>JAODXP020000025.1:19009540-19012040 GCA_027497455.2 Sardinella longiceps
ACCAAACAGACACACTAAGGTCAAAGAAGACCAGAAGATCTAACATGGTTTGCAACATTGGCTAAGAAACCACACCCTCTTGTAGAATAATTTACTGTGGTCCTTAAATACACATCACAAAGCAGGTGGTGGATCAAGACAATACATGAAAAAGGTTGTGTGCAAGAATGACCGTGAAGAACAAACAATGCAATTTGCTACCTCAAACAAACATGAATCTGTTTAGGAAGAATCTGAAACTGGAATTGAAAGAATGCTTTTTAGAGCGGTAACAAGAGGTAGAGATTGCAATATGAAGGGGAAAAAATGACATGAGAGATAAGAGAGAGAGAGAGAGAGAGAGAGAGAGAGAGAGAGGACGATGGAAAAAAGCTGAAGAGAAAAAGATCGAGGGGAAGTAGGTCACAAAAGGTTGAAGGGAAGAGTGTGGGCACATGTCTTCCATTCTTGTCTTTCCATTCTCTAGATCTCAAGGACAGACGTAACAATGGAAGTACATTGAAAGCTCAGATTACACCACAGATAAATAGATAAACAGATAAATAAATAAATACATGAATGAAGGAATGAATGCATGGCAATGTTAGCACGTTAAGAGACAGGAGTACAACAACTAGCCTAATAGTGTCTCTTTAACATCGCCCTTCAAAAAAGACAGAAAGGAAGCAATCAAGCAAGAAAGAAAGAAATGCCAAACAAACATGGATTTCAGTCAAGGCACAATTTGCCTGAGGTTTACCTTTCCGTAATGATGCGGAACTTCTACTGAA
This sequence comes from Sardinella longiceps, assembly GCA_027497455.2. Classification (NCBI taxonomy): domain Eukaryota; kingdom Metazoa; phylum Chordata; class Actinopteri; order Clupeiformes; family Clupeidae; genus Sardinella; species Sardinella longiceps. The sequence goes on from JAODXP020000025.1 coordinate 19,010,311, forward strand.
AGTCGTAAAGAATGGGGATTTTTACAGTGAGAACTGTATAACCCAATAACTCCATGTAGTCAGAATAACAAGGGAGTGAGGACCGATAGAAGATCATCAACGTGTCAAAAGATGAAAATAACAAGATCATAATTGTGTCTAAAGAGTCGATAGATTTTACACGTTTTGATGAAGTGGTCTGCTAAATAGGCTAGATGAACATCACAAACGTTTCATTGCCCGGGTAGCAGCATGCCAGACCTTGTCCATTCAACACAATTGAGGAATCAATACTTAATTTGTAAAGAAATAGCATTTTCACTCAATCTTTCATTCTTACAAATGTATTCATTAAAATGGTATTAATTGTACTTATATTTAGAATGCACAAAAGACAATATATTGCAGTACTAGTTATATAGACATCTCTTGAAGGATACCCAAGATGTTGACAGTCAGATCAATTTAAAAAATCACAGAAAATCCTCAAAGGCCCATTCAACACCAACTACACCACAATTATGTAGCCTACTGTACATTCACTGACCAACACATATTTCATACATATTAATCATTATTTTGTTTTTATAATTTTACTTAATTATTCAGGTGTGAATAACTTGGTCGTCTTGTATTATCACTGAAACCGTCACCTCTAAAACGTCTTTCTATCCATTATTTCAGTCAATTAATTGTGCTTATACGAATAATGCTTATTTTCTTTGATTGTTTGTTTGTGTAAGGGGGATCTCAGCTGATGCAACAAAAAAAAAAAAAATACATATATAACCAACTAACAAACCTCAACCATATTCCACTATTTATTTCCCTTCAAATTTGACACATTAAATTAAATAATTTGGGAATTGTCTACTTTACTTAGCAATCTAACAAGCAAACTCCCCTCTAAAAACTTTTAAATAGATCTTCTAAAAACTGAACTAAATCTATAGATGCATGAACCTTTTCCCTTTTCTCTCTGAAAATAACATTTCACACATCTTTTTGTGTAGAAAAAATGTACTCACTGTATGGGGGAAATTTGAAAAGGAAGACCAAAACAATAAGCTCTGAACTTCTAAAAAGAAAAATCTCTTAAGTTTTCAGCAAGAATCTGATGTAGATCTTGGCCATTCCTTTCTTTGGCCAGTGTGCTTGGAGTTTTGGCAGCGGCCATGTTGGATGTTTTGGTTTAGGATGGGCTGTGCTGGGGATCGGGGGTGGGGTGGAGGGCGGGGACAGAAGCCCTCTTCACTGCCAATCAAAAGCCCCCTCACTTAGGAAGTGAGGATAAAATATAAGAAAACAAAAGAGGGAAGCATAGCTCTAAACTTACAAAATAATTCTGTTATCAACACAGATTGATATGAACACACCAGTGCTTAAAAAGTATTTTCTTTCAGCTATTCAAAATTCAGTCAAAAGTCTGAATGCTTTATCAGAGGTGATGAACTAAAGTTGTGTTACATTATTGTATTACCATTCTAGAGTTGTTTCTGTGTGTCTGTGTGTGATTTCCTTTTTTCTGTAATCGGAGACAAGCGTTGCAAACCTCAGACATGTTGATTTTTCTTTACTCCACACTTTCCACATAATGCAAAATAAAATTGTATGCATTATTTTATGCAATTGTTTATTGCGGTGTAATAATTCAAATTTATTAATTAATTAATTTCAATAAAGTATATTTTTCTTCTTTACACCCATATCATTTTCACAAACAGCAAACAATCAAGATTTTAAACTACAGT
>JAODXP020000025.1:19022040-19037040 GCA_027497455.2 Sardinella longiceps
GTGATTCAATGTCACAAATGTTTATGAAACAAGCGTACCACCGAAGGAATGTAAAAATAAGAATTGTGAAAATTGGGCTAGTCCTCAGCACTCTCCCTCTCAGCCTCCCTTCTTACTCGGTCTTAAAAGACTGCTTTATGAAGCCGTAAAAATGGCGATTTTAGAGACATGCAGTGTGAAGTTGGACGATAAGGTGGTCTACTCTTTATTTTGTTTTATGAAAACGTGGATTCTGAAAACCTTGATGGCACAACGTGGGCCTAGTCCGGGCCTGTGTTGGCTACAGACTAACATGTTAGTCTCCGCAATCCTCGATAACTATCGTAGCCTACGGCCTTCTCAAAACTAATCAAAACTCTATAGCTTCCCGTGAACACGACGGAGCCACATGATGGTGTCTGTCATCGCTCAGATAGCAGCAAACGCAATAGGGAACTCCAGAGCTTCGGGTGCATGACTGTATGGTGCAGACAGAAGTGAATTCAGCCACATTCATCTCAACAGAACATTACTACGCGCGTGTACGTGTGAGGGGGAGAGAGAGAGAGGGGAGGGGGTAACGAGAGAGAAAGAGAGAGGTTGCCAACATCAGCCATCAGCCATCTTCTGTTCGCGAGAGTACAGAAAAGTACCCGACGAACACTGTCATACTTTCTTTGGCGCTTCCGAGAAAGACTAGGCCGTGGAAATCATAGTTTTTGAGGCACTTTGAGTGCGCGTTTTTCAAGTTGTTCCAGTAGGAGATATCTTTAGTTTTTCAAGATTCATTCAAGATAATGTCATGATATACTTACACCAACTTCTGGATAGTAATATGCATATTATATGCCTATTGTTATACCTTAGTTAACAACAGCAGGACCCCCAACTTCGCTGATAGAGATGTAGCCTATCCTATCCTAACGTCTTAAAATAGCAACAAATGGTGGCTCTCAAAGGCTTGGCGCGTTACAATGAAACGTAACCACAAGCACCACACTAACAATTGGTAGGGATCGTGGGGCAGCAGGCTACATACTTTTTGCTGTTGAACCAAACATAACTTACTTGGTGAACGAACACATCCATCGGGGGGTCAACCAGACCTTCTTCACTGCTAGTCATAGATATAAATCCAAACCCCATCCGAACGTTGAACCATTTGCAGTGCCCGGATCCTGTCAGGACCGGAGCCGGGCTCCGGTCTTCCTGCTCGGGCGACCTAGCGGGGACTTCTCCGCCACCTCTCGCCCCTCCTGCACAACACAGAACCGATTAGTGTTAGTTTGCAACTATTGGCTTAAGGCTACTACAATGTGTTTTCCAGAATTAGAAAACTAAGCTGTTCAAAACTAAGCAAACTGACTCTGGGATCTTATGGGTGGTTGTTCGGACCACCTCTTGTGCATCTGTCCAACACAGATGTTCGTTTCAGACCAAATGATTGGAAGGGTAGCCTATGCTTTGAAGAAGCGAGGTAAAGAACTGAATGCAATATCATTAAGGCAGATTAAGTTCCTCAGACAAAATAATTGGCCTTGTTTGCCGAGTCGGAGCGCTCCACTCATGTAAGCACATCTCATGGTCTAACTTCTGAGTGGCCTTGCATAGTTAGCCCGCTTTCAAAGGGCAGGTGTATGCGGCGTCCCCAGCTCACGTTAAACTAATCAACACCACGAACCAGCATCGTCAATAACAGCCTGTCACATCCCTTCACGAAGTCATCACCAAGGACTGTAAACAACAATGAATACATTGCACAATAACGGACCTCAACCCCTCCCGTGCCTACTGATTTGGACAGAGAAACCCTTCAAAAATACAAATAAAAGCAAAATAACCTTCGGCCATGTTTCCCCGCCGAACCTCTCTTCCAAAGTTCCAGTAGAATCGCTTCCAATGCGAAAAGAGCTTCTGGTCTTCACCATAAATCCGACATCAGGATTTCCAGCGGGCACAAATTTAGCTCGCATGGTACTGCGTGCTTGCTCTCCTTTGATATTTTGTCATCTCTCTCCTTCTCCCTCACTCATTCCCTCCCTCACTCGTACAAGCAGACTCTCTCACTCTCCCCTTTCCCCCTTGTGCGCTCTCTTTCTCTCTCCCTCCCTCCCTCTCTCTCTCTCTCTCTCTCTGGCTCCCCTTCCCTCTCATTCGTTCACAGAATAGGACACGTGACTCTGTCAAAGACATGCTCTCTTTTTACCCAGTCCACTGGGCTTACTTCGACCAAGAGCCCGAGATTTTAGAGGGACAGTTCTGATGACACGACTGCACACATAATGAAATGATTACCTTTTTATCTTAATTATTTATATAGAGTCTTGCGTGTAGACTATTTAGCGAAATTTCAACGCCAGACTATGTTGATTGGAAAATCATGGATTGTAAGTAAGTCCTATTTACAAAATTTAATCAGGCTGTAATAACGATGAGATCAGTGGAACAAAATATTGTGCATTTGGGCAGTCATTTCTTTATTGACAAACAATTGGTAGACCCAATACAATAAAATGTTCAAAACCCAAAATAAACCAAATAAACTTTTCCTAGAAAATGAATAAGAACCTCTGAATAGATTAATGACATAAACAATATCTTTCCCTGTGTCTTGTGACCCATCACCTTTGAACAATCAGTCATTACCAGTAGGCTACAACTTTTATTTGCCCGTTAATGTTGCTGTCAAATATTGCTGGATAATTGCAACATGTTTGGGTGAAGAGAACCTCTCCAAATTCATTTAACCCTATTTGTCAACTATGGTAATCAAAATGCGTAATTTAACGGTAAAGCGCACAAACCCTAAACGTAAGACTGAACTACAGTGATGACTGGTCCACTTGAGAGTTGGAAAATCAAGACTTTGGAGAGACACAGGAAACGATTCAATAAGTGGGCAATTAGGCTACATTATAATAGAAGACTGTTACACAAAGATGTGGCATTTTTCACATCTCCAAAGGCGTTCAACACTCCAACTCGACCACGCTGCAGTCGCACACGTGATTTCCTCCTCAGATTCAAGGCAACGCAGGCACGTTTTTATTGATTAGGCTACTTTCTTTGGAGGGATATGTGTGTGCCGGTATTTTCCTATTCATGTTGCTGATCTTGACCAAATCATCGTTAAGGTAACAACAAATGCGACAAGCATGCCCAAGATGGCACTCAAATGCAAGATAATGTATGCTAATTGAGCACTTACGCACAACTGGCAAGGCTAGTGCGTGTGTGTGTGTGTGTGTGTGCGCGCGCGCGCGCCCGTTTCTGTTAGTTTTGGATAGTTTGGTTTCTTGCGTGGTGCGCATGCCTGCTCACCTACAGCAAACGCAGTTTTGTGTGTCTGCCGTGGGACAAAAAAACTCGTTGGGGAAGAATCTACAACCACACGGCCACCCGCCTCCACCTCCCGCACTCCGGAATTCGCGAGCATCCCCCTGCCCCCTCAGCAACCTTACCCACCCCCAGCGCTGGCCATCGGACTGTTTTTGAAGATGGAGCGCAGAACGGGTGTGGGGGGCAGCCCCAACCATCGCAAAAGCGGAATTTGGAACTCGGTTACCCGGTCATCTATGTCAGATGTTATCTATTCGTGCATTCCATGCGAAAAGTTTCTCGCCATAAACCGAAATTACACCTTGAAACCACTTGTAAAAAAAGCCCCGAAAACAATCTTAAATCAGTCAAGCGCTCTATCCCTCTCCCGAGTGTCCTTAGTTGATCCCTACAGCCGCATGGACTCACACACAGTGTGGAAAGCTCAGGGTGGCCCCTCTATTGCGGTCTTCAGAGTTCAAATAAAGGAATGTGTTACCAACATACACAAACTTGATTGCAGAAGTCCAGAAATATACCATACATCAGACAGAGCTGCTTTGTTATCTTATTCACGATCATTTTAAAGTTGCCACCATTTAATTGTTTTCATTTCAGAAGTAGTCAATCAAAATAAGTGTTCTGAATGTCAGTCCTTCCGTAGATTGGCAGATTGATGACCACATTCCTTTTGTTGCATGAGCTTAAAGAAATAGAATTCCTTTGGGGTTCCGAGTCTTATTAGACTCTTACTAGTAAACAAATTATTTTGTCAAGGGTATGAAACATTAATTGGCCTAGCAGTGTTTTTTTTCCCAATCTTGGCACATGTAAACTCAATCAGAGGCTACATTTACAAGCCTCTCTCTCTCTCTCTCTCTCTCTCTCTCTCTCCACAAATTCAAAGTGGAGGAGAGGAACCATGTTGTTTGAACTTTGGTGTGCACTCCCTTACCCCAGTTCACCTTCCCCAACCCCCCTGCTACTTCATTGCGTTCCCGGGAGGATATATGCATCCTGCACCCTGTTGCCTTCAGTGTTTCACATAGAGTTCATTGAGTTCGCCCGACTCTCTCTCTCTCTTTCTCTGTGTATGTGTGTGTCCGGAGGTGAGTAGGTTCGTTTGGTTTATAGTTTTCATGCATGCCAGAACTTAGTTGCATCCATTTTAAAAAATTTGCCAGCAAACTCATCTGTTTTACTTGTGACAGGGGGCTAACTAGCAGCTTGCCTTGGATCGCATCTTTATTGTTTATATTGTGGAGTAATGAGGTTTGAGGTCTTTTCTTTTGTTCGGTTTGACTTGTTGCGTTGTATATTTGAGTCATTTATGTTACAACTTCAGCTTCACCTTTGATTTGATTATTAATAAGTTTCTTTCTAATTTTCAAAAAAAGAAAGAAAAAGAAAAACAAAATATATTATCAAGAGATAAATTGTAGGGATGCCAACTCAATTTTAAAACAGCTGGTTAGAGCTGGTCTAAGGGTTCCTGTGTAGCCTAATAATTGAGATTCTGGATGATTGGCTCTGTAAAAAATATATAGGCCTAGCTATATTTTCTATGGCATAGACATAGGCTATGTATATAGGCTAGGCTATATTATTTCCCTATCAAAATGTTACCTATTTATATCTAGAATCATAGATATGTTGAAAGAGTTTTGCTGACATTTGGGCTTTAATTAAATGAAATTAATAAATAGTGTGGTAGGTAATGTGGTTGTAGGATATATACATAATTACTTAATTATAAACATTTTTTGGAGATGTAAATGATAATCTAAACTAATGGGCTTAATGGGGAATAAAATCAGTCAAGTAGCCTAATGTGGATGTAAATGAATAAACACATAGCCCCGTGTCATTTATAAATTTAACAAAACAGAAATGAAAACCATGAAATGTAGATCCAGGACAGGAAAGTTGAAAAGTAGGCCTAACACTATCTCGTTATCATGCGGCCTCTTCCAAACAAAGAGAGGTTTCCCGCGTTGCATATCCAACTCTCTGTCAGTTTGCTTCGCATGCTTGCATTCACCCTTCACTCAAACAGCGGATAATGCATTGGAGTAAACCTCCGACATGAAAAGAAAACGAAATTAACGCAACAGGCATGTTTTGATCTCATGGTTTTTAATTAAACACAAAAAGACAGGATGCAGGAAATTGCATTATATAGTCAGCAACCATGTCCAATTCAGTAGGCTATCATTAATTGGCTATGAATGCCGTTGGGCAAATATGATAGTTGGCACCGTTGCTTTAAAGCCTCTATAAAATCGATTTTCCATTTTATTGTGAAACTAGTCTAAATCGTTTAAATACAACAGGCCAACCAGTTAAGACCAGTATAGAGTCTGACGTCAAGAAATAGTGCACTTTTTCGTGACGTCAGACGCAGGTAAGTGATAGTGTGCACGCAGGGCTAATAAAATGACAATCAGCAACGCAGGCTAAGTTTACCTTTTTCTAGTTGGAACGGCGGTTTCCAAGTCCAACTTTAATCTTCGATATCGTTTCTTAATATATTCCCAACAGACATCACGTTTGGGTTCTGCAGGGGAGGGGGGCCGTGCCTAGGGTCAATGCGTTATTTATCAGACACCTTGCACGGTATTTTCCTATTAGGCTGTCGAGACCCGTGTCTCCGACAGTGGCAAGCGAGCGCGTTTCTGTCAGCAGTCTTCGTTTAATCTGAACACACTTCAGTAACATGACAAGTCTAAACATTGCAAAATATCGCAAGTATAAGGTACACTGATCCATTTACCTGCGTTTACGTGGACCGCCATCTCCGAGTCCCTCTGACGGACCTCAGGCTATGAGTGAAATGTAGAAAGGAATGTCAACAAACATTAGTTACAGCACTTAAATTACTAAAGCAAATAGCTTGGCGTATGTGACAAACACCTAAACATGAAATGAAGGCGATAAGTCTACGTCGCACCAACGCGCTCTCTTGTCTCGCTTAGGACATTTTATTCTGTTTTCACTGTCCAAGGGTCAGAATGCAGGTCTTATTCAGTGTTGATTCGGGGAATTTTCCGAACATTAATATTTTATTAGGGTTTAGTAATCCAAGAGCGGTGAGTGCGGGAAATTGCAAGGTGACGGCATGAGACAGTTCATGCAAGGACTGTGATGAGAGGAAAACGCACATTGACAAGTAGAATTCAGCACATAGGCCACCGGTGTAGGCTCCCATAACTCAAATATGATATTTCTTTTCAAAATGTAAAAGCCAGTATGCCACCACCAGGATATGTAGGCTACCCTTAATGTATCCAATCTGCACTCTATCGTATCTTATTGTCATAGACTTTGAAAAGGAGACCTTGTTCTGATAGCCTAAGTGTGTCAGATCATGTGCCATAATTCACTTTGTCAAGGCAGAAAATTTCAATAAAACTTCTGAACTCTTTAGCGTCTAGTTGCATAACATTGTCGTTCATTAGGTTACACGTGTACGGCCAAAGTCAAGTTCCTATAAAGACAACAAATGCCCATTTTATTTATTTATTTATAGTTGCTAAGACCTTCTTGGACAGGTGAAGGGATGTCATTGCTTTTCTTGTCTCGCAAATCAAATTTATAGTTTATTTTAGATGGGAAAAGTTGTTTAAGAGATGAAAAAGGGGTCTAACTGTGTGTTTTAGATCGACCAGACCTAAAGGATTCCTTGTTATATTTTCGTTTTTGAATGAAGATTGATAGCGCATATATTATTTGGAGAAATGGTCTATGCATTTGATGAAATAAAATAATGTAGTGGCTTGCATTGGAGTGATAGATCTTAGACCTTATATAGTATATAAAAAACACAGACTAGTTGATATATATTCGATTTATTTGATGCATAAAAGCTTAGAGGACAGGCTTACACTTCAGCACAATAATGACCTTTAGTTAAATCTGACACTATAATGCCAGCATTGGTTTTCTGGTGTGGTAGAAAAATATTTGTTATGAAACTAGGCTACTTTCAGCATCCAAACTTCCAGGGGAGACACAGAGCGTCTCATATGACATAATGCAAAGATTTGGGTGGGTTTTGTAAAACAGAGACATCTTGTGGTGGATGAGCTCGCATCAGCCGAACTCACCAGGGTCCATTGAGAGTTGCAAAATGTTATGTGGACTTGTAGCCTACCCGGTTTGTAACACCACGACTGAATTGGAAGATGAAGCTAACAGTATACTCTACATTCACAGTGCATGGAATCATGGAATTTACCACTGAGGCGTCGTTTTATCCAAAACTGTCAAAACCTCCTATATTTTACTCGTACTTTGTTTTTACAGGGGCTCTAGACAACCTTTTGCAACAGAGAATTAGTTTTGGTACAATCTTCAAAATTGAGTTGGATGACAGTCATATGAAGGGGTGGATAAATTAATACAAAATTAAGTTTTATTTCCACCATGCACTGTGTAGCCTAGTTTTTCGTGGGGGTAGGAAACCAACTAAAAATAAAAGAAAACCTTGTTACAGCATGAGATTGATCATATGTTGCCATCAGACATCATTAGCATGTTTGTTGTAGTTGTAGAGTGTATATGCTCTGTGTATATGTCTTTTATGTATAGCTAGCTGTACTACAAAAAATGCACCTTGTCCCTTTATCTTTTTATGTCCCTTAACCTGTTATGGAATGCGCTACAATGTGTGAAATCTGCTTTCTTACGCACTCTTACTAACTTTTATGCCATAATGTTGAACCTGAACGACTTGGTATAGTAAAACGATAGTTTTTTTCCCCCTATACATTTACTATTGCCACTGAAAATACCAAGGTCATATCTCACATGCAGTTGAACTGACAAGACCCACATCAATGCGATTACCAATAAATGTGTTTCCAAATTAATTGCCTAATAGTCATTCAGACATAATTTTGCCAGACTTGCAAACAGATAATCAAACTTTTTTTTTTACAAGATTAGAAGTTTGGTTATCACTTTTTATGTCTCAGCTGTTATTATAGCTTCTCTGACCCTCTGTGCAAATTATTTTGATCTTTTACATTATCAACCACAACAGCAGTCTTCGTCATCCAAAATGATTTTAATTCCGGTATTTACAGCCTAATCTGGAAAAGTGAGGAGAGGGAGAAATCGTTTTGCAAGAAAAAAACAGCGTGATCATCAGTTGATTTATGCTGCATGACCACAGAACAGGGAAAGTGATTCCTCATTAAAAAAATCATTTTATTATCATAACTTATTAGTTGCCAAATACAGTGGTAGGTAAGGGGAAACAACCTTTTTTTATTGAGGAAAAGCAGTTTAATGACGTCTTTCATCTTTCCGCCTATCAATTTCCTTCTCAAGCAATCTCTACTAGCCTACACAAAGTGGAAAGAACACTTTGATGTTTGATTGTAGCTGGTAGCCTACCTGGTGCTTTCAAAGATCAAAGAAGTGATGTGTGATTGTTTCGGTAGCAGTAATTGTTTGAGGCGCTGGTCTGATGGAGTGTGCCATGCTGGTGCTAGCATATCTTCTTTTTGCCGTCAGCACTTGCCAAGAAGGCAAAACATTTTGCGCAATGCCTAAGCTATTCTCTGAACATGTTTTAATTATTATTAGATTTGTTACATAATTATTAAGTAACAACAACAACAACAACAACAACAATAATAATAATAATAATAGGCTATTTGTTTTGCTTTTTAAAAATACTGATAGGCCTATCATTAGAGTTCAGGCTATAGGCCATACATCTAACGTTAAAAATGTTCGCTTTCACACCGACTCAACTCTTTCAGTTAACTATTTGCACGAAGCCACCCTACCACGTCATCCTCTTCCCCATGCCCTGCCCTCCCCTCCCCTTCCCCTCATATCCTGTAGTACCTGTACCTTTGAGGCGCCCTCTCCTGGCAACATAAGGGATCGGCTCCAAAGACTTTGAAGGGTTTACTAGAGAGTGCTTTGGATTATGTACAGCCTGAACCGAAAATGTAACGAAATAACACGTTAGGACATTTTATATTACAAAGCAGGTTGAAATGGGTTGAAATACAGTCAGAAAAAGACACAGAAAAAACTTTGAGTGAAGTTGTAGCCTATTTTTGTAATTTCTTTAGTTTGTGGTTTGTCATCTCACAACTAATGAAAAGTACATCCATTGTAACAAATGCCCTCGGACAGATTAAGCAATGTAAAGGCCCCACAATTTGGACAAATTTGTTGCATTGCCTGATGCATTGATTAGAAACAATTGTCAAAATGTAGCCTATTCTTTCTAATTGTAATGAATAATAAAGGACAATTCTTAAAGTCTAAAATTACAAGTAAAAAAGAGCAGCAACCTTGAAATATTCTAGATTTTAAATGCATCTCCCTTGTAAAAACAAACAAACAAAAAACAACAACAAAAACAAACAAACAAAAACATGCTTTACTTTTCCCTCACTTCATTTACAACAGATAAAAAATATAGGTTATATAAAAAGAATGACAAAAATAGAATATTAATCCATATCTCATGATAGCTCAAGAAATTAGTCTACTCATTTATGAATCTCGTTCTTCCACTTGCAAGTAAATAGCAGGTTAATAAATCTTTATACAGAAGTGAATGAAGTTGTAGCCTGTAGGCTATTATATCTCTGGTCAACACATCTTTCTATTATGATCATAGATGTTTTTTTAAACAAAATGTTTGCATTCATAACTTCCTTCTGATTCTGATCTGTTTAAGTGAAAGGTTTTGTTTCAAGGGGGTGGGAAGTTTTGCCATCTTGAGCTGATGAGATACAACTGGAAAAAAGCTCTTTTAGTCCTGTTCTAATATTTCCCTTTTTTCATGTAAATGGTAACCTTAAAAATAACTTACACTATTTTATATCAACTGTTTCAAACATCTGGTAAAGATAAAGAATCTTTTCTTCAAACTCTTCAAATGTCTTTGCATTTTCTTTAATCATTAAATAATATAGCCTAAACCACCAGGAATATGTCAATCAACTCTTTACAGGATTATATTGAAGCTTATTTATTTATTCATTCATTTATTTTTTAAAAATGTGTTTAAAACGTCTCTTGAACAACAATGCATAAGTTTAAATTCTTCAAAAAATATCTTTCAGATTTTGGATCCCATAAGTTAGCCTAATTATTAATTTTCATAATATCGACTGCTGGCATTGATTTAAACATTTCTTCATTTTTAGGCTACACAAAACATAGATTTCGTCTACTTGCATTTGGCTTTATCTTTTTGTGTATTTTATTTTATTTTATTTGTTTTGTTTAGTTCATATTTATTCTGTAGCCTAGTTCTTTCTAGCTTCTCAATGCTCTACTGTTGTCTTTCGCCTTGCCCAAGATTGTTTTTAAATAGTCTGATCTATTTATTTGTCACATCCGGTTGTTTATAAAAGCCCTTTATGAAGAAAAAACTGTTTAGACTTTTAAACCACTAGAACATCAACCAGTTTGTACTTTTCCTTTTTGTTGCATGTTTGTACATAGGCTACTTAGAAGTCTTTTTTTCTGTTTCAGGATGGGAGAAGTTTGGTGTTGCCTCAAATTCAAGTGCTAATGGTTGGCCAAATTACTGTTTAATAATAACTCCTTTATACCCATTATATCACCTAAATATTATTTCTATTTATGAGTTGAGAGACATTGATAACAAACATTTATTTACCATTAACAGTGACACTGAGTAATTTATGTATTTCTGGTTTTGTCATTCTTATACTGAGGGCATATATTATTGAACCATTAGCAAAACATCTGAAATATTTGTCAAAATTAATAAAGAAGTACACGAATAAAGAAATACATACAGACAATTGTGATATTCTTGGTCACTTCTTTGGCTTTTAAAATACATGTTTCTGGGATAGAACAGTCCCTCAGTCTCAACCTTATGCAGAGCCACCCAGTGTTTATGTTTAGATATGAATTAAATACAGTACAGACACACTTTCCCCTTCAATTGTTTACTTTATTTTCATGACTGTTCAGTTTGTAGATTTTTACTGAAGGCAACAAACATATGAATGAACACATGGAATGATGTACTTACTAAAAAAAGTGTGAACTAACTGAAAACATGTCATATTCTTGTTTCATCAAAGTATCCACCCTTAAGATTACTGCTTTTGCCTTCACTCTGTGGTCCAGCTCACACCAAACCATCTTGATCAGGTTCAGGTCCGAAAGTGTTTCTGTTTATACATAATTTCATACGTGTTCATTCATACTTTTGATGCCTTTAGTGAGAATCTACAATGAATGTAGTCATGGAAATAAAAGAATCGCTTTGAATGAGAGGCAAACTTTTGGTCTGTACTGTATGTAGGAATTTCAATGAGGACAAAGTCCTTGGTTTTGGGCATTACATAATAGTCAAGCTGTTGTCTTTACAGCATGTGTCCATACAGAAACATATATCACCTCATATTCTCACATTGTTCTAGCCTGACATAGCCCAACCATAATACTGCTGTTCATCCGTAGGTTCTTTAACCTGACGAGATTATAGAGCGAAGGGGAGGGCATTCAGTTCTGATTTGAAACGATTGGACAGCTCGTCTAATCAGCTTCGCTTATTGGCCGGTAGAGACTCTACCGATGTAAACACACCCCAGAAGACCATCCCCAGACCATGGATACGGATGAACATACTGTACGTATTACGGGCGGGCTATGTCAGGCTAATATTGTTCATATAGAAAAGACAAACTGAGGAACTGAATAAGATATTGACTTATAATAAGTTATTACACTGATATGGTCAAAGGGGTCCATCATTGGCCACATCATCCCCCAAACAGACAGCATTTGGTGGCAGGGTATGGTTAGAATTGCCCATAATCTAATTCATCCATAATCTATACTGATCCACATATAATTGGAACAAATGGGAATTTGACAAATAACATAGAAGACCTTAGGACATGGTTCGGGAATTTCTTAAGATGTTTGAGAAAAGGCTTGCATCACGAGAAAACAAAATAAAACTTTTTAATCCCCCATTAGGCTATCTTTATGGAAATATCTACCATGGTGTGTTTATATTGATTAAACCGCTTGGAATAAAAAAATTAAAAGGAATTTTTTTCAAAGCCTTGAAAACAATCTAAAAGAGTTCAAAATGGCCATACCAATTATAAAAGATTTTATCTTCTATAGAGGTGCCAAGGCAGAGGTGACATCCTGTTAGACTGCAGTATTGTATTACTCAAAAGGGGGCAAACATGATGTAGTCTACGTGATGTAGATCAGATTTACTTTTTTTGTTTTCATTTTGTTTTCTTAATGTAAATAAACAAATAGCTATTTACTCTTGATAATAGTGTACAGAAAAGACAGCTCAATGACATGCAGCAGAGGGATGTGATAAATCAGGACATTGTGATGACAAGGGGGGAACTAGTCTATGTTTTGCAGTCCACACTTACATTTTTATGGGAGCAAGAAAGTTTGTTTTGGTTTCAATTGTTCATTAATAAGGATTTCTATTTTTTTATATATTCTTTTTTACCTTTCATTAACTTTCCACTAGGTGACAAGTCAGTCATATTGTACAGTTTACACAAGCTTGTTATTCAATTGGCAGGGGGGTTATTGAAGGACTGTTTAACTAATTGTTTTTAATTACTTACTTGCTTTGTTAAGTTTAAGTGAAGACTGTATAAGACTGTATAACTCCAAAATCATATAAATTAAACACTACATACAAATACAAAAAGCTCCTTAGACATGAAGTGACTTTCCGTTTTTTTCATGACCTTCGGAATGGGAAACTTGTAATGGTCTCCAATCCAAGCATGTGGTTTACCAGCCAGGTTATATTCAAACCCACATTATCTAGATTAAGATTGGGTCAGGCAACTAGGGATTGATACCCAATACCAGAGGCATCATTTTCATGCAGTTAACTAGCAGGAAAATTGAAGCATTAAACTCTTACCAAAGCTCTTCAGAAGTGCACAGAATACAGCCTACCCTTCATGTAAACAATGCTTTAAAGGGATATTCCACCTTTTTATGAAAATAGGCTATATCAGGAGTTACATTATGTGGGTAAAATCATTTTAGTCTCAAGGCATGCATTTTTCTAGTCTTGCAACCCCAATTTTATCTTTAGCTGGAATGTTAGGAAGCCCAATAGCAACTCTTTAGCTACTTTACTTTCCATTACGACTAGTAAAACACATGCACTAAGATCAAAATCCCCTAACCCCCAAGACACATCAGTATGCCTTTTATGTAGCTAGGTCATTAAACCATAGGTTCACAAAGAGTGGCCCAGGGGCCAATGGTGGCCCACCATTGAAGAATGAATGAATTTGCGTTTTGTGGCATCTAGACATTTAGTACGATACACGTAAACTGATGTGATGTCATTAAAATGATTTTTTAAATTTAATTTGTATTTTCCTCCCACTGCCCCTTTGACGGCTCTCAATTCAGCGTTGGGTCCCTAAATTGTTCCTCAACCATCATAACTTAACTAAACACTTCTAGCAAGCAATTGTTCGCCAATACCTGCTTTCGGGATCCAATCACAGAACAGGGAGGGAGTACCCATGCTGCCCTCGATTTCATTTTACGTCATCTGGTGGCTCTGGTATAATTGATACAATTGGCTATGAGCAATATACATACACTTATGATACTCGTAGTAGCCAATAAACACCTCTGGATAATCGTTGCTTACCTTACATTTCCCAAAAGCATAGTTGCAACTTTGTTGGTTGCAATGCAACTTTCCTCTGCAAACTAAGGAGGTTGCTATCTGGATAGCAACTATGCTGTTGGGAAACGGACAACGGGCTGGGGATGCCCTACTGTCCAAAAAACAACTCCACAATGAATATCTCACACAGCAGGTGGGAATAACACTTGTGTTTGTCCAATTTTTACATGATGACGGCATTAAAAAAACAAACAAACAAACATTTGGATTCTGTTTCTCCATTTTCACCTGTCTTCCCTTTTGTGTACCAACACAACTCAATAAAAAAGTCAATCATAAAAAATGGCACCGAATTCAACGGTGACAAGAAGGATGCTGAGAGGACAGTTGTAGAATGATTCCTGTGCTCAAAGCTGTGCTTGTTTCTCAAATCAAAGTTTCAAAAATCAATTTCTACTACACTAAGTTTTAACTGGAACCCATGTCACAGACCACCTGAAAAGTCGTCATAGACCCCCTGTTTAAAATCCATGCATTAAAAAGTAGCAAAAGGTTGCATAAATGGGTTTCCTTTTATTTATGCTTGACCAATACATGAACTAAATTATGCAATGGTAGAAAGTTTCTACTAGTTACTACAAGACACCATCAACATAGCTAGTGTATTTGTATGTATATTCATCATATATTATTATATAAATAGGAAGGCACTCCACCAAAGCAATGTGGTCAGACACAATAGAAATTCCAGATGGTGTGGTGGATCAGCAATCACCACCAAAATTTAATCAGTTGTTAATTGTCCCAATATTCACGTTTTCCGAAAATTTAATCCAAATCCGTGCTGTACTTTTCAAGTTATTTTGAACACAGAGAGACAGACGCCCGCGAAAACCTATCTTCCTTGGTGGAGGTAACTAGTTACGTAATAAAATTAATCTTAACCAGTTTGTACATTATACTGCATTTGCAGTTCACTAGGAGAAAGGGGCTGTCTGTCATGAAATGTTTATGAACCAAACTAGCCTGGCGTCCATTTG
>JAODXP020000025.1:19042040-19047040 GCA_027497455.2 Sardinella longiceps
TGTGTGTGTGTGTGTGTGTGTGCGCACCTGGCGAGAGACAAGATATGAAATTGTGTGTGTGTGCGTCTACCTGGCGATGGGAAAGATGTGAAGTAGTGTATGTGTGTGTACCTGACGAGAGGAAAGATATAAAATAGTGTGTGTGTGTGTATAGTGTGTACCTGGCGAGAGGAAAGATGTAAAGTAGTGTGTGTGTGTGTGTGTGTGTGTGTGTGTGTGTACCTGGCGAGAGGAAAGATGTGAAGTAGTAGAAGATCTCAGAGTCCTTCTTTCGCCCGGTGAAGCCCACGAGGGAACCCACGTCCAGGGGGAAGGTCCGCACCTCCTCGCCCGACGCCAGACGGAACATCTTCAGAACGTTCTTCACGTCGTGCAGGAAGCACACAAACAGGAAACTAGAGAAGGTACAGGTGGCGAAGACTGTGGGGGGGAGAGAGAGAGAGAGAGAGAGAGAGAGAGAGAGAGAGAGAGAGAGAGAGAGAGAGAGAGAGAGAAAGAAAGAAAGAAAGAAAGAAAGAAAGAAAGAGAGGGAGAGATGGGAGAGAAGGGCACAATGACAACAGGAAATTAGAGAATTGATGTTACTAAATAGATCACAAACTCTCTCTCTCTCACACTCATTCTAGGTGGCCATTACTGTAATGAGCGCAGACAGATAAGGATCTGCACACCAGAAGACTAAAAAAATTTTAGCATCTGGTCTGCTAATTTTTATTCTGCAGGTGTTTTATTTAGCATCCTTCCATCTCGCCCCTCTTACTTGTGTCCTACTGTCTCATTTTAGCACATGCGCTCGCATACACACACACACACACACACACACACACACACACACACACACACACACACACACACTTATCAAAGATATCCTTATTGTACAGGTCTTCCATGACCCCCCTACAGAAATATACCACACCACACCACACACACACACACACACACACTCTATCTCTCTCTTTCTTACCGATGACATCCTTGTCATGCTGAGGGATAAGCTCTTTCCAGCAGTTCATGTCAGGCTGGCTGAAGTCGATGTTGATGAGGCGGTAGCGTGGGGCATCCAGGTTGGTCTTGAAGGTGAATACGGTGTCCTCGTTGGTCACGTACTCGTACTCGGCGTCAAAGTTGTCAATCAGCTTCACCCACGGCAACAGCCCTGACCACACCAAAAACAATGGCGTGTCAGTGATTAAGATCACTCTCCCATATTCATACCTGAGGTTCCCTAAAGCAAGCCACCTTACCCATCTAAACTCATCGCTCCATCTAACTCATACCTGTGATTCCCTGGGGAACAGTCTGCAGGTCGCAGTACCACAGCCGGTTGACTGGGTCACAGCCCTCTCTGATGGACAACAGCACGTACCGCCCATCATCTGACACCTAAACACACACACGCACATACACACAAAGAATGAAACCAACTACACTGTTATCGGAGTTGATGCACCTGTTTGCAGGTGTGTCTCAAAGTAAGCAAAAGCCACATGCTTCTAAATTTTGAAGTTGGCCGGGAGATTTCAGACCAAAATGTACGGTGGCTGGTGAATTTCACCAAGTGTCTCCGTCAGTGGCTGGTACATATTCACATTCAGGAAAAAGTTCATTTTGATCCCAGCCTATGTGGATTGCATGTGTGCTTGAGGTCTACTATGTGTGGACATGCAAATTTATTTCTCTTGTTTTTGAACACGAGCAAGTGTATTTGTGTCCTGTGCCATTATCTGTGTTTGTGTGTGTGTGTGTCTGACGTTTTTCTGCCCTCAACGGTGCCTTCCAAGCAGCGCTGCCTTCAAGGCACTACTTAAGTTTAGGGTTAGGAGTTAGGGTTAGGAATCGGGTAACGGTAGGTCCATTTAGGCTGCGCTGCCTGTAAGGTGCTGTTGGGGGCAAAAAACACCAATGAGTGTGTGTGTGTGTGTGTGTGTGTGTGTGTGTGTGTGTGTGTGTGTGTGTGTGTGTGACAGTCACCTCTGCTCCACTCATCCACTTGGGCTGGTCGGGGAACTCTGCACAGAGCACGTCCTGAGACTGAGGGGTGCCCAGCACGTGGAAGTACAGTTTCTGATGCAGGTTAGTCGACGTCTCCGTCCCTACAGTGCAGGAGAGGAAGAGGTGGAAATAAATTAATTAATTAGTGTGTGTGTGTGTGTGTGTGTGTGTGTGTGTGTGTGTGTGTGTGTGTGTGTGTAATAGGGCTGTAACGATATTGTATCAAATCGAGAAATCGTGATGCGCAGAGTCACGATACTGTGTCATGAAGAAGGCAGTATCGCGATACGCCCTTTCAAAGTTCTGTAGCCCTTCAGTCCAGAAAACAACCACATAATATGATGCGGTGGTGCTTCTAAGCTTCAAATCAACATCATTATTATTTTTGAACTTTAAAAAATATACATTACTAGCCTCTTGTAACTTATTCTAGCCATAAACGACTATCAACAAGATATATTTTAAAAATCGTGGGGTGTATCGAACCGTAGGTCAAAGATCATGATAAGAACCGAATCTTGAGTTGGGTGTATCGTTACAGCCCTAGTGTGTAAGTGTGTGTGTGTCTGTCTGCCTGTTTGTCTGTTCAATCATCCATCCATTCATTCATTCTGCCTATTTTGAAACTGGCATATCATGCAATTTAGAACCATCTGGCTCATGGGTTGAGTGCTGCATATATCTGTATTATTATGTAGATAACATCATCAAAACACAGGGATGAGACAGCACATAGCTTTTTAAACGTAAGCATGAAAAAAAATAAAAATAAATAAATATTGGAAAAACAAAACCAAGCAAACAAATAATATGAATCACTGGAAAGTTTGCCGCAGGGATTATTGAAATACGCATCATTTTGCTGAACAGGACAAAATGCCACCTGCCAACTACTGCAGGAAATCTAGAAAATCAAACAAATAAAGAAAAACAGAACCGTATGCTCAGCAGAGGAGCAATTATACGACAGAAAGGAGGGTGTGAGAGTGTGTGTGTGTGTGTGTGTGTGTGTGTGTGGAAAAATGACTCAAGACTGGTAGGCAAACAGAGAAATGAATACTCCATATATACACACATACATATGTATATATGTATGTATATATATGTAATATACTGCCACTGTTCTCCCTTACCGTCACTCTTGCCCTCCTGCTCGGGGTAGGAGTTATAGAAGAGTCCGCGACCATCGTGGGTCCAGGCCATGCAGCTGAATTTGACCCGCTCCAGGCGGTCCTCCAGGGGCTGGGCCCCGTCAACACGCAGGAAGCGGATTTCCACCCAGTCCGAGCCGCTAGCACTGATCCCATACGCTAGCATCTCGCCATCCTCCGAGAACGCATAGCCTACGAGGCAAAATAACACATACACACACACACTTAGAAATCCATACACGTATGGCCCTTTGTCTGAAGGTCGCAGTACCACAGCTGAGGAAGACACAATTAGTAAAAGACACTCCGGGATATACTAAGTACAGCTTCCTTTTTTTATTTATAATTGAACTTTTGATTTACAATTTTGTACAATTAAATTGGGGCTGGAATTAATGTGTGCAATACCAAAATATCTGATTACACAAGAATTAGCCAGCATCACCTCCAAATCACAGAGACGTACAGAGAGAGAGCGATCACAGAGACGCATAGAAAGAAAGAGAGAGAGAGAGAGAGAGAGAGAGAGAGAGAGAGAGAGAGAGAGAGAGAGAGAGAGAGAGAGAGAGAGAGAGAGAGAGAGAGAGAGAGACACTTCTCTTACCTCGCAAGGCGACTGTTCCATCTTCAGAGAAGGTGTTGGGATCAAGAAACACGGTGGGTTCTGCCTCCAAGGTTTCCTGAACATACATGACGCTCTGGTTCTGCAGCCCTGTGTTGTAGAAATGAAAATACCTGCAGGAGAAATCAGAGGAAGAACATTCTAGGGTATCCATGGAGACAGAAACACAACCTACAAGATAGAGCTACTACACTGTAGCCTGACACAGCCCGCCCAAAATACTGCTGTTCATCAGTATTCATGGTCTGGAGGTTCTTTAACCTGATGCGATTATAGGGCAGTTCTGGTTTGAAACAATTGGACAGCTCGTCTAATCAGCTTCGCTTATTGGCCGGTTGTCTCTTTATCGATGTAAACCCGCCCCAGAAGACCGTCCTCAGACCATGAATATGGATGAACATTCGTATTATGGACGGGCTATGTCAGGCTAACTACACTGCACCATTACTTGAACTTTACATTCCACACCCACCACTTGGCCTGTCATTTAGGCCTAATTTATATCTTATGTGTTTATTGCATTATATTTTGTACATTATGTTTGGCATGTGCTATTATTAGCACTTTTGTACAGCGCATATCTTTGTTATTATTTGTCTACTAAATGTATTCATACTACATACCTATTGTTAAATGTATGGAGAGTTAACACCTACCGGAGTCAAATTCCTTGACTGACTGTGAGTACACTGGGCCAATAAAGCAGATTCTGATGTACCTGAATGTGATCTGTGTGAAGTCACCCCTTACCTGTTCCCTCTTTTAAATGGACAGCTGTATTTGGGGTAGTCGTACAGCTCAGTCATACGCTCTTTGAAGGTCTCACGGATTGTGCAACCCTCAAGGAATGGTCCAGTCACTTTATTCTGAGCATTGACAAAGGCCTGAGGAAATATGCAGAGGATTAAGACCATCTTCCAACAGCAGGGGGCACTAATACTCTTTGTGTGTGTTATAACATTGAGGGGGGAAAAAATCTGTCATCCAAGACTGATTTTTTCCTGCACCATTCAGACATTCAACTCTACAAATGCCCTGAAGTTTGAGGCCACACACACATACACAGAGAGAGAGAGAGAGAGAGAGAGAGAGAGAGAGAGAGAGAGAGAGAGAGAGAGAGAGAGAGGCTTTTGTGAAAAGACAAAATAATGTACCTGTGTCTTCTCGCTGTCTGGATCCTCCAGCCAACTGTATGGATCAGGGATCTTATTGCCATGGTAGTCATCCACCTGAGG
>JAODXP020000025.1:19054540-19057040 GCA_027497455.2 Sardinella longiceps
AATGAAAGCCCATACATCAACTGGGCTATTTTGCTCTCCCACACCTTCTCCCAGACTGCCTGGTTCCACCGTCACCTTGGCAATGGCATTTGATTGGCAAAAGGCCGAGGTTTCCAGCCTTGTGTGTGTGTGTGTGTGTAATGGGGTGCCGCATGGGTGTGGCAGTAAATGTTAGGCCTGATAGATAAAGATGTCCTTGAATCTTACACGCCACTGTGTAATGCTGGACGACAGCCCTGGAGATATCGTTACAACACATGAACTGAAAGGAAAATAACGGTGTGAATTCAAGCATAGCCCTGTTGAAAGAGCTTGCTAAATGCGCTAGTTAGCGAGTGGAACAAAATAATTTGGTACAGCACAGACCGAACGCGAACGCAGAAGCGAACTGGCACTTTACACTGAATCAATGGGACCTGACTGTTGGAAACCGAAAGTAAGATCTGAGGTTACATTGACTCAATAAAAGTGTTTCACGTTGGCGTTCGAAATTCGCGTTCGCGTTCGCGTTGCTGTTTTCCTTTAATATTTATGTAAAAAAAATATTTATTCATTCTATGACAATGAACAAAGCACAGATGAATACAAATCAGAAAATTCCAGTAGATATTAATGCCTCATGAACAGGAACTTGTTAAAAGTCTCTCACTGACAGTATAAAGACTTTAAAAATCTTTCATATTTACTGCTTAAACCCTCTCGTAAGGCCAATTCACACGTCAAGATGAGACAATTTTAGAGAGTAGTTGCGGTGGTGTGAATCAATCGTCGCAGGTTGTTGCAAGCAGTTGCAAGCTGTCACAAAAGATTTAGGCTAACACGTCAAATCACATTTTCAGAGTGTTAGAACGTCGCTGTTTTTTAGAATGTCGCAGCCCGTCTCGTTGCGATTCTTTGGTCTGTATCCACCTTTACTGTGCTTGCCATTGACACAGCCAGTTACAGTAAACAGAATAGGAGAACTGGGAGGAATAATCTAATATGCGCTATAACTCAGAATAACTGTAACCTCACTCACGTTAGATGCAGCGCCCCCTCAGGCACATCCATCTGATGTCGAGTCCATGAAAAGGTATTTCAGGACCAATATTAAACGGACGGACCAACCAGGAGACGTGTACGAAGCACCTGGTGGGATTTTTGACATAACTCATCTCTAGCAAACTTACAAAACACATCTAACAGTTATATTTCAATGAGACATCTATATTATGTGAGTTGAATCGAGTATTATGGCAATTATGCCGCAGATTCTAGCGTTTATGTTTGTTTGGAACATGTGAAAAACTAGAAATTGCGTGGGCTCACGGGATGCAATTGGTAAGTTTCGATTTAAGTGGTTGAAGTAGGATGACGGACAAGTGGTTTATCCATGTATATGGAAGTATTTTTGATGACACCCTGTCTTCTGAAACAATTCTCTTATCAAGTGCCATCAGATGCATGCGCCCAAGGGGACACTGCATCTGACGTGAGTAAGGTTAATAACTGTCCCGTGGAAGCAAATCAACCTGACTGCCTTACGTAGTCCTACTACTATGACACCTTCAAAACATGAAGATCCACACGAAGAAGAACATGAAGAAGATCCACACATACAGTACATTCTGACTATATTGCCATGAACATTAGGAACGTGGATGAGTGGGGAGTAACAGAGCGGGAGTAATATGCAAAGATTCTAGAGATAGCGCTCTAGAATCTTTAGTAATTACACTCTTGTAACCATAGTTACAGTGTAATGGCACCAAAACATGATTAGGAGATGGTGCTGGATCTGTCTGTCTGTGTCCACGCTGCAGTCGCTGCACAGTTGGGACAGAAGAAAAGGTACTGTAGCAATATGGTTGACTGGTCTACATTGTTTCATACACAGACATGTGCACATAGTCATGCCACCTGTGTTCTCAGACCTACAGCCTTCCTTGGGCCATAGAGATGTGGTCCATCCACTTCTCTCTCTCTCTCTCTCTCTCTCTCTCTCTCTCTCTCTCTCTCTCTCTCTTTCTCTCTCTCTCTCTCTCTCACTCACTCTCTTTCTTTTTCTGTCACTCTCTCTCAAATACACACACACACACATTCTCATATTCTCTTTCTGTGTGTCTCTCTCTCTCTCTCTCTCTCTCTCTCTTTGTGTCTCTGTGGGTGGTTCAGGAAGCTTGTTCCAGGAACAGCTGTTTTCTGTGAGCTGTCGTTCTGCCCATCGGGGCTGAAAAACAACAATAATCCTTCAGCACTCGTAGACGCCTGAGAGACAGACAGGCAAGCAGAGAGACAGACAGACAGGCAGGCCAAAGGAGAGGTGGGTGGGAGGTGATGACATGAGACTCTCTACCAGGGGCGGACAGGCAGGTAGACAGATGCTGTTTTCAGTTCTTACTCTGAGCTGCTTATACTGTATAAAGATCTCTGCTGAAAAGCAGAGTGTGGTATGCAGTCCATGAAACATAGCACAGGAGTAGTATGGGCCTCAAGTAACTTTCGGTCAGGTAGTCAGACT
>JAODXP020000025.1:19077040-19127040 GCA_027497455.2 Sardinella longiceps
TTCGGGCAGCTCTCCAACCTGAAGGTATTCCCCTCTGAGTCAATAATACCACCAATCATGTAATGGTTTCTTATGCATCACGGAATAAAGAACATTGTGACATTCCAAGTTGCTAGGAAGCCTTTGGTTTTTGTGCCAAGTTCCTTTGCACTTACATATCAAAAATACAGTTTCAAAACATGTGTCACCCCAGTTCATGTCACAATGTCACACAATTACATCAGCTGCTTCACATCCTCTAACAACTTTTTTTGTTTAAAGGAATAATTCAGAAAGAAATGCACTCTATGGCTAATTGCGCAAGTAATTATGCTACCAACTCAATGTATCAACCCCAAATCATGTGGGTTAGCCCTAGAAAGCATTTCTCACCAGATTATCGCTTTAACCATCATGACAAGGAGTTAAAGTAGGAGGGAATGCGGAGGAACGCAGTTCCGGCACCTCAGATGAATGAAGATCACCCCATTCTTCCTCTATAAATCTTTCTTTCTTTATGCCTACACATACTTGTAGTTTCAGAGTTCCCCCTTCTGCCAAATCCCACTTTAACTTCTGATCATGACCCACTTACAATTGTAAATGAATTCCAAGTGTAAATGAATGAATAAATGAATGAACAAACCAATGAATTAATAATAAAAAATATTCCTGCCTGATCACTCACTCACTCTCTATCTCTAGGTCCACCTGCGCGTCCACAGTGGGGAGAGGCCCTTCAGGTGTCAGAGGTGCCACAAGAACTTCACCCAGCTGGCCCACCTGCAGAAACACCAGTTAGTCCACACTGGCGAGAAACCCCACCAATGTGAGGTGAGCAGGTCTGGAGCTCAATGGTGCTTTTATTTCAGCTATATGCAGCTAGAAAAGTGTCCTGCTGACTAAGTACAAGCTACTGTAGCTAAAAAGCTAAGGATGGCCAGAATAAAGTTGTTAAATTAATAAATCACACTCTCAATGAAATGTCGCCTACCTAGTCAACCGCATAGGCCTATTACTAGCCATATTCTCAAAGTAACCTTGGCAAAAACGGTTGCTTGCTAGCTTGCTTAATAGATAATATGAATTATTTACAACGTGTCTGAAAATGTACCTCATAGGTATCACACACAATAAAACGACACTGGAAATCATAATTTAATTATTTAACAGCTGATTAAGGGAAAAAAGTTAGTGCTATGATGTCTATGACACACCTATTTAGGACACCGGAAATGTATCTAACAGAACAGAACAGCCTAGCCGAGTTCATTGCGAGCAGCCTCGCCTACACTAGCTTCCATTCCATGTTATCTTGGTTATTATTGCCTACTACTTTGCTCAGTAGCATAACTAGGCTACTCAGATTGCTAACAACAATAGCAGTGACACTGTCTTGAAATGCAAGCTAAGCATTGCTGAAATGTTTATTTCTTTAATATGCAAGCGGGGTCTTGCTTCACCTTTTTCTGTTTGAAATGAAAGTAACCATCTGGTTACCAAAAATATACAAAAAAATATACTATTGCACTGTGTGTGTGTTGAAGGGGTTATGTTGGGTAGCCTGCGGCTTGTTTAATGAAAGTAATCACCACCAGTAATCTCTAGTCCCGGAAGAGGTGGCAAGTCGTCTTAGATATTTCTGATAAGATTCCAAGTTAGAGTCCTGTGACACACGATCATATGATTCGCTGACTCAACCCAACCTCTAATGCTGTGATGTGCTCTTGAGTGTCATTAGAGCGGCAGTGGTGTGTGTGTGTGTGCGTGTGTGTGTGTGTGTGCAGGCTTTGATGTGTGTTTCACTTCTGTGGGCTGGCCTGACCTATCTCTCTCTCTCTCTCTCTCTCTCTCTCTCTCTGTACACCTCTCTGTTCGTCGTTTGTCTCTCTGACTTTCCCTTTCGCTTTGTCTTGCTCTGTCACCCACTCGTGGTTTAACCCTCTTCGATATTTCTGGATGTTTATGCCTTTGATTTGCATTTTGATTGGACTATGTCATGCTGTATTCAGTGATGAACTGAGAATAACCAGAATTGTTATAAACATGTAACTAAGGGTTAATTTAGTATGTGGATGAATCAGAATCAGAAAACTTTATTTTTCTCAAAATGGGCAATTAGTTTGAAAGTCTCATTCAATAAATAAACAAAAATGCTATAAGTAGCAGTTAACAAAAAACAAAACAAAACAAAAAACCCACACACATTCCAGCTGTTTATCCAGCATTATACATCCCTCGCCACAGCCTCTCAGTGACACCAGTCCTGCCCCGATATGTAGTAGCTTGTGTAATGTAAGCATTGCAGTGTTGGTCTATATAAGCTTATTTCACATTTCCCCCTCTCCTTCCCCTTTTCCTCTCTTCCTTAGACTTAGACCTAGACTTCTTTAATGTCCATTAAACTTACATAAAAATTCCTCTTCTTTATTCATCCCTTCTTTTTTCCTCTTTTTTCAACCTCTTTTTTTCCTTTCCAGGTGTGCCACAAGCGCTTCAGCAGCACCAGCAACCTGAAGACCCACCAGCGTCTGCACTCGGGGGAGAAGCCTTATAAGTGTCGTACCTGCCCGGCCCGCTTCACCCAGCTCATCCACCTGAAGCTCCACCGCCGTCTCCATACCGGTGGCAGTGGAGGTGAGGAAGAAGGGGGGGACATCCGTCATCCCTACGCCTGCCCCCACTGTCCCGGTGCCTACCTCCACCTCTGTAGCCTGCAGCTCCACCTGCAGGGTTTTTGTCCTGCAATGCAGCCTCCCACCACAAGGGGGCAGTTTGAGGCACAGAAAGAACTGGGGCGCATCAACGAGGCGATTGAGAGGTTTGATTTGAGTGATGTTGCAGAGAGGCTGGAGAGGGCGCCGGAGGCTGAGGTGGAGCGAATCGCCCTGGAGTTTCTGTGGAGGGAGATGGAGAGGCCTAGAGGCCTAGAATCTTCCAGCCAGCAGGGCGGCAGTAGAGAGTCAGTGCTGGTAAAGCATCCAGACTCAGACCTCAGAGCAGCTGCAGAACGTCACAGCACTTATCTATCTCCTCTCAATGTGCACATCAAACAGGAACTGGATCAGTAGCATCGGTGCAACCATCTTTACCACAAAATGTCAATTATTAACAGTGTCAACTACTGTAACATTCCTTTATTATTATTATTATTATTTTTACAACAGTTATAGTACTAAACCATAGTTTCTAACAGGTGAAATCAGCTCAAAGTTACATTCACATTTGCTGATGAGGACAAGTCTCATCAGACAAAACTTCTTCTGCTTCAGGAGCATGTAGCATGAAAGAAATAAATAAATAAAATATCATATTTTCTTCAGGGTAGCTATGCAACTATATCACTTTTTAAAAAGCTTTCTTTTACTTTTATGTGCTCTTTTGTAATGTATATACTTTTGGTATTGCATTATATAAAAATATCCTCTATTTGACAGAGCTATGATGCATTTAAAATATATATTTTTGATGATATTTTTAATTTATTACTTCCTATGAAAGTCAATGATAAACCTATTTGCTATGCTTTATGTATCAAAAATGCTTTACAAAAGGTTTATAAGAGATTTTTGGTCTCATAAATATTTTCCATAATAAATGCCTTTAAATACAAGCATTGATGTGTAAAATGTGTGTAGTGACGTTTTCTCCATCTAGATATCCAAGGCTTAGCTTGACGAGCCAGACTATCATGAATGTACAGTAGGCCTATGTAAATTTATATCCAGAGCTTAGTTCTGAGTGAACGTAATGTAAAAGAGCGACACAGAATAAGGAAGTTGAAAAGTAGAGACTGAACAACTGTGTGTGTGTGTGTGTGTGTGTGTGTGTGTGTGTGTGTGTGTGTGTGTGTGTGTGTGTGAGGGACAAAAAGCGACAGAAAGAGAGGGAGAACAAGGGGTAAGGAAGTGGTCACCTTTATTGCGATGAACTGCGTCCTCCAATTTCCGACCACAAGTGTGGGCCTATTCCTTTGCTACTCAACTCAGCTGAGTTCCTTTAGAAAGTGAAGCCCTTTAAGTTTCACAATGAGAGAACTTCACCTCCTGCCTCACCTTACTCAGCCTGCCTGTTGTCCTCTGCACAACTCAGACTTCATTTACCTGGAAACTGTGTCATCAGATAGTAGTCAATGCAAGCAGGACTCTCTCTCTCTCTCTCTCTGTCTCTCTCTAACTCCCTCTCTACGTCTGTCTCTCTCTCTCTCTCTCTCTCTCTCTCTCTCTCTCTCTCTCTCTCTCTCTCTCTCTCTCTGTGTGTGTGTGTGTGTGTGTGTGTGTGTGTGCCTGCTGTCCTCTGCATAACTCTGACTTCATTTATCTGGAAACTGTGTCATCAGATAGTAGTCAATGTAAGCAGGACTCTCTGTCTCTCTCCCTCTCTCTCTGACTCCCTCTGTGTGTGTGTGTGTGTGTGTGTGTGTGTGTGTGTGTGTGTGTGTGTGTGTGTGTGTGTGTGTGTGTGTGAGTGCAGGGCCGGTTCTAGGCATAGACAAACGAGGCAGTCGCCTAGGGCACCAAATACCAGGGGGGCATCTCAATACATTTCTTACGTTTTTTCTTCAGTTTTTCTCTTATATTTTTAGAAAAAGGGGGCAAAACTCAAATCTGGCCTAGGGCACCAAAAAGGCTAGAACCGGCCCTGTGTGAGTGTGTGTGTGTGTGTGTGTGTGTGTGTGTGTGTGTGTGTGTGTGTGTGTGTGCCTGCTGTCCTCTGCATAACTCTGACTTCATTTATCTAGAAACGGTGTCATCAGATAGTACTCTAGGCAAACAGGACACTGACTCTGTCTCCTCTCTCTCTCTCTCTCTCTCTGTGTGTGTGTGTGTGTGTAGCAGGTTCAAAAGAATATCAGTTTCAGCATGGCCTGTATGTATGAGTCTGTCCTTAATCAACACTCTGACCTTTTGATCTTTTAAGTTCCACAAAGACAGGAACCTTATGCTGCTACTACACACTTCTAGAAACCACCAGTGGTTGATGTGCTATCCTTAAAAGGTGCTTCCATGTCTTGTGACAGTTTTCTGAACCAATTGACTGTCATCATTACCGGTAGCCAAACTCAGCCACCAAAACAAGTGCAAAATCAGTACTAGTCTGTGTAAGTGTGTGTGTGTGTGTGTGTGTGTGTGTGTGTGTGTGTGTGTGTGTGTGTGTGTGTGTGTGTGTGTGTGTGTGTGTGTGTGTGTGTGTGTGTGTGTGTGTGTGTTGACAAAGAAGTATCTGAAACGCACTACAACTTCATCTGTGAGGAAAGGAGCCCTCTGTTGGTTCATTTCATGGGGTGTCTGTTTTCCACCTGCAGTGTGGACCTGATAAGCATATATTTAGGATTCTTATATTGCGTTAATCTTTAAACAAATTACAAATGTTGGCAATGGCCCAATGGCTCTGAATCAGCAATATGCCCTTTAATGTCGTCCCACAAATTCTCGCTCAAGTGTCCATACCACAGCATCCTTTGTGATGCGTCTGTGGGCGAAAACAGAAAAAATGTGCGGCCCGTGTAG
Source organism: Sardinella longiceps (assembly GCA_027497455.2). NCBI lineage: Eukaryota > Metazoa > Chordata > Actinopteri > Clupeiformes > Clupeidae > Sardinella > Sardinella longiceps. The sequence continues at coordinate 19,082,530 of JAODXP020000025.1, forward strand.
AACATATCTTGATTCTTCACCTTTCTTTGTTAACAAGGCATGTACTCGTTTATTTCTTTCTATAAGGACGCAAGGTTGGAAACATTATCACCTTCACGGTTCTGTGGTGTCGCATGGCTTACAGTAGGCTCCTGGCTGACCGTGCGCTGCGGCTTTAATTCCAAAAGGATGACGTCAGATATTTTTTGACGGGAGGAAGGAGTATCCACCGAGAATGAAGGATGTCAACAATGTCACAGATGGATTCTAGTGCCCGTGTCTCCGCTCCACCATGATAAGCGAGGAGTTCGTCGCCGGGCCAATGGCACCAGCGGTCCGGAGAGGATGCTGGACCGCGTGGTGCCAAGTGATTCTATTCGCCGTGTCTGCTCTCGTGATCGTGGCGGAGAGAACCGCGCGTGAGTGGGCACCCACTATACTCACGAGACTACACTTCATAATAACATAACCTCTACTGACTAGCCTACTGCAGTTCAATCAGGCAGCCTCACATAACTTGGTTATATTGGTGTCATCAGTTATGCCTAAGATAGCCTAACGTGCGTGCGGTAAATGCATCCGTCGTGTGAAGGATCATGCCTGAATTTCTCTGCCAAAATTTAGCATCTGTCATAAGCGTTGAGTGACAGGACGTGTAGCGTATGTAGGACACTGGCGAATGCACAGATTATTTAAGGCTACATTTTGCGTATTTCCAATGCCGTCAAACCCAACCATTAGTCTTCCACGATCCGCACTATGTCGGCTGTAGGTTACTGGGATGTGTGTATGCCTGTTTAATATTCCACTCACGGTGTAGCCCGTGGCGAGAGAGAGAGAGAGAGAGAGAGAGAGAGAGAGAGAGACGGGCTTGTTAAGAGTGAATGTGAATTTTAGTGTAATTTCGCCGTAAGACTATTTTGAATTCTCAAATTACTTAGCCACTTTACCTAGTCACCTATATGTTAGACCACGTTTACAGTAAGTGCTAAAGTGTACAATATCATCCAGACTCGTTATCCAAGACCTTAGATTTGGTAGGCTACCTTAGATTTGACAAGTGGCTGTAGCCACAAGGCACTCAGATGTTTCTTGCACTGTGCGCGTGTGTGTGTGTGTGTGTGTGTGTGTGTGTGTGTGTGTGGGACCTGCCTTGTGTTGGCCCGGTACTATCGTCTGTGTGATGCACCTGCAAGACAAGCGCGCTGTAAGGAGATCAATTACTCGAGCCGAAAGGGTGGAGTCAAAGGGAGCTTTGGCTTTGGCACGAGGACGTCTTTCAGGCGGGATTAAAAAATACCGTGCGTGTGCGCCTCGGAGTCCCAAGAGGGCAGTGCCAAATCAATGAATGGTCCTCTGCAAGGTCCACACACACACACACACACACACACACACACACACACACACACACACACACACACACACACACACACACACACAGAGGGCAAGAGAGACAAGGAGAGCTGTTGAAGGTGATGTAATATGTTGTCATCTAAATAACCGAATTGTAAAATACACACCAAAGGCACAGATGCGTTTTAAATAGCCCTACATAATATTATCAACAATCACAGGGGGAAGAGGGAAAAAGGTCATGATGTCCTCTTTAAAAGAGAGGTGCTCTTATAGTGGTTCATTACATTTTGATCAGCCTTTTATTTATGTTTTCCTCTCTTCTCTGTCAATCGATTCACTCACTTACGGCCACAAAACACACACACACACACACACACACACACACACACACACACACACACACACACACACACACACACAGATGGGAAAACACAACGATGGGGAAATACAGTGTAACTTATTATGTCTTTGCCTTTCTTTGCCTTTTGTGTCTGTCTCTCTCCGTCTCTCTGTCTGTCTGTCTTTCTGTGTGTGTGTGTGTGTGTGTGTGTGTGTGTGTCAGTGCTGTACTGTGTGGGCTACTACCTGTGGGTAGACGAGCGGCTGTGGGCGGCGTGGACGTTGACCCTCCTGCTGCCGGGGGCTCTGGTGCAGGTGCTGAGCTGCTGGTGGTACCTGGCCGACGGGGATCGCAGACGATGCTTCCTGATTCTCACACACCTGCTGCACCTTGGCATCTTCAAGAGGTGTGTGCTCGTGTGTGTGTGTGTGTGTGTAATATGTTTAACCATTGCTCTCTCTCTTCTGTGTGTGTGTGTGTGTGTGTGTGTGTGTGTGTGAGCATGTGTGTGTGTGTGTGTGTGTGTGTGTGTGTGTGTCTGTGTGTGTGTGTGTGTGTGTGTGTGTGTGTGTGTGTGTGTGTGTGTGTGTGTGTGTGTGTGTCTTGGTGAGCAACTACTGTAGAACAGCACAGATGTTGGTATCTTATGTCTTCTTGTCGTGTGTTTGTGTGTTCCATCCTTGTGTAAAATATGCTGTGTGTTTCTTTCAGTAGACATACAGTATCACATATCTGATCATTTATTGTACATATTTATATTTATATGTACAATATTTATTGTATTGTACTGTATGTACATTATATACATACATACTGTATATAAAATATATTTACAATATGTACAATATTTATTGTATTGTACTGTATATGTGTGGTCAAGAACCTGGAAAGGAGGCCGCACTATGCATACACCTTTCATTCACTGAATGCATAGTGCGGCCTCCTTCCCTGACACTTGACTGCATAAATGCTGGGCCAGCACTCTAAAACTAAAAAGCGCTCAGAGTGCAGACCCCGCCAAGACAATGGGCCACAGATGTGTTCTGGATCACCGACGCCACAAAATTGAATCAGCTCTTACTTGTCCCAATACACGTTGTCCTAAATTCCATCCAAATCCGTGCAGTACTTTTCGAGTTATGTTGCTCACAGACACACAGACACACACCGAAAACATAACCTCGTGGAGGTGATAATAATAACAAAGACTTTTGAGTGCTCCCCTCCCTGAACTGTAGTGTGTGTGAATACAGTTTATGCATGTACATATACAGTATACATATATGTTTTGATATGATAGCTAAATACGTGTTAGCTTCAGGCAGTTTGCATGCCCTGTGCTGTCTGTGTTTTGAGAGACCTTTGCTTCCTTGGATGGACACACACACACACACACACACACACACACACACACACACACACACACACACACACACACAGAGAGAGAGAGCTTGGGATTGGGATTATCTCCTGTGCTGCTGCTGGAGATTTGACCAAAAACCCGCCGCTCACGCTCTTATATCCATTAACTACTGTACTAAGATCAGATTTCTGAGCACTTATCCTAATGCCACCCATTACATGCCAAACATGGAAACTGACCCATGGGCAGTAGGCTAGTGCAGAATAGGGGCCCGTTCTCCAGAGTGCCATTAACTACCCCTGGAGAAGAAGCCAGTAATCAGTCTAATGTTACCATTTCCTTCCTTATTTGCAGCTCCTGCAGCTGTGTGCTGTGTGTGTGTGTGTGTGTGTGTGTGTGTGTGTGTGTGTGTGTGTGTGTGTGTGTGTGTGTGTGTGTGTGTGTGTGTGTGTGTGTGTGTGTGTGTGTGTGTGTGTATGAGTGAGAGAGAGAGAGAGAGAGAGAGAAAGATAGAGATAGACAGAGAGAGAGAGAGAGAGAGAGAGAGAGAGAGAGAGAGAGAGAGAGAGAGAGAGAGATATCTCACTGGGACTTCTTCCAATGCCCTGCGCCCGGATCCATCAAATTATCTCTGAATAGGGAGTCTGACACTCCAGGCTGCTTAAATAACCACAGTGAGGGCTGCTGCTGCTGAGTACTGAGGCATTACATTCCCCCTTTCTGTGGTAGCCGCGGCAACCGTTTGTGTACCAGATCTGGCCCAGAATAGGGCCAAATCCGCCCCATAGTTTCCTGTTTGTCCTCATAGATATCATAGAGATTCTACATACAATATCTATGGTTGTCCTAATCGCAGAGTTATCATCCCACTGACTTTTGAATTAGATGTTTGAATAGTTATTCTGTGTGATGAGAAATAAAAGCTGTAAAAATGTGATACTAGGCAATTTATTTATGGAAAGTCAGACAGGCAAGAGAGACCTACTCTAAGCCTTTTTGTGTGATGAGAAATAAAAGCTTTAAAAATTGTGGTAAAAGGCATTTAGTTTATGTCAAGTCAGACTGGCAAGGGAGACCTACTGTAACAGTACATTCACACCAAGAGTTACTAAAGCTATAAAATTGCTTTTGTCGCTCAAAAAAGCAGCTGCTAAAATGTCTGTGTTCACTCAAATCGCTCTGTCACTCAGGATGTGCCTATTGTCTTTCCATTTACAGCACAGCGTTTAGATTTTACAGCTGAAACGCATCATAGCTAATTTGCATATAGTTGACTGTTTTTTTTTTTTGTTTTTACTTTTTTTAGTCGCTCAAATCACCCAACTTTTACAGCTGGTAGCTTTTTTAGTTTTTGTCACTTTTGTTGCTCTTGCCCATAGAAAGTGAATGACTTCTGGCGATTTTACAGCTTTAGTAGCTCTTGGTGCGAACGTACAGTAAGGCTTTCTGTTCTGAGATGAATAGCAATGAATTGAGTGAATGTGTGTCTCCCCCCTGTGGTAGGTTCTGGGACTGCATGTCATCCGTGTGGCAAATGCAGGGCTCAGCGGGGCAGCTGGGGGATGCTGTGATGCAGCAGGCTGATGTGGCAGGACTCCGCCTGTTGGAGGCGCTAGTGGTCACGCTGCCACAGACGCTCCTGCAGACCTACGTGCTAGTAGCCACCGATGTGGGACTCACCTCGCCAGGTAAGGCCAACAAAGAACACAACATCAACAATAACAATAACAACAACTACAAAAACAACACAACAACAGCAACAAAATAACACAACACAGCAACAACAAAATTACAGCAATATATAGATAGATAGATAGATAGATAGATAGATACATACATGCATACATACATAGATACATACATAGATAGATGGAAAAACTTTAATAATCCTGAGACAAATTGAGGTGTTATGGTGGCTTATACACATACACACAGACAAGAAGTAACACACACACAACCATACTCAAGAATATCACAAACAGGCAAACAAATACTGCTACAGTGGAAACAAGAAAGCAGAGCAATACAAAACACAAAGACGGCACCATACTAGTCAGTGACGCAGAAGCTACAGCGCCTACAGTAGGCAACAGAAACTGCAATAGAAACTTAATTCGTGTTGACAGTCACTGCTGGACAATGACATAATTACCAGGAACACTCACATAATAAAAGCAATTGTTGCGGAAATTTGAGAGCACAGTCAAGCAGGAACGTTCAAGTGATGCATCATTTGAAGCATAGTGTTCACTGAGGAAATTTGTAAACCATAAATAAACCATTGCATTACCATTACTTTACCACCTATTACCAACTGTATAACCAGTAGGATTTAGCAACTCAAAAGGAAGGCTCTGCACACTTAAATCCATGCAAAACAGTCTGTATTTATCAAAGCTTTCACACGACCTTCATCAGGGCATTGCACAGTATAGTACATACCAGTATATAACAACTAAAAAGTAAAGGTTTGTTCGCATCAGGAAACATAACTATAAAGAAAATTAGCCTATAATGATTAATGTCTGCACTATACACTTATAATTAAATTAAAGTCTAATTTGCTGTCATCTTGTGGTTTTCAAAATCAGTGTGAAAGGGATGTCAGCATCATGTTGTTGTTGTTATTGTTTGTGGTGTAGATATTTCCATTATTAATAACTAAGTAGAGGCAGGGTTTCCCCCAGTGCTTTATAGTAGGCCTAAAGGCGGCAACCTTGACAACAAACAACTCCCTCCTTGATTGCCCTCACAAAAGATCAATATTTTGTATCTTGAACATACTTTGAAAAATTGCTTAGACCACTCATGTTTTTGTACTTCAAATGAAAATGCACCACATAACCTTTCCAATGATACCAGTCACCAGTCTCTGATACCATGTAACGTCCCCCTCCCCCCCCTCCACGCATGCACCTTGAAAAAAAAAAAAAAAAATAAATCTATTTGAGGGAGTCACTTGCTAGTAGCACTGTGTGAATATGTGCCTTATCACACATTTTCTCTTGGTTTATTCTCTTAATCTCACATCCTTACCATCTTCTCTCTCTCTCTCTCTCTCTCTCTCTCTCTCTCTCTCTCTCTCTCTCTCTCTCTCTCTCTCTCTCTCTCTCTGATTGGTCAGTGTCGCTGTGCTGTGGGATGTGCCTGTTCTCCCTGTCCTGGGCGCTGGTGCTGTTTAGCCGGGCGTGCTGTCTAATCCGACCGGGACACTTGGCCATGCCCCCTGCTGCTCTGCTGTGCCAGCTGCTGTGGAGGGCGGGCATGTTGGGTGCCCGCGTCGCCAGCCTCATGTTCTTCACCCGCGTGTTTGGATGGTGGGTGTGTGGCGTCATAGGTGAGTGGGCACACCATTCACACGCACACACACACACACGCATGCGCGCACACACACACACACACACACACACACACACACATACATACACATACACTCACATACATACATGCACACACACACACACACATACACTCACATGCATACATGCATACATGCACACACACACACACACACACACACACACACACACACACACACACACACACACACACACACACACAAGCACGCACACACACACATACATACACACATTTGTATCCTACTTGTGCAGTGAAGCTTTATTACTCACATAGACAACAGAAAACAGACACGCTGGTTGGTTTCTTCGCAGGAATGGCATATTCTCTGTGGCCCCACCTCACCTCCACACACACACACACACACACACACACACACACACACACACACACACAGTTGTGTGGTCAAATTCAACTCGTCACTAGAGGGTGCATGAGTAATGGTTCTTGCCCTAACCCTGTCAAACACAATTATTAACACACTTGTAAACATTCACACATTTCGAGAAGTGTAAATAAACAAACAAGTACGCAGTAGCGCAAACACACACACACACACACACACACACACACACACACACACACACACACACACACACACACACAGAGAAACAAATATAGTACAAAACCAAAACTGGAAGTTCATATATGAAGAGCTTTGATGCAAAGCTCTCCAAATCAATTTGCTTTGAATTTACAGAAATATAATTTTGATCAATTTTGTTTAGAGATGCACGATATATCGGCGGTTACAATTTGAATGTTACTGTCAAATGAAAACAAATCTGAAGTTCAACTTCAAAAAACTGAAGTTGGTTTGTTTTGGGCTAGATTTGTTTTCATGCATTTGACAATAACATTCAAATCGCAGTTTGAGTAGTCACTCACTCACTCACACACTATGAACACATGTTTACAGTTGACACTTTTTTCACTCATTAAAATACAGACACTTTCACACACACACACACACACACACACACACACACACACACACACACACACACACACACACACACACACACACACACACACACACACACACACACACACACACACACACACACACACACACACAAATCAAATCCACTTATTCTCAAAAACCACCAAAAACTAACAAGGCTGCAAGGCAACATGCAAGGCTGCCTGTTGACAAAAGCAGCGTCTCTTTATTTTTCCACTTCTTCTATCCAGTGTTTGGGAACATGAAGGGGAAGAGTATTTCTGGAATGATGGCAAAAATGAAAACACACCCCAGCAGTGTCCTAAAAAAGCAGTCTGCAGCCTGTTTTGACAGTCTGGAAGAAGTCTTTCTGGTGCTTTCTCTTTCGTCCCAGAACTTCACTGTCTTCGTGTTCAATTCCCTTTAAGCTCCTTCTCTCAGAAGTGCTTTTAATAGAACAGATTGTCACAAAAGGTCTTTTCAGTCGCTTGGTATCTGTTTCCTCGAAGAGTAACACGACCCCTCATAACTAAACAAGGAAGGCACATTTTATAGTCTATTGTCAGAGTTAGGCACAGTTCTTAGAAAACAGCCTGCATCGCTCAGGGCCTTTTATGGATTTATTTTTATGAGGTTCTTATTACCATGTGTTCTGGGTAATACTTCTGTGTTAAAACATTGCAGATTGTTTGTATCTATTTATTAAGTGTGTGTGTGTGTGTGTGTGTGTGTGTGTGTGTGTGTGTGTATAATGAAAACCCTGTGTGTGTGTGTGCAATGCGCATGCTATCCCAGGGTTCCACTGGGTGACAGCATCCTTCTGGCTGATGTCACAGCAGACAGACGTGTGTGTGTGTGTGTGTGTGTGTGTGTGTGTGTGTGTGTGTGTTTAGAAACCGTGTGTGTGTGTGTGTGTGTGTGTGTGTGCATGCCATCCAGGGTTCCACTGGGTGACGGCATCCTTCTGGCTGATGTCGCAGCAGACGGACATGTGTGTGTGTGTGTGTGTGTGTGTGTGTGTGTGTAATGATAACCCCATGTGTGTGTATGTGTGTATGTGCCATCCAGGGTTCCACTGGGTGACGGCATCCTTCTGGCTGATGTCGCAGCAGACGGACATCTGCTCGGGCCCGTGGCGTTGGCGTGTCTTTAACGGTACGCTGGCCGTCGTGCACGTTTTCTGCTTCCTCAACGTCAAGGACGGCCCCTCACGCTTCCGCATGGCTGGCTTCTACCTGGTAAGGTTTACATACATATATCTGTCCCTTTCTCTCTTTCTTTTTTCACACACACACACACACACACACACACACACACACACACACACACACACACACACACACACCTACACTACCACACATGTCTATATGAAAACACACATGTCCATATGAAAACTTGCTTCAAGATACACTTCTTTAATCTGTACAAATGTATGTGTGCTCATCCTGCACACACACACACACACACACACACACACACACACACACACACACACACACACACACACACACACACAGACACACAGGCCTCTCCTGTCAGTGTTCAGTGAAGTATTGTCTCTCTCTGTCGTGTGTGGAAGAATGTGTGTGTGCTTCTCTCCTGACCCCTGGCTGACACGAGGAGTGCTTTACAAGCACACCTCCACCTGTGTTTGTTTGTGCAACATTCAGTCTTAATAGTTTTGGTTGTGTAACACTGGCACGCTTAGGAACACACACACACACACACACACACACACACACACACACAGACACGTGCCAAGTCCAGACAAATGGAGGAACCCATACTGAGGAACACACACACACACACACACACACACACACACACACACACACACACACACACACACACACTTACACACACACACTCAAATGCACACAGTGTTCTCAGGTCATATTACGGTAAAAGGAAACTGGCGTGTGTTTTTTTCGGCAGGTCATGTTTCTTGAGAACGCCACACTGATGCTGGCAGCCTCGGACTTCCTGAATGAGGCATCGTGGGATAGCTTGACCGTCCCCACGGCTGTGCTCTGCAGTTTTTTGTCAGGTGAGACACACACACTCTTCTGCGGGTGACTGACTGTCCTCTCCAGTGTCCAGTGTCCTCTCCAGTGTTGTGAAGTATTATTATCAGACATAGTGTGTTTCTCAAAGTCAAGTCTGCGTTGCTGTCGCTGGTCTGGCCAACTGCTGATCTGAACGGATTTCTGAGTTCCCCAAAAGTGGGGAACTCAGAAAGCATTTTCTAACATTTTCTAACATCGACCAGTAGCAAACCGAGGCGTTAGAGGGAGGCGGGTCAACCATGTGCTTTGAGAAATTTCAACGCTGTAGGCTCTTGATTAGACCAAAGTTTTGCAGAGCTTTGAAAGTCGATGGCAATCAGGTTAGCTTTTTCGAGCATTCCACGTCTTTGTCTGTCACTAAGTACTGTTCCAAAGTCAAGGATCCTTCTAAATTCTAGTGAGGACAGAGGCCTTTGTTCATAGATTTTTTCAAGGATGCACTGATGGAACCTCGTTTTTGAAGTGTACGACTTCCAAGGCGAGTGTGCTACCTAGGAAGCATTCTCGATTTTGAGAAACTCTCGTACTCACTGATGCCGGTCCAAGGACCATGGGCAGGTTTTTCCCCAGTGCTTTATAGTTGAGGCAACAAACACCTCTGACCTAGACTTAGTCCCCAGGAAAGATATTCAAAAGTTGCTTTCCAAAAAAATGCATCAGCTATTCATTTTTTAGCATTTCCTTTCATTTCAAGGGATAGATTCTATTCCTCATCTTCTTCCTCATCTTTCTCCTCCTTCTCCTCCTCTTCCTCCAGGTCTGACGTCTCTGGTTCTGTACTACCGGTTCCTGCACCCCAAGTCCACTGAGATCTCCCTGGGCCTTCACCACATGGGCGCTGGGAGCCACATGGGCAGCACCTGTCTGGACCTGGAGCGCGGAGAGTCCTCCTTCTCCCTAGGGGGCGACAAAAGCCTCCCAGCGCCCCCCTCCACCCTCCACCTGGCCTCCCACCCCAGCTTCTCTCTCTCGGGCATGGCTGGGTCCCTCCTGGAGCCCCCGGCCAGCTGCGTGGGGGGCAAAGGTAGCGTCTGCGGCGGGTACGGAGGGTGCCGGCACCACCACTGGCTCCTGGTCCGACTGGCGCTGAAGACGGGCGACCCTGGGAGGATCAACCGCGCCTACGGGGCCGGGGGCGTGGCGGCCATGCTGGGCGTGGCCGGATGTCCGCCGGGGCTGATGGGAGGTGATGGAGGGATGATGGAGGGAGGAGGGATGCTGGGAAAGGGAGGTGGTGAGGAAGAGGAGGATGAAGAGGACGGGGAAGGGGAGGAAGAGCAGGCGCTGGCTCCGCTCTCGGATTGCAAGGAGGAGTTCCAGAGCGCCAGTGAGGACGCCACGTCGTGCGCGGACAACACCGGCGCCATCGGGGACGACGACGACGAGAGCCTGCCCATGGAGAGCCCGCTAGAGTCGCCCGGCTCGGACTGTAAGCGGAGTTCGCCGGAGGGCAAATCGGTTCTGGGCGACAGCCCCGAGCCCAACTACTGCCCAACGGAATCGAGCTCCACGCTCTACTTCAGCGCCGACCCGCAGTCTCCGAGCAGCGCCAGTAACCCGCGGCTGGACCGCGACACCACCGCCTTCGGCTTCGGCGCCGAGAGCCTGGCGGAGCTCAGCAGCCCGGTGGGGAGTGAGCGGGGCGGCCATACGGGACCGTCTCTCGCGGGGCACCTGGGACGACTGGGGCCCTGCTACAGCTCTACACCCAGGCTGGATGGGCCTCATGGGGGGACGGGGGCAGGGTTAGGGTCTGGGCTAGGGGTGGGGGCTGGAGCTGGAGCTGGAGCTGGGGCTGGAGCTGGAGCTGGGGCTGGAGGTGGAGGTGGTGCTGAGACCAGTTTTGGGGTGCCCCACTTAAGTGGGCCGCGAAGGCAGCTTGTGCTGTCTAGGCGAGGACTGGAGGAAGATGCAAGCTTCTAAGGATGCTTTTGAGTGTGTGTGTGTGTGTGTGTGTGTGTGTGTGTGGGTGTGGTCATACATCAGTGTTTGTGACTCTTACTTTACGCTCTGGCCTATTGTGTGTGTGTGTGTGTGTGTGTGTGTGTGTGTGTGTGTGTGTGTGTGTGTGTGTGTGGTCATACATCAGTGTTTGTGACTCTTACTTTACGCTCTGGCCTATTGTGTGTGTGTGTGTGTGTGTGTGTGTGTGTTATATGTTTGTGTGCAATAAGACATGTGAGAACACATATGATTGCCGAGTGTGGGGATGATGACTGTATGATTGCATCTGTGCATTTATTTATTTTTTGCAAAAAATTAACTTTCTTTGAATCTTTGAGCATGTGTGTGCACAAATCTGTACTAAACCCATCTCATTTATCGCTTGTGTGCGTGTATCTGCCTGTGTGTGTGTGTGTGTGTGTGTGTGTGTGTGTGTGTGTGTGTGTGTGTGTGTGTATGGGGTTGCGGTGCAGCTCATACCCTTGTCTACTCCCAGTAGAAATCCTCGCTGCCTCATTCTTTCGTCCTCCTCATCAGTCAGTGTGACTCACTTCAGCAACTACGGTTCGAAAAGCACAAGCCTTTTTACTACAAGTCTAGTCAAGGACTACACAAACAAAACAAAGGACAGGGCAACCATTCTAGGGCTTGCCTTGCTCAGAAGTTTGCCCGTGAAATGTTGAGCAGCTAAATTGCACCATTATGGGTTCTAAGTTCTGAGCAGAACCGGTAAAGGTTCCCTGGTGAAACCTTCCACAGCACTTCTTCCGCGATGATGATGATGATGATGATGATGATGATGATGATGATGATGATGATGATGATGATGATGACACCGCTCAGAGCTCTCTTAGAGGCTTTGGAAAGGATTTTTTTTTTTAAATAAATCATCAGGTGAAAAAGGGAAGCTCTATTTTCATTGTGTGTTGCTTCTTCTTGATCAACTTAAGAGTGTCATGGCCGCCAACACGCCATGTTCATCATGCTATGGCTCCTCAGAGGAAAAAAAAAAAAAAAATTCAGATGTGAAGACGGCAGGACTGTACAGTTTTTTTTTCTCTCTCTCCTGCTAATTTTGGACTCTTTTTTCCCCCTGTCTTGGATTAACCTCAACTGTCTGTGGCCTCTCTTGTACACGTACCGTGGACACATTTGTTGCAAAAAAAAAAAGATTATACTTTGTTTTTATGAACTATTTTGTTGCAAAGAATTATGCTAGACAGGTTTTTAAGAAATATCCTCTTTTTGCAGACCTCACAATGTGACAAGTTGTTTGGATATGACCATATCTCTGTCAGGTATGAGCTCAGGCAGTTTCTCTGGTCGTTCCATCATTTATTGCCGACTTCTTTTGGAATTGTGACGCTACATTTCAAAAGTACAGTACTGTATGTATGTGTATGTTCTTTCCTTATGGATAATGGAACTCATTTTAAAAGATCTGTGTTCAATGGAGTTGGTGTATTTTTTGGTTTTCATATCGTTACCCTCATAGCATAATTGCTTAAGTCGTATTTCAGTGTTTTTGGGAAACAAAAAAAAACCCATAACCATAATGTAACTTCAACCATAACCAAATATTGGCATCTACAGGAGGCAGACTGGCGAATACACTTCACTTCAGTGTCTAAAAAACTGTAGAAATATGAACTAAGGCTTCACTTTTGAAGCTGCTTCTTCCTCTCTGGCATTTTGCTTGAATCAAAACTGCCCAAGTCAATGACTTACAGTAGGCAGACAGTGTTTTTGTTGCTTGTTGTGATTGGCCAATGAGATAGGACGAAAAACAGGATTATGCAGAAGTGGTAGGAGAGTAAAGTTATGCAAATATCTTAGTTTGGCCAAAAAAATCACTAATTATGCTATGAGGCTAACGATATGAAAGAATAACAGTTTTATTTGTGTGTATTTAAGTAGCCTGGTCATAACCAACCCTTCGGTCTATGCTTCTTTTCGTACGAGGGTCTGGGATCCTGGCTATTGGAAAATGATTGCTTGCTGGAGATGAGATTTAATTTAAAAAGATTGGATCAGCTCTTGACTGATAGCCTTTGGCAGGGGTGGGAAATTATTTTGGCCAAGGGGCCACATTGGCTTTTAAATTTTGACTAACAGGCTGGCTGTTAACAGTTAACCAACTGATGTCAGTAGATTGGCAAGCCAGTAGCCCCACTTTCTTCAGACATGTTAATATGCAAATATATGTAATATATTAACAGTTAATATAATTTGCCTAAGTATGGCCTATCGTATTCTCGCACTGCATTCTTAAAGTTCGCTGATTGGATCAGACAGGATGTATCTGATGTGAGCAAAGCCAATGTCCAGAATCCCAGACGGAGTACTGGAGGGAGAAGAGAATCGAGTGGAATAACATAGGAAGGCAATGGCCAGGCTAGTTTTTAAGTATATAAGAGGAGGTGAAGGATTTCAGCCATCTTACTTGAGCACTTTCTATGTTACTTAACCACAAGCTAAAGCATATTTTCACTGCTGTACAGGGGGGGAGATGAGACTGGGGGGTTGGGGGGTGGGGACTATTTCATCCAACCAGCTCTGTTGGAGGCTGTGAAGGGAAAACTTTGTATTCAAGCAGAAAATCAACATTTTTACACTGTGGACAGGCTCTTCATATTTGGTATCTCTCTCTCTATATGTGTGTGTGTGTGTGTGTTTTGACATGTAAGCCTGCAGGGCGTAAGCTGTCAGTAAGCCAACTTCTCTTTGGCTGCAGTCTGGAAGGAGGTGATTGGCTTCTGGTCTTCCCAGTGCTCCGTAAGAGAAATAACTTTTACCAGTGTCCTTAAAGCAATAACTACCGACAAACACACGTGTGCGCGCGCACACACACACACACACACACACACACTCACACACACACACTCACACACAGAAAAGCTGAACACACAAAGCTGAAGAAATGAGAGGGTAAATTACTGTCTCTTGTGTTCTGTATAAATATGACTTTTTAATTGAGTAATGAATAAATTTATCATGTCTGTATACCTGAATTCAAGAATGTGATAGTATCTTTGTTTCCAAAAATGTTATTCTTGAAAGCCAGGTAGCCTCACAGATGCTAACTTGACTTCCTTCATAGAAATAAGCAAAAGAAAGTGTGGGAACACAAAAGGTATTGAGAGGGAATGCAAAACTATTGAGAGGGAACGCAAAAGTATTGTGAGGGAATGCAAAAGAATTGCGGAACTTCTTTCTAAAAAATATTTTTAGAAAACGTCTTTCTAAAAAATATTAACCACCATGACCCAGGCAGGACAGCATATGATCCAATTGAATTCTACCCTGGGTACATTTGCGAAGCCATATTGTGTGTCTTTGCTGTAGCCTCCCTGCTGACACTTTTTCTAGGTAATGCAACCATTATGTCATGAAATATGTCACTTTTTAGAGCATAGCAAGATTAGCCCGACAAGAACTCTGAAGACTTTGGGTTGTATAGTCTATCCCTGTAGGCTAAAGAAAATACAAAGCTTTCTTTACCTTTAATGAAGAATGTTCATACGCTCCCCTTTAAGGCAGCGCACATGCGCAGTGCAAGGAAAAGTTAACTCTGGACTTCTTTAGTCGGAGAATTTCTGCATTAAGGAAAAAGTCAGAAATCGAGGCGACTTCGAAATGGCTTTCCGAAGAAGAAACAAGAGTTATGCTTTCTTCAGTCAAGAATTTCTCATTCAGAATCATGCAGATATTGTATTCAGTCTGGTTATTTTCATCTTGATTGGACTGATGTTTGAGGTGAGTGCCTGACCGAACTTTTTTCTCCCTCTCAGTAACGTTACAGCTGTAGTTAGCGGGGTTGAGTTGACTTATGGGAGCAAGACTAGGGGTAGAGTTGTCTAAAGACACGTAGTCGGAAGAACTGGAGGCTGTAGGTTTTATGAAAACTCGGTTTAACCACCCTAGATCAGTCTACGTCTGGTCGTTGCGTCGTTATGACTTGACAGCGACAGGTTTGCAACAATGTTGCCCGATTTTCTTTAGGCATCTCCCGAAGCTACTTTGTGACATCTTCGCTTGAAAGAGTAGCAGCTTACGCGGCATGATAAGTTTGTGGGTTGCACGGATTCCAGCTAGGCTATTTTACGATTGGGATTTTGTAACATTTTTCCCGCAAGATGTAACTTGACTCATAATGTTTGGGCAACTTCCCTTGCGTCTTAAATTGAAACATTTGTGATCACTACTATAGCTTGTACACAAAGGCCTATGGGCTAAATATTAGGCTACCTAATGATGAAACGAATTCTTTCAAGTTGCGATGACAGAACAATGACTGCAAAACTGCATTGTCAAGTTCAAAATCCCTAACTTGGATTTTTATTATAGTCGGGAATGGTCACGGGTTTGCATGATTCCCTGACAAAACTGTCACTCTGTTTCTCGCACTTTGCTCCCCTGCGGTCTCCAAAAGGTTCGCTGAGTAGCCGGCGGTCGTTGAATGGATTTGATCCTCAGCTAACTGCCACGTCTCAATCTCTGAGCGAAGAGCCAGCGGGGCTCCTCCGCCAGGGAAGATGAAATCTTCAATTTCAGAATATCGGGGCAACACCACAAACTTTTCGATTTAGCATTGGTGGAATGTCTGAGTCAGTCCTGCATTTAATTATAACAAACAATGCATGTTTGCGCAAGGGGAGGTCAAGTTTGTCACAGGAATTTGGCTTTTGTGTGTTTTTTTCTCTCCCTCTCCCGGGATAAGGTGAGGGATGTCGTCATAGAGCTGATAGCCAATGACACCTCTATTTAGACAGGACAGAAGTAGACAGATATACTCAGAGCACCAAACGGTCTTGGCTGCTCTTTTTTTCCAGCTAACTATAGCGCTTCTGTAAGTGGTTTCAGTAGGACAGAGCAGAGTGGGGAATTCCCACCACCAAATTTTACAAATCGGAAATGGCTGAAACATCTGTGCGGCATAACGAGACAGTTGCGTCTCCTTTGCGCACATTTAACAGGTGGTTGCTTGCGCTTCGTGGAATTCAGTCTTGGCATTGAGGAATATGTAAAACATATATCCAGTCCAATATTTATCATTTGCCTTAGGTTACCCCGTTCGTCACCTGCAGTAAGTTAAAGTTAGTCATCTGAAGAATGGCTCAAAGAATCATAGTGTCAGTACATGAAGGCGACAAAACTATGGCACAGTGAACTTGAATGACCCCAAAAATAAAACTGTGCATGTCAAAAAAAAAAGAAAGAAAAAAGTGTAACTTTCATAACTCGTTTTTGAGTGATATTTGTAGGCTAAGACCTGTTGCTGTGGAAACGCTGGAAGCATTGCGACTTTATGTGTGTCCAATTTTATTTTCTCTCAGGCAACTGCAAAAACAGCCATCATATTCATTCAGCCACAGTATAACAACAGCATACAATCATCAGGTATGTTTTTGTGAACTTTCTTTTGCCTTTCCAGACCTTATTCTTTCATGGTGGGGGGGAACCTTGGGTAGGATACAAAGTGTAGGCCTATGCGCATCACATCTGGTTCATTTAATGACCCCCACATCTATCATAGCTTGTCATAGAATTGATTATAGTTATATACACTTGCATGACAAATTGCACTAGTTATTCAAATACTGATGTGGAGTTAGTAGAATGCAGAACCTACTGTATGTATGCAGTAGCCCTATCTTTGCATCTTGCCAGAGGCCCCATCTGCACATCTGTTTCTCACTTTCAGCCATTCTCTCTCTCTATCTCTCTCTCTCTGTCACACACACACACACTCTCACACACACACACACACACACACATACCATCACACTGTACTCACACACACACACACACACACACACATACCATCATACTGTACACACACACACACATACACACACACACACACACACACACACACACACACACACATACCATCATACTGTACTCACACACACACATACCATCATACTGTACACACACACACACACACATACCATCATACTGTACACACACACTCACACACACACACACACACACATACCAACATACTGTACACACACACACACACACACACACACGCATGCATATGCCAACATACTGTACACACAGAGACGCTCATACTCACCAACTTACTGTTTACACACACACACACGGACACACCCTCAGTTGGAACACCTTCTAGAACAGGAGTGGCGTTTCTCTGAAGATAGACAGGACTGCAGAGGTAGCTGTCAAGTCAGAACTACCCGCTCCTTCCTTCCAAATCCTGACATATTTCACCATTTTATCATCAGCGCCTGTTGGCTGTGATTACCGTCAGAACTGGGTTAGAGTGTTTTCAACTAATCACTTTGCCAACATATTTTGAGGGAGTTGTGATGAAATTTGGCAGCGGTGTTTCACAAGTCCGTTGGTCCCTTCAGGGAAATGAAAGCCAAGGAGAAGTAATGGGTTTGAGCTCAAGCAGCTTTGCTAATTTCATGCCATGCTACGCCAAACATGAGTTAAGACAGAAAGGGGCAGACAGACTCTGCTGACGGAAAGTTTGCTTGTGCTATCTACACTGCCTTGACAATACTATACTGCCTGCATTGATCTCTCTCTCTCTGTCTGTCTGTCTGTCTGTCTGTCTGTCTGTCTGTCTGTCTCTCTCTCTCTCTCTCTCTCTCTCTCTCTCTCTCTCTCTCTCTCTCTTGCTTTTTGCAAACACACACACACAGAAAAAGACTCAGTTCAGTTCAGTTCAGAAAGCTTTATTGGCATGAATGTGAATACAATATTGCCAAAGCAATAACAAACATAAGGAATAATAATTAAAATTAAGAAAAAAATAAACACTAGTGTATATTTTGATGTTGGTCATATGGACTTTTCCCTTAAAATGTGGCAGGACTGTAAGTACTCTGAGGCTAGTTCAGTAAATGTATCAACTTCCCCCAGGAGTCTTAGTATGCATAAAGGAATGTACAAACTTGAGAGGGGGGGAATCAGCTCTCTCTCTCTCTCTCCAAGCCTGTGTTACTCTGGATGAAGGTGTCTGCTTTTAGCCCAGTCACCTTTTATTTCACCTTCAGAAATGAACGCGTTCTTCTGGTTGTTTTTGCAGAAGGGGAGGTCACTCTCTACCACTATGGCTGGAAGGACTGTGCCACTGTCCTCTTCTACCTATTCATCACAGTCATACTACACGCCGTGGTCCAGGAGTACGTGCTGGATGTGAGTAGTAGCCTATGGCCTTATGGATATTTTTATTACCATCAACGGCGCCTTCCAGTCATTGATGCCTTTAAAGGAAAAATCTGGAGTGAATCAACACTTAGCCCTATTGTTTTATAGTGCCAAGCGCTATTGACAGCCACCTCAATCACTGAATTTCATGCAACGCATAAGAGATAGCGAAACGGCAGCTAACAGTAACAGAATGGGGCATTTCAAAGCGAAAGCAAATCGATTAGGTTTTGTTTTTGACATGCCTCATTCAGTTAGTGTTAGCTGCAGTTTCGCAAACTCGGTCTAAGATGCACAAAGTTCGATCATTGAGGTGGCAGCAGGGCTAATTTCCTGACTATTAGCCGCGGCTTATACATTGATTTTGCAAAATTTCTTCTGCTATGAGGTTAAAACAGGGTAGCAGTTAACATGGTGTTAATATGGTTTTGTTTTTTTAACTTGCATAAAACACTGTCCTGCGGCTTATACACAATGCGGCTTATATGCGGGAAATTACTGTATGTGTTGATTCACTTAGGATTATACCTTTAAGGCACTACCCCTGCCCACATTTAGGGTTAGGGTGAGGGGTTATGGGGGTTAGCGTTGGGGTTAGGGGTTAAGGCAGCGCTTGTTTAGGGCAAAAAGCACCATCAAGCGAGCCCATGGCCTTATTGATACAGTAGTGTAGGCTTCCAGTGCTCATGGGTCACTAGAAAGAGGAACCTATGGGACAAATGCAGAAACAGACATGGTGGTGACCGATAAGACTTAACTATGGTTTTGCATCTGTTCATAGAGGAACTCTGGGGAACTGCTCATGCATTTAGTGTGCCTAGTTCAGATACTATAGGCCACTTCTCTGTTTTAGTGTGCGGCTCATTAGAATAGAGTTTGTAGAGCGCTTGTAAGATAACTAAAGGTTTCTTAAAAGTTCAGTCAGATTTAGTGGAGTTCTATGTCAGTTTTATGTCCCCCCCCCCCCCCAAAAAAAAAAAAAAAAAAAAACCTGTTTGTACCGTGTTTGCTTGATGAATGGGAATCAAACAGGCACTCATTTTCTAATATTTGAAGGATTTACCAGTATAGTCTACAGTTCTCAAACTTTCTACAACCTTTCTCTTGTTCAAGGGTGATATCTCTTTAGAATGAATTAGACTTTTACTTATAACTCCTGTTAGCTACATGGACACAATTTCCTTATGTCATACTTAACAAAAGTTAACCTTAAGTGAACAATTTTATTGCTAGAATGAACTGATGGTGGATTTTCCCTTTTTTTGCCCTCCAGAAAGTCAACAGACGCCTGCACCTCTCCAAAAGCAAGAATACAAAATTCAACGAGTCAGGACAGCTCTGTGTCTTTTACTTAGTATCCAGCATATGGAGTCTCTATGTTCTCTGTTCGGTAGGTCCCCACTCTTTAGCACTGTGTTAACAGTAGCCTCTGAAAAATGTGATATTAAAATTCTGAACAGTTTTGGCCATCAAATATAGCCTAGAACTCTAGACGTACTGTACTGTAGCTAAATGAATTTACTCAGTGAGTACATCCTTTTTTTTTTTTTTTAATTGGTTTATTTGGTAGGGACCATGCATATTTATGAACATTGTTGTTAGCCATCTAACCATCAGCCATAGGTTTTACTCAGACATCGTCATTAAATCCAAACGTAACGTTATAGGTTGTATTTTTTTTTGTATTTATGAACATTGTTGTTAGCCATCTAGCCATCAGCCATAGGTTGTACCCAGACATCGTCATTAAATCCAAACGTAACGTTTTAGGTTGTATTCAGACGTTGTTATGTTTAGCCTATCACAACGTTCTACCTGAACAGGGAATCATTGGGCAGGCTTAGCGTTGTTTGAATCGTCTTGTTAGTTGCGCTGAGGTTTTAGTCGTTTTACCCGAGGGTCTATCACTCTTACCCAAGGGTCTATCACTACATAAAATAGCCATTTGATTATAATATGGCAATGAAACAAACAAACAAATGGCAGTTGCCTCAGATGCTTCAGTTCAGAAAGACATTTTGGTTTATCTGTCTATGCTACCCTCTTAAAAAAAAAAAAAAAAAAATTCATGAGCTTTTCTTGAGCTTATCTGGACAGTGGACAAACAATTAATTTTCCTTGATTTATGCTGTCAACATTTCCTTGTCTGTTTTTACTGTCACTACAACTTGGGTTGCCTTCATTCATACTTCATCCATATAACTGGTTTTGTCATTTCCTTGTTTTTCCCTGCACATCATCAGGAGGGCTATCTGCTGCACCCCAGTAGCCTATGGGAGAATTATCCTCATGTACATTTAAGGTAAAGTGTGTGTTCAAACTCACAAAAACAAAACCCATCCCTGTTTCATCTCCAGTGTAAATAGGGAAGGAACATCCCAACTCTAGAATATATGTTAAGGTGATCAGAGCTCTGAGATGATTATCTGTAACATTTCCCTGGATTTTCCTCGGGGACCAGGGATACCGTATTCACATTCTACAATCAATAACAGTAAAATAAGTCATGTTTTAGCTTCAAAAATCAGGGACAAGGTGTGTTTTCTTGTGATTTACTGGGAATAGACATCGGGGACTGTCCCCACAAATCAGGGATTGTCTAGCCAACAACTTAATGCATATATGCTGTTTGTCAGTGTGAGACCTGTCTAATAATGTTGTGTATTTCTGATAACGATGACCAATGAAAAGTCCAAGTGTTGAATAACTGATTGCTGTTGCTCTGTCTCCATTGGCAGGTTTCAGGTGAAGTTCTTCTACCTCACACAGCTGGCATACTGGCTCCACGCCATCCCAGAACTCTACTTCCAGAAAGTCCGCAAGGTACGTCCACACACGCACACACAGAGAGAGAATTGCACGGTGCATCTGTGGCAGTTTGGCCTAGTCATGTTACATCACTAAAGTGATGCAGCAGTATTTGAAATGCAAGCATAGAGGAGGACACAAGCAGAGTTGGGTAATAACCAATGCAGAACATTGTTAGAGGTGGCCAGTAGTGTCATACATTTGAGATGAAGGGTTTAAATTGTATGATTTAATAATGTGTGTGTGACTGTGTGTCTCTCTCTCTCTCTCTCTCTCTCTCTCTCTCTCTCTCTCTCTCTCTCTCTCTCTCTCTCTCTCTCTCTGTTTGTGTCTGTGTTTAGGAGGAGATCCCTCGGCAGCTCCAGTACATCTCTCTATACCTGCTACATATCATGGCAGCCTACATGTTAAAGTGAGTGCAGTGATATCATAAGCATATTATAATACGGTCCTATCAACATCAATCAATCAACATCAACACTTTAGCCTGAAACATGCCAAAAGCGTCACCCTGATGTAATCTCTCTCTCTCTCTCTCTCTCTCTCTCTCTCTCTCTCTCTCTCTCTCTCTCTCTCCCTCTCTCTGTGTCTCTCTCTCTCCCATAGTCTGACTCGAGTGGGCCTGGTGCTCCTCTTCCTGCAGTATGTGTCTGAGCTCTGCTTCCACATCTCCAGACTCTTCTACTTCACAGATGAGAACCATCACAAAATGTAAGACACTCATCAATCCCCACCACCAGTACTTTTGCTCATTTTTGATATCTGTCTGTCTGTCCATCTATTTATCTATCTATGTCTTGCCTGAAAGTTCTTGATGAGCTCTTTCTACTGACAAAATTTAAGTCAAATATTAAACAAAAACCAAAGGTCTTAAATGTGAGCATACAGCTGTTGGCACAGGTGCGTTTTGACTATTAGATGTATTTGTCATCCATCTGGGTCAATAAATGTGCCTCAGATAAAGCATGCAAAACATAAAGTAGCCTAAGAGTAGCCTGGCTTTCGCTATCCCCTTGGTCTATGTTTTAGCTTCGTACAAGGGTCTGGGATTTCTCCATTGACGAACGATTGCAAGCTGGAGGTTTGAACTGTAGAAGTTTGATACGATTAAATCTGATTTGACCCAATCGCTAACGTTATACACCAGCTTGGTGAAGAAGTAAGCTATGCTACAACAACAGAAACCCATCGTTATCTCTTACAACTCCCGATCATGCTTGCTTTTAAGCGCGGTATGGAATTGATCTCTGCAAACGATTCCAATGGCCGTAATGCCAGACGGAGTCGTGGAGGGAAATTTTTATTGAGTGGAGCGACGTAGGAAAGCAAAGCCAGGCTAGCCTAAGAATAAACTACAGTCATTTCCTGTCCTTTTAAAGTTGGTAAAATGTCACTAATGCCTTTTTGGCTCTCAGTCCTCAACATGTGCTTTGATGTTTTGCATGATATTTACTAAAAGGCATTTTGTTATTGTGTCAAACTAAAACAAGCTCTTAAAAATATAAAAATAGGCTATAAGATAAACCATACGGAGAAATGCGCTGAATAGATATACAGTACATCTGCTGGAAACATTGAGTCTTGTAATTGCAAGCACTGAATTTCAGTTATGATTATTTTTTGTGTGTATGTGTGTGTGTGTTAGGTTTGATCTCTGGGCTGTCGGGTTCGTGTGCACACGGATGGTCACACTTACTCTTATGTTCCTGGCGGTGGGTTTTGGCCTCTCCCGAGCCGAGAACCAGAACCTAGACTGGGAGGCAGGCAACTTCAACACAGTCTTCATCAGGTCTGGATCATCCGCAAGAGCTGGAGCAAGTGGCCAGAACCACAACCAAAACATTCTGTGCTCTCTCTCTCTCTCAGTCTGTCTCTTTCTCGCTGACGCTCTTGGCTTGGCACCAGTGCTTGTGTTGCAGACACAAACAATCTTTTTTTTCCTCCTATTTTTCACAAGTACTGTTGTTTTTATTGGCTTTCTCAATCTCTCGGTTACACACACTCACTCACTCTCTCTCTCACACACACACACACACACACACACATACACACACACACACACACACACGCACACTCACTTACCAAAAGTGTCCTGTTAATCATCAAGAAATGCTCTCCTGCAGCTGTGTGTCATAATAGCCTTTCTGGCTCCCTTCTCGTCTCTCTCTCTCTCTCTCTCTCTCTCTCTCGCTCTCGCTCTCTCTCTCTCTGTCTCTCTCTTTTTCTGTTCTTATACTCTTCATTTTTCCACTCCTCCTGTTCACTTCTTATTTCTCCCATTACTCGATCATGGTTTACACACACACACACACACATAGTAGGGCTGTGCAGTTAATCAAACTGTTCAATTAATCATGATTGTGAGTTTCCAATGACAAGGAAAATAACGTAATTGAAATATGATGATGAATGATGAAGTAATGGGGATGTCAATATTGATCAAAATATTCATGATTATGAGTTTTTCCAAAATTGAGCAGCCCACACACATAAAATTTCATACCTTCACTTTCTCTCGTTCTCAAATTAAAGTTATAAAAAAAAGCTTTATTGGCATGACTACGGGATATAGTGTTGCAAAAGCATATTACAGACACACAGACAGAAAAGAAAAAAAAGTAAACTTTTAAATGAACTAAATTAACTTTTTTTTCTATCCATTTTATTCTCTGAGTATTTTTAAAATGAATAAATACTAAATGCCTACATAATCTATAATCTATAACATCTCTCTCTCTCTCTCTCTCTCAGGATGACGGTGCTGTTGCTGGTGTGTTTTACTCAGTCCTGGCTGCTGTGGAAGTTCATCCGCTTCCAGCTGCGGCGCTGGAGAGAGTGCAGGCTGGAGCAGGCGGCACGGAAGAGGGCAGCCGCCAAACAGAACCCCTCACGCTCGCTCAAGAGAGACTCCGGTATGTCGGCACACACACACACACACACACACACACACACACACACACACACACACACACACACACACACACACACACACACACAAACGGCTAACTTCTCAGACAGGGCTTAAGCAGAGTGGGTCTTGGAGACTAAACTTCTATAAAATTTTCCACTTGGGACAAGAGCTGTTGTTGAACACACACACACACACACACACACACACACACACACATTCTCGGGTTGTGCACATCATACTCATTGTGTATGGCAGTGTGCCCAAGAATGGCCAACTTTCTTTCCCTGGTACTTAACAGCTCTGACTCACCTTTTTCTCTGTCTGTCTCAAATTCAAATTAGCTTTTTTTTAGCATGTCCATTGAGAGGTGTTGCCAAAACTTAACAGAAGAACCTCACTTAATCAAAATAACATTGAATCTCTCTCTCTTTCTCAGTGGGTCACCATGAGAATGGACTAGTCAAAGGGGAGAACGGGACCTCCCCCCGACTGAAGAAGATCAAGGCACCTTAACGCCCCTCACCCCCCCAATCCCACCCCTTGGCCGGCCACCGTGCCTTCCAATCTTACCTCCAAACCCCAACTCAACATCACCTGGATCCTTGCCTGCCTGCTTGACCTCCTCCGCCCTGAGAGCCACCGGCCCGTGGCCATCGGGCAGGGCTGAGGACGGACTCTTCTCCTCCGAGGACCCCTCGTCCCCACCCTCCTCCGTTCCCATGCACAGAGGATGGCAGCAGGATCATTGCAGAGAAGCGAAAGATGACATTTGTTATCCGAAAATGAGGAGGGGGGAAAAAAAGCATCTTTAGGGATGCACCTCCCCTCATTCTTCCCCACCCATACATGTGCATAAACACACACACACACACACACACACACACACACACACACACACATACAGATGTATACACACACCCACACACATAGACAATCAGTGTCTTTTGTTTTTTTGTATCAGTATTTTTATACGTTTTTTTGGTATTAAACTGTGTTCAGTCAGTGCCTACCTGCACCTCTACACAGTTTGAACTTTCATATCATTTTTGTGCGTAATACAGTACATGTCCTATTGAGTTGTTTTTTTTCTAGGAGTACAACTTTATCTTTTATTGTTGCTTTCGCCTGCTTTCAAAGCTCTTTGCCAGTCATTTGCTTTGCTTGAGGCTTTAGGATATTCCATCCAGGGGACAGGTGCTATGGACCACTGTAAAATGTAGTACGGTGGCCCTTGAAGGACATACAGAGCATACGCCCACAGAGGGCTATGCCTGAACCTTTTGTCCCCTGGTGGTGGTCAACTGTCAAGTCAAGTTACTTAGAAAACCATCATCATCATCGTTGTCGTCATTGTCATCAAACTTGATTAGCAAATGCAGTTCTTTAATGTTAATGGAGTGTATGACAATGCTTTATCCTTTTTTTTGTATATTATTTTGTCCTTATGTATGTAGAAACCAGTATCAGATCATATTGTACATTTATATTGTGAAACATAATTGTGTAATTATGAACAAAAGACTACGAAAAGGAAAATGGTTTCCAGAACGTTTTTTTTAATGATTTTTTTGACGTCTGTTTCCCAAAAGCATTAGCCTGACACGCCAGACTATAACATGAATGTATAGTCTGGAGACTAGTGATAGACCCCCGGGTAAAACTGCTAAAACTAATCAGCGCGACTAGCAACTAACAAGCGATTTAAACAACCGCCCAAAAACTCCCTGTCCAGATATAACGTTGTGATAAGCTAAACACCATGATGTCTGAATACAACTAAGACCGTAAACAGCCCAGAAACAGCTCAGACGCAATCGAGGTCTGAGCTATGGTTGGTGCCTAGACCTAGCCTGACATAGCCCGACCATAATACTGCTGTTCATCCGTATTCATGGTCTGGAGGCATTCACTTCTGGTTTGAAACAATTGGACAGCTTGTCTAATCAGCTTCGCTTATTGGCCGGTAGAGACTCTACCGATGTAAACACGCCCCAGAGGACCGTTCCCAGACCATGGATACGGATGAACGTTCGTATTATGGGCGGGCTATGTCAGGCTAGCCTAGACCCACTCGCTGAGCAAATTAAATTTGCTACCGCTAGAGTGTGTCTAGAGTTCTAGGCTACAAAAGCATAGCTGCTAACAGCAAGTTGGCAATGGGAAATTGCATTGCTACCAACATACTGTAGTTGCTAACTTACAGTAGTTAGGAATAACTAAGTTAGTAAGCAACTATGCTTTTGGGAAACGGATGCCTGAAAACAAAGCATCAATGTCTTGAGGCTGAGCTCTGATGTGCAGTAATAGCCCAACCAGCTTTAACTGAAGAGAGATGTATGCAGTGTGTATGAACAGAGCCCAAAAACAGAAATCACATTTTCATCATTACCAATTCTCTTCTTGTTGGTAAAAAGAGTAGGTTTGAAGGGTCTTACAGGCCACACATCTGAATTTTAACCTTAAAAAACATCTCACATCAAAACATCTAAGTTATGAAAATGAAAGATGTTATCTGTCAATGTTTCTAATATTTAATAATAATAATAATAATGATAATAATAATAATAATAAATGCCATCAGAGTTATCAAAGAGCTCATCAGCAATGATAAAGAACATGGTTGTGTCCTGGCAGGAGACTTTATATCAATTCAGAGTAAAACTGATCCATCATCTTTATTGATATGAAATGAAATATTGCTCCAGATAACATAGGGTTTGTGTAGATGGGTGGCAATGTCTCCACTCACATTCCGGAAGTTTCTGCTCCTGCAGTTAGAGAGAGAGGAAAGAGACTCCGTCATCACCATCATCAAATTTGTTTTCTAAGCCACTTTTGATACTACAAAAATAGAACAAATGTAGAACTATTGTATAACTTCCGCTATTGTATAAAAACTAATTACTTTTTATAATCAATGCCAGACAATTAATGGAGGGACCAGATTTTTAAGAACTGCCACCCTGAACTTTGCAGAGAAAATACCTGCCAAGTCAACCATTACATTTCACACGGGCCACATTTGTTTTTAACATTCTCTTTGTAAATGTCAAGTTGACTGTTCCAGCAGTGTGTCTGAGTCATACCCCCCATAGAGCTTTTTGTGTGACCCACCCCGACTTCCTCTTTATTCAGAAACCAAAATAGCGTCTCATCTTGCGGTTTGGCACTTAATTTGCAAGAGTCACGCTCAGACTGTCAGCTGGAGGTGTTATTAAAAAGCAGAAACTTTTATGAGTAAATACAGTATGACTAGAATGGCTACAACACACAGTAGCAAAGAGTTTTGGTATGAACAGGTACAGTAGGCCTAATTCATGCCAACTGTACAGCATGCATGAGGCCTACAGAAATGCAGGCATTAAAAAAAAAAAAAAATCCTGATGAGTAGGCCTACACGCACAGAGTTTAGTAGTTTCATTATCAGTCTAATGAAACAGAAACTACCGTATTAATTGAATGAGGTAAATTGGTGGTGTGTCCAGAGGTCCTGTTAACTAACGACTAGGTGTCTTGGAGCAAAATATTTAGCAATGTCATGCTGTAACTAGGGTTTCTTTTATTTTGAGGTGGTTTCCTACCCCCCACTCAGAACTACACAGTGCATATTCTGCATGTCTGGTGGGAATAAAATGTGCATTTATTGCACCCTTCATATGACTATGATGCCATCCAAATTAATTTGGAGATTATACCAAAAAAAAAAAAAAAACTCAGACAGTGGCAAAAAGATGCCTAGTGTAGTAAAGGGAGAGAACAGTGACCATCACCCAATCTCGAACCCGGGTCTCTGTGGTGCTAAACGTGCAACTTGACCGCAACGCCAAAGAGCCAGGCTTGTTGGTATGGTAGTCGGAGTGCATACTCAAACGTAGTGACGGTACTCTGTCACACCTTGTATCCCTTTAATGCACTAAGCTGAGCTCACACAGGCAAGCCTGCTAGCAGATATCATGTTGGTAGCACACTGTACCTGCGTGTTGAGCGGCGCACTCTTCACCGGCTAGTGTGTGGCTCTGCTCCTGCTCCTGAGCGCCGCTGATGGAAGTGCTGACCCCCAGCGCCTGCCGTAGAGAGTTCAGCGTGTCGGAGGGAATCCGGTCGGCCTGCGACTCCAGGTACTTCAGCACGTAGTGGTCAGCGTCGGTCAGCAGGAAACGGTGCTTGAAAACTGAGGGATAATGACAAAGGGGGATAATGAAAAAAAAAATCAGGAACATTATAGAGCCAAGCGTCTTTTAAAGGAGTTCAATTCTCTCTGTCTGGGACAGCGATTGGGAACCTAGGGCTAAAAAAAAAAAAATTGCAATCAAGGGACAAGCCTTGGCCTAGTAGAATATAATAACATAATAACAATAACAGTCAATATTAATTTTATTAACATGACATTACATTTTTGTTTTGTAACCGTGTTGTGGTCTTGGACCAGTACAAGGAACCAGACATAGTTGTGGAAAGTTCTGTTAATCTTTCACAAGATCAGATTTCTCTACTGCTTCAAACCGCTAGTTCTTTAACTAAAAGCTATTGGCCTAATCTACTCAACTCTATGCTCCCAATTTTTTCTCACAAGAGAAAAAAGAACTGACCATATTACTCCAATTCTGAAGTCCCTGCATTGGCTTCCAGTAAGTTACAGAATTGACTTTAAAGCACTGTTTAAATCATTAAATGGCACTGGACCCGTTTACATTTTAGACATGTGTCAGCAGCACACGTCACTCAGGTCTCTCAGGTCAGTGAATAAAAATTTGCTGGAAAAACACTTTGTCAGAACAAAATGTGGTGAAGCCACTTTCTCCTACTATGCAGTGCAACTTTGGAACCAACTTCCAGAAGAAATAAAAAATTCCACTACTGTTGACAGTTTCAAATCTAGGCTTAAGACCAAACTGTTCTCAGATGCTTTCTCCTAAAGTCGCATTTATTTTATCTATTAACCTTTAATTCCTTTTTTTTTTATTTTATTCTTGCCCTGTTTTTTTACTTTTCACAAAATTATTTTATGTCTTTACTATGCTTTTACTTTCTACCAATTACTGTACTTGCTTTTACTTTTGTACAGCACATTGAATTGCCTTTATGTATGAAATGCGCTATATAATAATATAATAAACTTGCCTTGCCTTTTTGTCAGTATGTATGTGAACATTAAGTATATGAGTGTGAATGTACAGAAGCCAGAACAATGGGCAAGTGTGATGCACACCTTCTATAACTGATCCGATGGCAAAGTCCGCTGGGCCGTAATACTGTGGGTTGTTAACGGTGCTGCCCGGCTTGGGGATGCGCGTCTTCTCCAGGAACTTGCCACTGATGATGCCCGAGTTGCGCGTGGCCGTCTCGAAGATGCTGATCATGTCGTTGGACAGGTAGTAGGACAGGATGAAGCGCCGCCCTGCATCCTGGGGATTCTGGGAGTCCTGTGGTGTGACAACGGAGATATATGAGGAAAACATATGGTTAAAAAAAAGCATGTTAATGACAGTTTGAAACAGCCACCACTGACATTTTTTCCCTTGAAAAGTGTGTGTGTGTGTGTGTGTGTGTGTGTGTGTGTGTGTGTGTGTGTGTGCGTGTGCCTACGTGTCACACACCTTTCAGTAAAAAAACATCACATCAAATCAAACAGTCATTGACATTTACAGTCTGCATTTGCTGCATTATTTTGCTCCTTTGTTTCCATGCTTTATAAGCTGTTTATTAGTTGTTTATAAATAAGTTGTTTATATAATCATCATAAATATATAATCATCATAAATCATTATAAATAAGTTATTTATATAATCATCATAAACCAGACTTGACAATACGCATGACAATAAGCATGGTGGTGGAAATGTAATATCACCACCATAACCATAACTGCAGCATCACTTAAAAGCAGGGAGAAATGTTAAAAGAAAAGGGGGTGGGGGTAAAAGAAAAGTTGTTCATGTATGCTGAGCGCATAGTCATCATCATAAGTTAAGACTTCATGACTAGTCAAGTCAAAGTCAAAGTCAAAGTCAACTATAGTCAGACTATAAGCATAGTGGTGTTGGAAATAGAGCATTACCACATCCGTAACTGCAACGTCAGTGAAAACGAAGCAGAAGGGGGAATGTTAATGTGTTGTCCAACAGTTTTAGCACCAGTGACTCCATTCCGTTCCGAGTCTCTAGCTTAGCATGCTAATTGGAATGCTTCTGTAGGTACTCAGGGATGCAGGCAGTGGGGGGTGAAATGAGATCAGACACTGATTGCTGTGCTGCTCCAGAGCTCTGGGCAGCGCGTTAAGCACCTGAAAACAACTCCAGTCTGCTCCCGGTGGGGCGTCATCCCTAACAAGGCGCATTTCTTTGCAGTTCAATAAATCAGTCAGAGCTGGTTTTCCTCAGGAGTCTAACTTGTGTCTCTAAAAAAAGGACTAAAAAAGGGCCGGACCTGAAGTCTCACGCACACATCTCCTCGCTTTCACAGGTGCGCATGGTAATCCCGCTCGACTTTCTGTGACGTCCTCGGTTTTGTTCCTGATTGCATTGACGAAGGATAGAGTTGAACAACTAAATTGTTCGCTCAGAACGCATTCCACCCTGGCCAATCAGTGAACTTTGAGAATGCAGCTTGAGAATATGATAGGTTATCAGTCAAATTTATTCACCTCCAGCAAGTTATCATTTCTCAATAGCCGAAATCCCAGACCCTCATACGAAGCGAAGCATAGACCAAGGGGCTGGTTATGACTGTAGTCACTAGAAGGGTTTTATTCATCTATCACTAGCCGATATTCAAGTTTACATCGCTGATTATGAGTGTTTCTCAAAGTCGAGGAAGCATGCTTGGAGGGCTGCTTTTTCGAGCATTCCACGTCATTGTCTGTCGCCAAGTAGCCTACTGTTCCAAAGTCAAGCATCCTTCTAAAATCTAGCGAGGACAGGGGCCTTTGTTCATAGATTTTTCAAGGATGCACTGAATTGGAACCTCATTTTTGAAGTGTACGACTTCCAAGGCGAGTGTGCTACCAAGGAAGTATTCTCGACTTTGAGAAACACTCAATATTACTGTAAAACAGCATTAGTGAGCACACTTCAGCTGTAGTGCAGCCTGCTACTTGTGTGAGCGCTGCCCTGCCCACATCACACAGACAGAGAGAGCCATGCAGACAGTCCCGGAGCCAGAGCAAAGTATGGTTTAACGTTTCTTGAGTTGATAGTATGCTTTTTATGCAAATATTTATGCAGCTATTTAAATAAATACAGCAGACCATTTGCAGAAACTTGCAATTATCAGCCCTAAAAATCGGTCCAAAAAAATCGGAGCATGAATTGGCCATCGGCTGACCCTGACTTCCATATATTGGTATCAGTAACCATATATCGGTATCGGCAACCCATATCGGTCGATCTCTAGTTCTAACAGAATTTCACGGGTATTGTAACAGATACAAAACCGAATAAATTAAAAAAAAAAAGAAGAAGGGGGGTTTGGGGGAGTCTCCCACCAATTTCAGTCTTAATTTTCTAAAAGTATTTTTGTTTGTTTATAGGTATGTACTGTATTAGTAGGTTGTTAGGAATTGTTACTAGGCAATTCATAGAAAGGCAAGATTTCAACATCATTCCCGGCCGGCCGCATATCCCCTTTAGTGTTGACCAGGCTCCATGAGTTCGGAACTTGTCAGGGTCAGGAGGGTCAGTGGAGTCAGAGGTCAACTCACCAGCTGTGCGGCGTAGCGCAGCACTTTGTGATCGTTCTCCAGCATCTTCATCAGGTCCTTCTTGGGAGCCTCGGGGATGAAATGGAGGCAGTTCTGCAGCGAGTCCTCCAGAGATCCCCAGCCATTGTAGGGGGGAATTGCCTGTTCATTTGTGTGTGTGAGTGTTTGTGTGTGTGTGTGTGTGTGTGTGTGTGTGTGTGTGTGTGTGTGTGTGTGTGTGTGTGTGTGTGTGTGTGTGTGTGTGTGTGTGTGTGTGTGTGTGTGTGTGTGTGTGTGTGTGTGTGTGTGTGTGTGTGTGTGTGTGTGTGTGCCATATATTAAAAAAAAGACAGAGAAAGTGATCATAAGAAACCTTAAAAAACCTGAAACAGAATGATGGAACAGCTGCACAGTTTTACTATGTAGAGAGCCTGAGGCTCTATCATAAATCCACTATTACTGTTAAAAGCAATGGTCTGACAGTAAACACTAACATACAGTAATATTATTGGAAGGGCAGCTTACAACTGTAGCCTAATGAGAAGCTTGTTAAAGACAGAGCACTGCACTTCCAATATTCCAATATTGTATCCCATTGATTTCGATACAACAGCACACTGCAGCACCAAACTCTGCTGCAGCATTGTTGATTATGTCTATTCATCCGGACATCCACTGGTGATTACATAAGCTACTGTACAATGTTCGTTGATTGATGTACATGTATGTTGAGCGTGAGGAAACAAAATGGGCAAATTCGAAAGTGCTCTGCACTGCTGTTGGAGCCACTGTGTGGAGGCCTTAAAGGCGGCTACACACCGGCTCCGACAGTATTGCGGAGCACTTTAGAATTGACTATTTTCATTCACCTCCATACATTGGCGGTGGCGGCAGAATTCGGCGCTGGTGTGCGGGGTTGTATTGAAAACAATGACATGGACTGTAACGGAGTACTCCGCATTTTGTCGGAGCCGGTGTGTCCGCCTTAAAGGTACAATGTGTAGCCTAATGTTTTTACTGTTCCATATCAAAATATGCTTTACCTGTTCGCAAGCCTGTCCTTTCTCATGAAATATTGAACCACTACTATTAATGCTCGTATGTCCATACTGGCTTGAAATTTCGCATTTGCACGCACATTAGACTAGGGTAGACTCTCCATAGTGTTGCAGCCATCTTGGAATACGGTGCTGGAAACGGTCATATCTTTTGACATTTTTCCTATCGACTTGACAATAGATCGTCATCCGCGTGCAGGCTTCCGTAGCTGTAATACGTGATTTGCGTTGCGTTGCGTTACTCTCGAAGGCTACACATTGGGGTTTTGGGGTTTTAAGACTTAAAAACCAAGACTCCACGTGACCCCTCTCACCTTCCGGATGTCCCTCTTGGCCGCCTTCTCCAGCGGGATGGGTTTGAGTGGCAGGTCGGGGTGGTTCTGCTGGTAGTAGGCCCGTGTGAAGTCGTCACAGTCCTGCAGCAGGAAGGTCCGGCCCATAAGCTTCACCTTCTCGCCCACCTGGAAGTCCTGTGGCGAGTAGAACTGGTGCACTTCCTGGGCGGACACCTCCAACACACAGGTAGGGAAAGGCTCTGGGGAGGGGGAGAAGGGGGAGAAGGAGAGTGAGTAGAGGAGGTGGGTGTGTGTGTGTGTGGGTGTTTGTGTGTGTGCGTGTGTGTGATGTGAGTGTTTGTGTTTTTTTGTGTGTGTGTGGTATGCGTGTGTGTTCCATATATCATATATTAAAAACATTTATTTTTTTAATGCAGACTAGAGTAAAGCTGTCATCATTATCATATTGTGACGCAATGCACTTATGTAGACTTATTCATATTTGCTTCCATTATAACGTTTTATGTAGCGCTGTCTTAGTCCGTATTCACTGATCTTTGGTCCAACTAGTGCAGTTTTCTGAGTTTCTGAGTTCTCTCTCACAATACGCACGCACGCATGCATGCACGCACGCACACACACACACACACACACACACACACATACACACACACACACACACGCACACACATAAACACTCTTCCTGCAACCTACACCCTCAATCAGACAAACACACTCACCGCAAGCAGGCTTGATGACCTTGGGGACTCTCTGTCGGCGCAGCAGCACAGGAAATGGATCTCGCCCACTGTTGGGTTCGTGGACCTCACGGATCTCCACCGAATCGTCCACCAGGTAGTACTGGATGGTGACGGGACGGGCATCGCCATACAGCGTGTCCGTGTTGTCCCACAGGGCGAAGAAGCGCAACACCTTTGGAACACAAGCACACAAAATAAAGTAAAGCAGAGTAAATCTTATCTGAATAGCGCTTTTATCATCCGACAGTGCTCAGCTCAATGGTGTTTTTTGCCCCCAACAGCACCTTCCAGGCGCACAACCTAAAAGGCACTATCTTAACCCTTGCCCTAAACCTAACCCCTTCAATCATTATTCTAACTCTAAATAGGAGTTACTGTGCGTTCAGACTGCGACCGATTCAGGCGGAAGTAATTGACTTTGTATTGGGACCGGCGATTTGGGCGAAAAAAGTGGCAGGCGACTTGGGCGACGAAACTTGGGCGACTTGGCGATAAAATCAAGTTAAACTTCGGTTAACTTTATGTAATGAGCTATGATGCGGTTGGGCGATTACCAATCAGAATGTCGATTTACTGGGGAGATGCCTGTAGAGAAGCAGGATCGAACGTTTGAATGCTAACGTCATGGGCAAATTTGCCATTTTGGTTGCTGTGCTCAAGCGATGTTTCTTGGGAGTCTTGGGCGACTCTTGGCAATTTATCGCTGGCGGTCTGAACGCACAGTTAGATGTGCCTTGAGGGCAGCGCTGCCTGGAGGGCAGCAAAAAATACTAAAGACTGAGTGGCTCATGCATGCAGCCAGTCTCCAAAGCCGGAGTAGCAGAAGATGATTGGCAGGTCAGCCGCTTGACTGAAGAAACAACTAACAAGTTTAACGTCGGTAACGTTCCAGGCCAAAACAGTGACGATGTGCTGGTTTACTTGTGTGTTTGTTTACTTCAACATCCTCAAACATACATCATATTTCACATTGCATATACAAGGAAATCCCAGCAAGTATAACCCAAGCACTATATACTACTGCACCACAGACCACTACTCAATTAAAATGTGATAGTACCGTAATTTCCCGACTATTAGCCGCGGCTTATACATTGATTTTGCAAAATTTCTTCCGCTATGAGGTTAAAACAGGGGGGCAGTTAATATGGTGTCAATATGATTTTGTTTATTTTAACTTGCATGAAACACTGTCCTGCAGCTTATACACAATGAGGCTTATATGCGGGAAATTACTGTACTTTATTCATCTCGAAGGAGAATTTATGTAAGGTATAACGGCCACTGAGGTGTCCTGATATAAGGTAATAATGGATGAAGTGGAAGCGAATAACAAGCGCGATGTGAAACTGCTTCCGCCAAGTCCATTATTGCCTTGTATCGGGTCACCTCGAAGGCTGTTATTCCCCTTATCGCCCGGCTGCAACTGGACGGTAAAAGACGGTAAGCAAGTGTGTAAAACATACAAGAAACATGTGGCTCCATTTTGAAAGAAGTTAACCTGTTTGGTTGGGTTCCTTTTTTGATATGAAAGATCCACAAGGCTGCATTCTAAAGAGCATTGATATGGAACGCTAGTGAAACTTTTTTACCCAACAAATGTCTCAGGTGTCCTGTTATCTAGAAATAACGGACACCCTGTCAGCCAATCAGAAAACAGTATTCCATTCCACCGGGTCATAAAGAGAGAATTAATAACATCAGAGATTGAATTTACACAATCTAACGATTGGTCTGCAATACATATTAGTTCCTGGGCATGAGAAATGTGTAGCAAAGCCATCCGTGAGTAAGCGCCGCAGGAAGTGACTTAGGGAGACTAAAAATGAGAACCATGAAACCCAAGAGGGCAGGATGTTGTAAATTCACAAGAGAGGGGTGGGGGGTGGGGGGTGCTACCACCGGTTGCCATAATTCATTTCAGTGAGTGTGAAGCTGAGAGGTAGACAGACAGGCTGAGAGAGAGAGAGAGAGAGAGAGAGAGAGAGAGAGAGAGAGAGAGAGAGAGAGAGAGAGAGAGAGAGGCAGGCCCACAGCCATGGTTCACTGAGAAGGGTAGCTACAGTTACACTTATCCACACTTCCAAAGGCAAATATTTTTCTTAAGTGAGTACCCATATGTGTGTGAGCGTGTATGTGTGTGTGTGTGTGTGTGTGTGTGCGTGCTTGAGTGGTCACCTTACGGTCCATGGTGAGGAACTGTTTGAGGCGGTCGAAGTCTGACGGGGTGGCGTAGGCAACGTGGGGCTGCATCTTAGCACGGACTTTTGCGTATGGGTCAGCTGGGATTGATTCTGGGTCATTCAAAACCAGACCCTGGCTCTCCATAAATTCCTGATGCAGACACAATCACAAACACAGCCAAACACACATCCAAAACATAAACAAAGACACCAATTGATGTGTACACACAAACCTGCACTCCCAATACCAATATGCTGAGCTCCATAACACATGACCTATGATCAGCACAGCAAGTCGAGTCACTTTTATTTATATAGGCCTAGCACATTTCATACAACATAGCTAATCCGAAGTGTTTTAAAAATAAACATTACTCCAAACTGTGTAGTAATGTGAGTGACTCACTCTAGGGGCAAAACTTGACATTGAGTGTGTGAGAGAGAGAGTGCCCTCTTGTGGAGTAGGGTATATAATTATCACAGTAAACACATACTGTACGTGTTGTGTCTGTCCTAACCTGTGTATAACTGTCACAGTGTGTGAGGCGGTAGGTGACGCCATACACACACAGATCCATCGCCACGTTCAGGTCCTTCCAGTGGTAGTGTTCGCCTCGGTCATTCTTGGGTAGTCGCTGCCGCTTGATCAGCTTGCCCTGGGGGATTCCGGAATTCTCCACCGTGGGCTCAATCACGCACATGCTGTCGTCCTCCAGGTAGTAGTAGAAGACGACTGGCCGCACGCGATACTCCTCGTCGGGGGAGTGCAGAACGGCCTGCTGAAAGTATCCATAGAAGCGAAGTACCTGGAGGGGAGAGAGAGAGAGAGAAGGAATGCTTTAGATTTTGAAACCTCTCCTGTGGGGCCTTGCAAAACTCAGTTCAGCCATGTTACTACGATGAATGCCCAGACTGATAGAGGATATC
Organism: Sardinella longiceps; assembly: GCA_027497455.2. Taxonomy (NCBI): domain Eukaryota; kingdom Metazoa; phylum Chordata; class Actinopteri; order Clupeiformes; family Clupeidae; genus Sardinella; species Sardinella longiceps. The sequence continues at coordinate 19,119,667 of JAODXP020000025.1, forward strand.
AAGGCAATAAAATGGGAGTAATGGAAAGTCCATGTGTAATATTGAAACAACTGGAAGTCATATCAAACATGTCCCACCACAACATATGTAAAACGGCGCCTCTAACCCATTAAAACTTGGAGCAGCATCTGTGTTTTACCCCTGGAGCGTACTGTAGGCCTACATGTCATTTCATTTTGTCCATGGTAAGGCCTGTTGCCAGTGACTTTCAAAGAGTACACTAGAAAGTTCTGGTCAAGCAAGTCAGTCCAAATACAAGACAAAGATGTAGGCTCTCAATTTTATTTATTTATTTATTTATTTTCCATGCTTCCATCTGGGATATAAAGTATTAAATAGTATTGGCAAATTCTGAACAAATTCCTCTGATTTGCATGGCAGAGGCCTTGGTCACACAGTTTCCACAAAAAAAAATTAGGCCTAGTGATCCCTTACCTTCTTGTCATATAAAACATGAGCGGGAGTGAAGTTGAGAGGGCGGCTCTTGGCGGCGCTGCCGTACGACACCACGGGGGTTTCACAGGGTACCTGGGTTGCTTCGTTTAAAGTCAACTGCTTGGATAGTAGTGGTTCTTGACCAATGCCAACCTTTGGACTTTGAGGTAAAGAGTAGCCGTTCTTGTACGAAAGTGTTTGAGATCTATGAAAGGCAGATTTCTGTAAAATGAAAGCATGACCCTGAAGTTACTTGACATTGGTCTTAATTAGTTAGAGAATACATAGCCATACCTTTCATGGTTATCCGTCTGCTTATCAGATGGATAACTATAAAGTGATTACCAGCATCCAGCCATCATGAAATAAATGTGTTTTACAGTAGGCTAACTAACATTAGATTTAGGACTAACACGGCGGACCAGGCTAATGTTAGGACTCTCCAAAGAACTGCAAACTGAATTGTCTTACCGATATGTCGCGAAATGTGTATCCCGGGAAAAAGGGTAATCCATGACTTGTGTTCATAGACATTATGCACGTTGAAGTTTGATAGGCTACTCGTGAAGTTTAATGAAACATCACAGGAGACAACTGTTTCGTCCTCGAGGGAATATCACATTTTCTCCAATCCCTCTGGAACTCTCATTTGTACACACTGCGGTATCCAAGGAGACCACGTAGTGGTTGCCATGGTTATATATAAACACGGACCGACATTCTAGAATGAATTGCAGGCCCATGCATTTTGGAAAATACGTCTCTGATTATTATTTCGAGGAAATACGACAGGTAGGCTAATAGCCACACAACGTGAGGTTATCACACGAAACCACTGTATGTTTACAGTAATCAAGTCGTCTTTGCGTCTGTCCCAGAGCCTGCTCTTCTACTCCTGGGCCAGCAGGTGGAGCAACAACACAACAAAATCACACATTGACACAAATCGTGTGTCTCCATTAGCAGTTTATTCCAAGCTTAAGTGGATTTTTTGGTCTCACACAGTCTCTAGTCATCGACAAAGTTCTTTTTTTTATTTAAACAATGTTCTTCAGATGGAATAGGGTTTATCTCTAAGGCAACATCTCAGTATGTACTCTCTTTAAAAAATAAAAAAAAGCAAACAATACTTTACATCATTTCATTTTAAGTGGCAAAATACCAGACCAGGGACACTGAAATGACTAGCTTATTTTGCAGATAGAGTACATGGACAGAAGAATCTGAAGAGAAAGAAATGTACTTCAACACCAAACATTCCCTGTGAGATATATTGGTCTGCACGTTCTATAACCAGAGTGTCTTGAATTTGCATAGAGTCCATTTCTTCACCCAGTGTTCATCATGTATTTAATTTTCCTTATTAAAGCTCTATGAATTAAACACTAGTTTCTGCTATTAGCGTGTGAGCTTATTGATGTGAGAGCATATCATATACCGTGCCATTTAGAACTGGCCATGTAGGCAAGATCAACCTCCTAAACGTGTGTGTGTGTGCATTTAGACTAGTTGCTTCAAGATGCAGATATATCACTATAAATCAGGTATGAAAAAGGTACTTCAGTGATATTGTGACCTGAAAAAAATGGACATTTCAGAGCTTTACATGGTCAAGCTTCAGGGCCTACCTTGAGTAACAGAACTGCAGCAATATCAAAAGGCACTGCTAGTATAAAGAGTTCACACCAGAACATTTCTTGGCCTTCTTTCGACCAAATCCATCATATCCAAACGACTGTCACAATAATAATGCGTCTTAATTATTATGGTGTGTCAGTTATTGCCACTTATCTCAAAAGATGAACTCTTGAGATCAGTGGCTCTTGCCTTGTTGCCAAGTCAAAACATGACCTATGATGGATTGTGCTCTTTATTTGACACAAGAAAGAAATAAGGAAAGGCATTGGCGTTGTATCCCACAAACTCAACTAGTTAGCGTTGAGCACCAACTATCTTTTGCCATGGGAGATTTTCCACATACTTTATGATAAGTATACCTTTTGGCAAGCCACTTCACCAAAGTCAGTATTAAATTGATCAATGGGCATAAAAGAAACTATAGCATCAATAATAATAATAAAAAAAAATAGCATGATCAATAAAATGATCAATAATTTACATCTTGACTGGGCCCTACAAACCAAAGAAATCCCATAAGCAGGATAAGGCACTTCATTGTGCATAACAGGATATCAATATATATATATTTATATAGAAAAATGTTTAAGTACTCAACCTCTTTGAGGCTTTCAATGGTGTTTTTTAGCTGACACATCTCAAGCAATGTAAGTATCCCCTTCTTAGGAAGAAAATATCAACAATCGTATGCAGAAACACTAGGATTGTATCCCTGAGGTGTCAGACAAAGCTTTGCCACTGTATAAAAATATTTCATTACCATTTAGATACAAAAAAACAACATCAAACAATAAAACTATTAAATATTAAAAATAGATTTCATAAAGGTTGAGATGAATACCAAACATTATTCTCTATTATTCTCTTTTGGTTTTCCAAAAAAAAAAAAAAAAAAATGGCAGTGTGGTTAACATCGAGGTCATATATATGTATTTATAAACTGTCCTTCAACAGACCTCGAATACAATTGTCTTGTTCTTCCTGTGAGTGTTTGAATGCTACTGTAAGCATTACCCTCCAGTGAAGAGAAGGGAAGAAAAAAAAATGAAAATAAAAATAATAGCAACAATTTGGCCTAAAGAGAGTGAGAGAGCAGAGGTCCTGTCCACACAACCGCATACTGTCCATCCAGAGCTGCCACAAATTACAAAAAAAATAAAAACAAAAAATAAAAAAAATCTCCCATAAGGCTTTGTCTGTCTTTCTTTCTTTCTTTTTTTACAGTAAAAGTCCTTTTGGGTTCTGGAAATGAACTCCAACAACCACCATCACCCCATTCCACTTCCAGGAAGAGTGGTTTGGGTGGAAGTGAGGAAGCCAAGTGCAGACCAGTATAGACCCAGCCAGGTCACCTCAGGGGCCCCCCTTTGCTTTGAGCCTGACGAGTGGGAGGGGAGTTGGAGCGGCGCAGTGACCCGACCTGACCCAAGAGGCAAAGGGAAGGGAAGGGGAGGGAGGAGGGCGAGGGTAGGTTTAAAACCGGGTCTACGCCTCATGCATGCATGCATGTACTGTATGTACACACTCACGCTGCTGCCACATCTGTTGGAGTCAAAAAAAAAACTGAAAAAAAAGGAAAAAATCTTAAATAAAAATCTGAAATCAAGCTCTAAGCCCAGACATGACTGGAACTTTGCCTGCCCTGTGGAATCGTTCTTGTCCTGTCTTTTCCTCTGGGTCAGGCATCCGTTTGTTTGTCCGTCCGTCCTGGTGTCTTTTTGGCCAAGAGATTGGAGCAGGCAAAGCAGGGGGAAAGCATCCACGGGCGAAGTGGAAGTTCATTTGGGAATCAGTCCTCAATAGTAGCGGTTGAGGCTGCGTGTTCCCGGTACATCGGGCTGCCCGTTCATCCAGATCTCGCGGATAATCCGCTCTCGCTCCTCCAGGCGCTGAGCGCGCTCGAGCTCCTCGGCCGACGTGAACACGTTGGTGTTGAGCGTGCGCTCGAAGCGCCGGTGACGCCGTGCCGACAAGTCCGAGCACGTGTCCCAGTCTGAATCATCTGAGTCGTCCGTCGAGTCGCTGTCCGTGTAGGCGCCGTGGCGGTGGCGGTTCGTCCCGCGGCCCGACTGCCGTCGTCGCCCTGAATGGCGGTTGGCTGAAGACGATCCAGAGCGACAGGATCGGTTGAAGGGTTGGCGTGGGCAGTCGGTACGGCACGAGATCTGCACCACCAGGGCGAAGAGGGTGAGGAAGAGCCCCACACACACGCCACACACAAAGTAGAGTGCCGCCCGCTCTGTATGCTCTGTAAAACACACACACACACACACACACACACGCACACACACACACAGTCAGATGATTTATGAGGACTCCATCAAACCAGGAAAATAAATAGTAGGCCTCGTCCCATAATGATGACAGAACTAGTATACAGTAATGCTGTATCACAATTACAATACAGTAAAAGTATTGTCACACAGGCGTTGAAACATGTTTCTCTTGGGACTACGAATGCTAAGAAACTATCTTGAGTGATGTGGGGACGGATAAAACTTGGCAGAGAATAAAAAATGGCATAGAGAGAAATGAGCAGGAAAGCGAACAGGTGTGTGCAGTGCACTATGTCTTGTGGTTGTTGTGGTTTGTCTTTGAGTTTTTTCCCTTCTTTTTCAACAGAAAGCATTGAGTCTAACTTATATGTGTTTTACTTTAGTTCCCAAGGGACACATTCTGAGTTTGCCTGTGTGTGTGTATATACTGTATATGTGCATGTGTGTGAGAGCGCACACCAAAAATGTTTATGTAAGGGCTCTGTTGCAAGATTGATGGGGCATGAAGTGTTTTTCTCTGTGTGTGTGTGCGTGCGTGCATGTGTGTGTGTGTGTGTGTGAGTAGTAGTCTATATGCATCAGCACTTACTATGTGGTAGTAAGTGTGCTATAGGTTATTAGTTCACGTTAGTATGGGTGTTCCGCTATGATGTATATGAGTTGGTGTGTAAACTGTGATGCAGAGGAGCACTGTCAGGCAACACTGTCTGAAAGCCACTACTGTAATCCTAACCCTTAAAGGTATTATCCGGAGAGGATCAACACCTAGGCCTGCTGTTTTATAGTAGTTTATCGTTAAAGGAAAAATCCGGCGTGAATCAACACATAGCCCTACTGTTTTATAGTGCCAAGCGCTATTGATAGCCACCTCAATCACTGGATTTCATGCAAGGCAGACTGAGATAGCGAAACGGCAGCTAACCGTAACAGAATGGGGCATTTCAAAACGAAAGCAAATCGATTAGGTTTCGTTTTTGACATGCCTCATTCAGTTAGTGTTAGCTGCCGTTTCGCAAACTCTGTCTACGATTCACAAAATCCGATCATTGAGGTGGCTTTCAGTACTTAGCAGTTGATTCACGCCGGATTTTTCCTTTAAGCGCTACTGATAGCCACCTCAATGACTGAATTACGTGCAATGCAGACTGACATAGCGAAACAGCAGCTAGCGCTAACAGAATGGGGCATGTCAAAATGAAACCTAATCGATTTGCTTTTGTTTTGACATGCCCCATTCTGTTAAGGTTAGCTGTTGTTTTGCTATCTTGAGACAATCGTTGACAATCGTCATTGTCGCTTTAACCCTCATTCTAACCCCAGATTTGGCTAGAAGGCACTGTTAAGGCCAAAAAAATAACAAAGACCATAATATAAAAGCTGTGATTGGCTGATAGGGTGGGCGGGTGGGTGGGCACTTACCTGCGATGTAGGTGTAGGTTGCCAAGGCGCTGCTGATGAGGGCCATGTCAGCACTGAGGGCCGTGGCGTTGATGCCAGGGGGCAGCGACGGCTGTGAGCTCTTCACCTCCTTCTCCTCCTCGTTCCCTCGTTTTGTCTTCCCTGCGAGTGACAGAACAGAACACATTACAACACAACACCAGCCGTCATCCTCCCATCACATCACACACATATATACTGTAAGACACAATATTTGTCCACTACAGTGTACACTTGAATGTGTATTTTTAAACATGATTTTATAGATCCCTTCTTGTCTTACTGTGGCTGCTTTCATTATATACATTATACAAGATTTATGTGTGGGATTTATCAAAACCATGCATTACGACATCTAAGTATGGTCATGTAAAATACACAATGTATGATTTAGTTGAGTTTATTTACAAAAGGCTTTGCTGCTAACATTGCAGCTATCTAAACAGTTGTTTTACCACCATCATAGTGCTCTGTGTGTGTGTGTGTGTGTGTGTGTGTGTGTGTGTGTGTGTGTGTGTGTGTGTGTGTGTGTGTGTGTGTGTTTTCATTCCTGAAATCACTGCAGTGTTTACACCCGGGCTCAGACTGCAGGCCGTTGTGTGTGAGTGTGTTTACAGCCTGCGCGGCCGCTAATCTATCGCACACACACACACACACATACACACATGCATACAGACACTCAGACTCAGTTAGAGCCGTAATGGAGGGAGCCGTGGGGTGGGAAGTGGCCTCCAGTGGCCTAGAATTACAGGGCAGGGGTGGGGGGCGGGTGGGCAGAAAAACCAAGCGGGTGGGTGCGGTGTTAGCGGGTCTGTGTCAGCGGTCCCAGCTGGGAGTTCAGACCCTGATGATGATAGAGGGGCGTGACTGGCTTTGTGGTTCAGGGTTCGGTATTGGCATCTGAAGAAATGTATCGGAGGGCGCGCTCCACTTCTAAAGTAAGATAAATAAACGACTTTGGGTGCGTGAAAAATAGAAAACTATTAACCTAAAGAAAAATCTGCATTCACGGGCTGGGTCTCATTTATTTATGACAAACCTAGCCTGACATAGCCCGGCCATAATACGAATGTTCATCCGTATCCATGGTCTGGGGAGGGCCTTTTGGGGCGGGTTTATATTGGTAGAGAGACAACCAGCCAATAAGCGAAGCTGATTAGACGAGCTGTCCAATCGTTTCAAACCAGAACTGAATACTCCACTACTGTAGTGGTTGTCAAACTGGGGTACGAGTACCCCTGGGGGTACTTGGATGGGTTCTAGGGGGTACACAAAATTAATCTGTGAATGGGCTCTCAGCCTCCCCATCATAGAGATAAAAATGATCTTATACTGAAACTATGACCAATATCCCCTATTGCTATACACACTGTAGCTGTGCACCCTTATAAGTAATTAGTGTTCTCAAATTGTTAGTACAACAAAAACTGCACAAAACTACACTTCTCAAGGCAAGATGTCTGGGGTGCAGGGGCACTCGGTAGGATCAGACTGTTTGAGGGGTAAGCCACAGATAAAAGTTTCCACTATACTGTACCCTAGCCTCAGTTCACCCCAGGCTCAAAGTCCTAGCTTGGCAAGGCCTCCA
>JAODXP020000025.1:19147040-19152040 GCA_027497455.2 Sardinella longiceps
CCACAAAAAACTCTATTTAAAAAAAACACACATTCAGGCCTGTGTTCCCATCCCACACTCGTAGCGTAGCCATTTATCATAGCTAATCAGGGCTAATCACAGGCTAACGCAGGGAGGGCAGACTATGAGTGGGACGCTAAGCAGACACACCGCCGCTTAGTAGCGCGATGAAAGATGGATGATGGCTCACAGTGGTCTAAACACACAGCATGAGCACAAGAGCACATGACACTGTCCAGACCAGGAGGCTAGCTAGCGCTAAGATGGTTGTATACTAGCGGAGAAGGCTATATGCTAACATCTTTTGGTGATTGTTTAGGGTGAATTGCTAGCTCAAAGCATAACATAATTCAGAGTTGTATGTGTGTGTGTGTGTGTGTGTGTGTGTGTGTGTGTGTGTGTGTGTGTGTGTGTGTGTGTCTTTCAGTCCTTACTAGCGGGCATAGTGTGCGTATAGCATGTACTGTACCAACAGTGGTAGGGTTACGTAATGGTGCATCGAGAAAGTAGAAAAATAGAATTCATTTAGACATTTTATGTTTTTAATTTGTGGTGACACTTGAACAGCACATTGCCTGCAATGACAAGGCCATGGTCAAGTTCTGTAAATTATGCTAGATACATTTCTCAAGAAGACCCCTTTGAAGTTCATAAAAAGACAATGGGGAATAACAGCCCATTCCTTAAAAACATTCATAAGTAAATTAACTGCTTTAGTGTGGTTAAAGATTTCTAATTATCTCTCCAAGAGAAAGTCATGGCTCACCAATGAATGGTTCTGGACATAGAGTAATGGTGCTGGAATGTCTCTCTCCATTAGCACAGGAGGATCATGGGAGAAAGTACAATCACTTCCAGGAAGCCCAAGATTCACTGCCACATTTGGGAAGCAATGACACTTCAAGAGAGAGTTCAACTTTTGGATACACAAAATGTCGACTGGACCAACTTCTAGCATACACACGCACACACACACACACACACACACGCACACACGCACACACGCACACACGCACAAAACACTATTGTTTATAGTGTCATTACCCTCAACACTGCTGCAGTGATTGCTTAAACTGAGGACAACCACATCTTCACCCCATTCTGTTCTAAAGCTCCCTAAATAGTCATCCATTCCCACCATCATCAACACCATAAAATTGGACGCTGTGCCTATGACGCAAACATAAACAATGCTTGGTGTCGTTTCCTTAGGGGGCTGCTGAATTGGTTTGGTGGCCACTGGCACGCTTGATCCAAACCAAATGGCTGAGCCTGTGACTTATCCATCAATAACACTGCGAGGTTCCATGTGTTTAGCGTGGTTTATTCTTGGCAGGGTCTCAGATTTGGGGGGAAAAAGCCAGAGATGTTGTCTGTGTGCTGTGCTGTGCTGTGCATTCTCCGTGCTATGCTGGGCTGTTGCAGCTGGGATGGATAGACAGTGGCAGAGCACCAAAATCTGGGCCCTATTCAAAAAACAGTAACCATGCCCTCTCCCCTCCGCTCACCCCCTTAGAATACAGTTCCAGGGCTGCTCAAGGGCCCTCCTCCCACTTGGGGCCCGGGTAACTCACTCCCCCCTTTTTCCCCTCTGCTGCAACACCCCTGTGGATAGATGATAATGTCTCCCTGCTCTAACCAGAATGGGACGTTCCCATGCACCAGAAAAGACAGACAGATGCGTTCCAGGGCAAAGAGGGTTACCATAACTTACCAAAGAAGGAGAGAGAGAGAGAGAGAGAGAGAGAGAGAGAGAGAGAGAGAGAGAGAGAGCAGAGTGCAAGAAGGAGGTGATGAGAGGGGGGAATAGAGAGATAGAGAGGGATAGAGAGAGAAAGAAAGGATGGGGTGAACCTCCTGTACTAATGGAGAAAACTGAAAGGTGAAGAAAAGGAAAAGAGAGAGAAAGAAAGGATGTGTGTGAAAGAGATAACTGTTAGGTGAGGGAATGAAAGAGAGGATGGGTGTGAAAGAGAGAGAGGGATGAGGGAAAAAGAGAGAGGGATGATGAAGAGAGAGAGAGAGAGAGAGAGAGAGAGAGAGAGAGATGTTAGCTATTGAGTAAGCATGTGATGTGAGGGGTAGAAAAGGGGGTAGATAGAGAGAGGGAAAGCAAAAGAGAGCAGAGTTTCCTCCCGTCTTTATTTCTGTCTCAGCGTGGGATGTGGCTACGCATCAGAACAACTGAGGTCTCTGAGATCTCTAACTAAAATAAACACCCAACATTACAGTGGTTATTTAAAACACAGTTCACGACCAATGCACACAGATACATCACACACACACACACACACACACACACACACACACACACACACACACACACACACACACACACACACACACACACACATATACACACACATACACCTACATTCATGTGAATATAGATTTGCATTCATATTGTAATAACTTCTCATTTACAGAGTATAAACACAGATTCACATTATTCACAAACACACACATGCATGTGAGCTTGCTCACGCACACACAAACACACACACACATACACACACACACACACACACACACACACACACACGCACGCACGCACGCACACACACACACACAAACACACACACACACTCATACCCACACACAAACCAACCACAGGCCAAATGACGGTATAAAGACAGGGTTTTTCACCATACCAAAGGAACGGCAAAAGAAACCCCAAACCCATATTGAGGTCATCTCTTGGTGGTACCACCAGAACCACCCAGAGATTCTCCATTTCCTCTTCCCCCCCCAAGTGCACCATGATCCCAACCAGTTTGACCCCAATAAAAGCCAGCTTCATCCGGTCGTCCCTCCCCAAAAGCCTTTTCATTGAACCTCACCAATCCCAAACCGCATAGGACTGCTCCGAAACTTGATGACAGACTATGATTCCCACAGCGTAGCTCTGTGATCTGACAGCATCAAGTTTGTCTGTGTCAACAGTTTTACTGAAAGTCTCATATCCAGACTCCCCAGATTGAATACCAATCTATGAGTCCACGGATGATTAACTGCGGGGGTTAGGTTAGGTTGGGAAATGCTGCAGGGGCAGCGCAGAAGCCAAACGGGAAGTCGTCAAACCCACTCGAACCGCATACAGGACCAGCCAGAGAGACCAGCTAGAATCTAGCTCATTATCAGATAGCTGTGCTGTACTGTTGTTGTGACTCCGAGATGACTAAGACCAGTGCGTACTATATGACAGAGGCCTGAGAGGACAAGGTTGTGGTTTAGTTTGGTCTAGACTGGTTTTATGGGTCTGGGTATTGTAGATGCTCATTCTATCATTCATCCAAAACACATGGCTGACTCACAGGACAGACTGATGAACAGATGGAGGAGAGAGAGAGAGAAAGAAAGAAAGAAAGAAAGAAAGAAAGAAAGAAAGAAAGAATGAAAAGGGGGAGAGAATATTGACTGACAAAGTAAGTTGCAGATCACATAAGCTATGTTTGGCTGTCTTGCACGGTCACTGTCTACACTTTCAATGAAACTGAAATTAGGTTCCACTGAGAACTGGAATGCTAGTTTTATAAGAGGGCTTATCCAACCAAAAAGGAATTTGTTGCAAAGCTTGTCTCTTCGCTAAGAGAAGCTGACCTGTTCCTTCAGCTTCTGCACTTCTCACTGTTGGAGCTGCAGGTTTGCGATATATAAACCAGCTGAATCTCCAATCAGCGGTTTTGTGAATTCAGCCAGCACCAAGACCCCTGCAGTCAAAAATAACCAGACCAGTCAAAAATAAGACACAGCGGGCCCAGCTTCTTACAAAACAAGCTAGCATTCCAATATTAGCCGATGGCCAACTATCAATGCATTCCAATACATAGCGCCACATATGCCAACCACTGTGTTGTGCACTTGTTTCCCAGAAACATGGCCAAGAAAATGTTCATTCATTCTTTGATGCCTTTGAAAAATACTGCCCAGTTTTCAAAATGTAACAACCTTGATGTAAATTTTTATCATAAATTCCTCCGTGTCGAGGAGAAAAAACAGGTGGCTCCAATCACTCTCTACGACGGCATACCGCTTAACTCAAAGGCCAATTTAATGCCTCGTTCCAAGTCGAGACTGTTAAGCAGAAGCTAGCGGGGGTGCGTAGCCTACGTACGGGTACGGGTGTGCTTGTTAAGAGGTGGTGGGCTAATTTCTCCAAAAATTGAAATATGGAGACCGTTAAAAACTACTGAGAGTCCTCAACACAAAACACATGTTTACACTCCACGGCTGTGCTTTAAACATCCATCTGGGGTACACTTCGCTCCACCCTGTCTGGTGAAGTCATGTTCGCTGGCAAATAATGAGCAGATGCCATTGACCCCTTTGTCTGATGTTCAGCCATCAATTACAGTAACAATGCTGATTGATGATGAGAATGAAACTAGACCTGAGCATACTGTAGAAGGTTAACCAGACTTAGATTGGACAATATCGCTGCAGAAGATTTTCACATAGGCTGTAGTCAGTCACACATCTGAGCAGCATTGCACTGAAACATCTTTATATGGTTAGTGTAGTGACTGAAGCAACTGTATGTGTGCTTTTGTGTGTGTGTGTGTGTGTGTGTGTGTGTGTGTGTGTGTGTGTGTGTGTGTGTGTGTGTGTGTGTGTGTGTGTGTGTGTTTGTCGTCACACAGCGAAGGCGTTCTCTGTTCTCCTAGGCCCTTTCCTGTTCCACTCCCCATTACCCATAAACCCCCACAGCTCTCTGGCACACATGCTCCAAGCCCTTACCAGTCTCCTGACACACTGACTTTCACTAGAGCTCAGGGGCCTTTGAAAACGGGCAAAAATGCCCCTCCGCCTCCCCCACCCCCCCAATCCCCGATCAACATGCTGTCCAGCAAGGTTGTTTTCAGTACCCCATGTTTCTCTCTCTCTCTCTCTCTCTCTCTCTCTCTCTCTCTCTCTCTCTCTCTCTCTTTCTTTCTCTCTCTCTCTCTCCTTCCATCTCTCTGATAGCTTGTGACATCCATATCAGATTGTTCACTCCCAGG
>JAODXP020000025.1:19159540-19162040 GCA_027497455.2 Sardinella longiceps
CACACACACACACACACACACACACACACACACACACACACACACACACACACACACACATACACACTCACACACAGCACTGATTCTGTATGCAACGCAGAAACACACGCAAGATCCATCTTGCCCCCTGCAGGTATGGGCATTTGGCCTCTAACCTCAAGATCAACTCCACAGGAGAATGTGTGTGTGTGTGTGTGTGTGTGTGTGTGTGTGTGTGTGTGTGTGTGTGTGTGTGTGTGTGTGCGCGCGCATGTGTGTTCATGAACAAGCATGTGTGTGTGTGTGTGTGTGTGTGTGCATGACTGTGTGTGTGTGTGTGCTTTTGAACAAGCATATCTGTGTGTCTGTGTGTGTGTGTGTGTGTGTGTGTGTGTGTGTGTGTGTGTGTGTGTGTGTGTGTGTGTGTGCGTAGACTCAGAGTCACTGAAGCATGTAATACTGGGGCTTCACAGCAGACAGACAGAAATGAGAGAGAGAGCTGTGGGGTTGTAAAAGCGTGGAGTATGGCAAGAGAGAAGGGACACACCAGGAATGTAGGACAGGAATGGACCACAGCAGGCTCACCCATCGGAATGATTAGCTAGGACTCCACCCACTAGCCAGAACAGAGAGGGAAGAAAGACAGAAAGAAAGAAAGAAAGAAAGAAAGAAAGAAAGAAAGAAAGAAAGAGACAGATTGATGAAAGAAAAAAAGAAAGAAAGACAGATAGACAGATTGATGAAAGAAAGAAAGAACAAAAGAACTAAAGAAAGAAAAAAAGACAGAAAGAAAGAAAGAAAGAAAGAAAGAAAGAAAGAACTTTGACATTAAAAGAAAAACTTTTATACACATTCGAAAAGAAAAAAACTCCAGTGACAGCAAAGTTCCAAAAGTCAATATAAGGAAACTAAACAGAGAGAATACAAGAAATGAGAAGAAAAAGGGAAAGATGGAGGGAATAAGGAAAGAGAAAAAAAGAAAGACTGATGTGCAGAAGAAGAGGGGAGATGAGAGTGAGGACTGGAGCGAGGGAGGGCGGGCAGGCAGCTGTTGGAATGGCCAGTCGCTGAAGCAGCACAATCCCACACAGACACACTGGCCAGCATCATCAGCACATTATTACCATGGCAACACATGCCAAACGACAAACGATGGTGGTCTGGCTGGGCACGAAGTTGGACCAGAAGCTCATCCAAACCCTCTCTCACTCTCCCTCCCTCACACACACACACACACACACACACACACACACACACACACACACACACACACACACACACACACACACATACACACACACACAGAAGAGCCAAATGCAGAGGCATCCAGAAAGATTCTCGTGGCTGATAGTCACATAGTGGTATGCTGACCTTCTCTGGCTCATGCAATGGACAAACTAAGCAAACCTGTTGGTTCTGTGAGAGTGGAAGAGAAAGGAAACAACAGAGGAGAGCTAGATAGAGAGGAGGAGAGAGAAAGACAGATGAGAGAGAGAGAGAGAGAGAGAGAGAGAGAGAGAGAGAGAGAGGAAGAGAGGGAAAGAGGAAGAGAGGTAGCCGTCACTCTTTCCCAAATAAAAATGCACTACCTTTTAAGGACTCACAAACACACCCGCTGGAAGGACTCTCATGTCACCGCACAGACACACACACACACACACACACACACACACACACACACACACACACACACACACACACACACACACTCAGAATGTTCACCAAGTCGGAGAGTCAAAAGGTCACATGACGTGCATATCCACCCCCCGCTGCCCAGCCCTTCTTCCTGAAAAGGTTGTGACCCCAGGATATTATTCTAGAGTTGCTGCAGTACTCTGAAAAAAAGCACACATCTGTAGGGTCTCTCTCTCTCTCTCTCTCTCTCTCTCTCTCTCTCTCTCTCTCTCTCTCTCTCTCTCTCTACACACACACACACACACACACACACACACACACACACACACACACACACCCTCCTGCAGGCCCACAAATTCAACCCTGAGTGAAGAGACAAAGATCTTAACACAGTGTTTCTGTTTAAATAGAATGACTTCAGGGCAGTTATAAAATGTCAACATTGGATATACATAGTTCCATATCTATGCTCAGGGGTTATAAAGTGTGTAGGTTTGAAGACAGAGAGAGACAAAGTGTCTGTGTGTGCACTCACTAAATCAGCTTTTTAGCAGGTGACGATAGGAATGTGTTACTTTACAGTAATTCTTCACAAAAAAAACATTGTGTGTGTGTGTGTGTGTGTGTGTGTGTGTGTGTGCATGCCTATGTTTGTGTGTCTGTGTGTTTGTATGGAGTGTGTGTGTGAGAATGTATTTGAGTGTGTCTCTATGAGTGAGTCTGTGTCCATGTGTGTGTGTGAGTCTGAGTTTTTCCTCCTCTTTCGTCCTTTATGATTCTCTCTCTCTCTCTCTCTCTCTCTCTCTCTCTCTCTCTCTCTCTCTCTCTCTCTCCATTCTTCTCTGTCTATCTTATCTAGAGCCCATTAGTAATGGAACAGGACCGG
>JAODXP020000025.1:19169540-19172040 GCA_027497455.2 Sardinella longiceps
AAACATTATAATATGCCTGTAGTCATTATCACCAGCTCACCTCTAACCTTCAACTACCTGAGTCCACAGCACCATGGAATGCCGACCTGCACCTCACCCTACCCCCGCCACTCCTGGTGAACCACTTAGGGTTCAGTTGCCCCCTTTGAGCCCCCCCTAGTCACCACCCCCCTCCCCCCCCAATTCCCTCCCACCCCCCACTACCACCAAAGCAACGTAAACACAAACAGTTCCCCTGGTCGGCTTTGAAAGGCGACACTGAGCATCAGTCACGCACTCAAGCGAGAAGAGATGAGAGGTGTATGTGTGTGTGTGTGTGTGTGTGTGTGTGTGCAGCGTGGAAGCTGCCCAGACATCGCCGCCACCGTGGAACCGTGGAGGCCTGTCACCACCGGCAACCAGGACAGATGGAGCCAGGGTGAGGTCAAAGGTTAAATAGCCTTCCGTTGAGATAAATGATGGGTGTGTGTGTGTGTGTGTGTGTGTGTGTGTGTGTGTGTGTGTGTATGTGGGTGGGGGTGTGGGCTGGTGGCAAGTGGTTGCGCGCTGCTTTTTTCACAAGAAAGAAAGGAGGACAAAGTTGAGATCAAACTTGGTCGTTTGTCTGTGTCAACAAGAGGCATCTTTGATGCTCTTCCTTCTTTCCTTCCTTCCTTGTGTTCTGAATGCAGGATTTATGACATAGTATCCTGAAATCTTCATTAGAAGACTCTCTGCATATCACTGCAATTACTCTTCAAGGAAACAGTGTGTGCGATGATAGATACACACACACACACACACACACACACACACACACACACACACACACACACACACACACACACACACAATTGAACAAAGAAGCTATTTTACACACAGCTTTTCATCACTGCTATGGCATGTTCCTTGGCAAAGAAATGTTTCCCAGAATTGGCCCATAATAAATGCTCATGATGACACTGAAGGTAAGGACACAGTGAAGCTTTGAAATGTCTATTTAGAGGACAACACCAGAGGAGACTGTTAGACCTCACATGGACCATTCCAGGACATCGGATCTCATCGGACACTAACTTTATAACGGGCAGAGGCTCCATTGGTAAAGGCACGTGTGTGTGTGTGTGTGTGTGTGTGTGTGTGTGTGTGTGTGTGTGTGTGTGTGTGTGTGTGTGTGTGTGTGTGTGTGTATGTGTGTATACTGTATGCATGTATGTGTGTGTGTGTGTGTGTGTGTGTGTGTGTGTGTGTGTGTGTGTGTGTGTGTGTGTGTGTGTGTGTGCACTGTATGTATGTGTATGTATGTGTGTGTGTGTGTGTGTGTGTGTGTGTGTGTGTGTGTGTGATGATGAGTGAGAGGTGAGAGAGTGAGTATGTGTGTGTGTGTTGTGTGTGTTTGTGTGTGTGTGTGTGAGAGAGAGAGAGAGAGAGAGAGAGAGAGAGAGAGTGTGTGTGCGTGTGTGTGTGAGAGAGAGAGAGAGAGAGTGTGATAGTGAGAGAGAGAGAGAGAGAGAGAGAGAGAGATATAGAGTGTGTGTATGTGTGTGTTACATAAGGGTGTGTGTGTGTGCATGTGTGAATGTGTGAAGCGAGTGATTGGTGTGAAAGTGATAAATGTACAACAGCCATATGTACACACCAAAACCTTGCCTGTGCCTGAGAACCTTGAAACCCAATCCACTTGAGTCAATCTCCAGAGAGACACCCCCACCCCACGCCACCCCACCCCACCCTACATCCCGGAGGTCGACTGGCCCCTCTCGACCCCTCTCAGGGTGCCCACCACACCATGGCCCCCAGAGACTGGGGCTATTGAGGGGGGGACTGCTGGCTCTTCAGCCAAGCATGTGTGGAGAGGTGCTCTACTCCTCCAAGACTGCCCCAGGGCAGGGTTCTCTTGTAGCCCTCTCAATGGGGCCGTCGCAACAGCACAGGCAAACCAGGCAATTGCCTAGGGCCCCAGGTTGAAAAAGGCCCCCAAGATTGACTGTTTAATCATTTTAGTCGTTTAGTTGTTGGTGTTTGTCATTAAAAAAAAAGACTTTAGACTGGAGTTGGACAAATGTTTAACACAAAGAATTATTTGAAGATGCTTGAAGATTACAACAATGTGGGTCATGTGGGTGTTTATGAGGGGTGATGGGCCCCCTTGTTCTGTTTGCTTGGGGCCCCTAAGTACCTTGAAACGGCCCTGCCTCTCAACAGACCAAACGATCATTTGAACATGCTACATCACAAATAAACCACTAGCCTTTTGCATTCCTACGTACAGTACTGTACTTCCGCTCGATCTCCCTCTCTCCCTCCACAATTCCATCTGGGACTCCAGCCATTGGCCTTGTTTGAATCAGCTGCATTGCAAAAACTCAAAATTCGGCTTGTGTACAGGGCTAGTTGGATTCAGCACACCTTAATTAGGTTAAGTAGACCTGTTCGCAACTTTTACTAAAAATGCTTCTAAATATGCACATTTATCAAAAATGCCTCGAATTGGGCGCATTAGTTCCTGTTCAAATGAAGA
>JAODXP020000025.1:19187040-19189540 GCA_027497455.2 Sardinella longiceps
ATACGCACGTCTCACGCACGCACGCTCCACAGGCGTACACGCACGCGCTCACGCACATTCATACACATTTTAATTATTGGCTTGGATTGTCAGACAGACATTTATCATAGCACAATCCAAATATGGTTTAGTACGTTTTATACAACATTACGAGTATGCGAGCCAGTAATGTGTTCTAGGGAAAGATATGACACCATGCCTCCAAATGACGGCTTGCCATTATGCATAGTCACTATTGACTGTGAATTGTTTGGCCCTTTTCTTAGAGAGTCCACAGATCTGAAGGCTCGCACACACATTTTATGCACATTTCCCAAACTACCATATATTAATGCAATAACTGTACATGAGTAGCCACAGTTATTAATAGCATTGCACAGGGGTTGATATTTCAGCAGTTTTGATGCATAACAAGTGTCCATGTAGGCACACACACTCTCCACACAGACACACACACACACACACACACACACTCTCTCTCACACACACACACACACACACACACACACACACACACACACACACACACACACACACACACACACACACACACACACACACACACACACACACACACACACACACACACACATTTATTTATGTCTACATATATGTAGTCATAGTGAACCATAACACAAAAGCCAGCCAGCCAGCTAAATCGAATGAGCCCATTCTATCATTCTGGTGCAGCGCTGCAAAGGGGGGCTTGTTCAAACTCACCTGCAGTGAGGTGGATACATGACAGTGTGCGTCCTCTCTGATTGAACGAGCCCCGCCGAGGACAGACAGTGGGGCGGGACACGGGTACAGGTCAGTGGGGCCTCGTCTCCCGTAGAAAGCTGATTGGACGGTGATGGTGGTGCGGGGTGGACAACGCACGGACAGGAAGTCTCCGTCGCAGGCCTGTTCCGTGTAGTTCCTCAAAACTTTGGACAGGTAACCTAGGAAACAGCCAAACACACACACACACACACGCAAACAATGAATGATGTTTACTACAAACGTCCTTGAGGAATTTGCGGTTAAATAACAAAGACATATTTCTTTCCCATTTCACTGCAAACTGCAAACAAAGCAGCATGTTATCAGGCCTTGACTCCCCCAGATAGATAGCCTTTGGCAGGGCACAAGGGCATCATCTCTCTCTCTTCAGTTTCCTGTTTAATAAGGAAGTTCAGGCCAAACTCACTCTGCACACACAGGGCGTGTTCATCCTGAACAACTCAATGTGACTAGAATTTGGCACTTGGCTAGGCCGCCGTTACCATTTTCTACCTGGTTTGATTTGGCGTTTTGTGTGTGTATGTGTGTGTGTGTGTGTGTGTGTGTGTGTGTGTGTGTGTGTGTGTGTGAGTGAGAGAGAGAGACAGAGAGAGAGAGTGTGTGTGTGTGTGTGTGTGTGTGTGTGTGTGTGTGTGTGTGTGTGTGTGTGTGTGTGTGGGGAGAGAGAGAGAGAGAGAGAGAGAGAGTGAGGTGTGCATGTGTGTGTGTGTGTGTGTGTGTGTGTATGTGTGTGTGTTGCAGAGGGAAGGGGGTGGCTGGGGGGTGCACGAATGAACCGCTGGTTTTCAGAGAAACGTTAACAAACAAAAAGTGAGGATGGGGCGGTGCCATCGTCAGGCAGCATGTGCATGGACTTGCCCCAGTCCTAGACCACCTGGGAGATATGGCACACACACACACACACACACACGCACACACACACACACACACATCCCGCCTTCACCAGAGCTATCAAGCGGCAGCGTCTCTTTGAGTCTTACTGGATTTGTTATTGTTCATAAACGCTTCAGGGACAGTGGGTACTAAGGCACACCGATATACCAATCCTTTTTGAAGTGCATCTGTGTGTGTGTGTGTGTGTGTGTGTGTGTGTGTGTGTGTGTGTGTGTGTGTGTGTGTGTGTGTGTGTACTGTATGTGTGTGTGTATGATATGTAGACATATTTGTATAAGATATACCTACATTTGGCTGTGCATGTCTCTCTCTCTGTGTGTGTGTGTGTGTGTGTGTGTGTGTGTGTGTGTGTGTGTGTGTGTGTGTGTGTGTGTGTGTGTTGGTATGTGTATGAGAAAGAGTGAATCAAAGAGAGAGGGTGTGTGTGATGATGTGTGTGCAGATGGGCAGGTAAGTTCATTCAGCTGTGCATTTGTGTTCGGCTGTGCTTGTGTGTGTGCACGCGTGTGTGTGTGTGCGTGTGTGTGTGTGTGTGTGTGCATCAGAGTGTGTATGATAGAGTGTGAGAGAGACAAGTGGAGAGAGTGTTTAGGGTGATCTCCGACCCTTCTGCAATTGGAATGTTCCCTGTGAACAAGTCCCAACAGCCTAACTGAGCTCAGCCTTTCTACGAACTGAAACACACTATACACGCTCTCCCCTGTTACACAGAAAAGCACACACACACACACACCTCTTACATGCGCACTACAGTCCTCTGCTTTCTTCCTCTCTCTCTTTTACACACACTCTCTCTCTCTCTCTCTCTCTCTCTCTCTCTCTC
>JAODXP020000025.1:19194540-19199540 GCA_027497455.2 Sardinella longiceps
TAAGTAATTACTAAATAATGAATAACAATATAATCAAGCTTCACTGACATACAGCATATAGACAAATAATCCTGAGAGTCAATTTAACAGTACCCTGTCCAAGCCAAACCAATCCACTTCTCATAAAAGAGATGATTGGCCTCTCATATCAGTTTATTCAATCTCTTGCTCTCCCTATTACACACACACACACACACACACACACACACACACACACACACACAGTGTGTATGTCTCCCTGTTAGCCCACAGCAGCCACAGCCCACCCTTAGCCCGTGCTAGTAGCCTGACCAAGCCAAGCCAAGCCAAGCCAAGGCACGGCAAGCCAGGGCAGGGCAGGCCAGAGATCATTAAACCAGACACAGGAGAGCTGCAGACATGCAGGATGTAGGTCAAGAAATCAGGCAAATCTGCCCCACTTCAAAGCCAAGCTGTCCTCTCTTATCTTGAGAGTGTGCACGCGCCCCACATGCATTGTGGTGTGTGTGTGTGTATGTGTGTGTGTGTGTGTGTGTGTGTGTGTATGTTGCCTGGTGTTTGTATCCATGGAAATGTGTGTGTTACCTAGTGTGTGTGTGTGTGTGTGTGTGTGTGTGTGTGTGTGTGTGTGTGTGTGTGTGTGTGTGTGTTGCCTGGTGTTTGTATCTAAGGAAAGATGTGTGTGTGTGTGCAGGCATGTGTGGGACCGTGAGAAAGAAGGTGTGTGTTCAGATAAGAGCATTTGTGTCTGTTTCTTTACTGCTTTATTGCTCTAGACAATCACACACACACACACACACACACACACACACACACACACACACACACACACACACACACACACACACATTCCCATTTCCAGTAAGGCTTATGCAGTAAGTCCACTGCAGATATTAACTCTCTTACAATATCTCTTGCAAACACACTATTGCAGAAAACTTCAAGCTAGGCACCATGATTGTAGTTCTGGGATCTGTTTCCCAGAAGCATAGTTGCTAAATAAGTTAGCAATTGTGTTGGTTGCAATACTATTTCCCATAGCCAACCAACTAAGTTGCTATCTGTTAGCACTTTATAATAACAGTCTTCTATAAATGGTTATTAAATAGTTACTAATACAAGTAAGTAGTTAATTAACTTGTTAAGAGTTATTTAACAGTAATTTTTAGAAATTCTGCAGAATAGTGCATTAGTTAGTTAACAGTTTGTTTTGGCTAGATGATAAAATGGAAAAATTTCATGGAATTAAGTCATCTTACTGATTGAAACCATTAACTTTACAATTAATTTATTACTGATGTTAATAAGCCATTTAATCATTTATAGAGGATGGTTATTATAAAGTGTTACCCAACTATACTTTTGAGCATTGGAAGCCTGGACTATTAATTTTCTTTCCAGTCAAAGCTAATAATCCCTAATCACCCTCTGGTTCATTACCTCTCCCATCAGCACAGGCCATTTCAAGTGTGTTCACATAGCATAAGAAAATTCCATAAGCTATATGTAATGTAGCGTATGTAATCTGGGAATGAAATAGAAACGCTATAGTGTTGTTTTTAGTTTCTTATACGTCACTGAAAGGGTCTATAACCAATTAAAATAGTAAACTGTAGAAAGTGTTACTACTGGCTCAAAATAGTATTGAAAAATAGGAGGGAGTACAATGTTCAAAATGTTACTCAAGTTACAAAACTTCAGTCATAAGTTACAAAAGTTACAAAACTTTGTTCTTTGAAAGGTGGATTGGACTGAGGCATAATTCAGCCAATCAGCACGCTATGGGTGGTGGTGTTTGTGAATGAGTCACGGACTGTACCTTTAACCCAATCATGTGGCTATCACTGCACTATACTTCCCATCTTGTCTAGCAATCTCCACCCATGATCTCCATCCACTACCATCCATTTAATCTCATACTGTGACCACTACCTCCAGTCATGTGAGCTCCCTCACACACACACACACACACACACACACACACACACACACACACACACACACACACACACACACACACACACACACACACATATGGATACTCTCACACACACGCACGCACACACGCACACGCACACACACATACAGACACACATACACATACAAATACACACACACACACACACACACACATACGCACACACACACACCTGTTTGATATTTCACCCAAAACACACTCAAGGTCTTTCCACGCTACTCATGTGACGCCCGGTGGCCAAATT
The DNA here is from genome assembly GCA_027497455.2 of Sardinella longiceps. NCBI lineage: Eukaryota > Metazoa > Chordata > Actinopteri > Clupeiformes > Clupeidae > Sardinella > Sardinella longiceps. The sequence goes on from JAODXP020000025.1 coordinate 19,196,742, forward strand.
AACCATCAATCCCACGCAAACGTCCGGGTGCTAATTAGCTTCTCGATAGCTGACCTCTCGGCGGGAGGGAGGGGGTTGGGTCACATGATTGACAGCTCCGACACGGAGCTCTGTTGTGACAACAGCAGATAAGAACCTCCAGCTACAGAAAGGAGGATTTCCACCTCAGCAAGGCACTGATTAGATAGAGGAGTCCCTCGCTACTGGGTCACTTGCAGTGTGTGTGTGTGTGTGTGTGTGTGTGTGTGTGTGTGTGTGTGTGTGTGTGTGTGTGTGTGTGTGTGTGTGTATGCATGTGTGTGTATATGAGAGAGAGAGAGAGAAAGAGAGTGTGTGTGTGTGTGTGTGTGTGTGTGTGTGTGTGTGTGTGTGTGTGTGTGTGTGTGTGTGTGTGTGTGTGTGTGTGTGTGTGTGTGTGTGTGTGTGTGTGTGTGTGTGTGTGTGTGTGTGTGTGTGTGTGGTATGCCCTGGACTAGGGAGACAAGCACAGCAGCCTGCAGCACACCTTTGGTGAGGTAGATATGATGGGCTCACAGAAACACAAGTCCAAACACACATGTGGCCAGGGGTAAGTATGTGTGTGTGTGTGTGTGTGTGTGTGTGTGTGTGTGTGTGTGTGTGTGTGTGTGTGCACGACACGTGTATGCAAAAAGACAAAATGGCCTTGCGTGGAGGATGTCTACATGTGAGTGCATGTGTGTGTTTGTTCAAGCGTCTCTCTCTCTCGATCTCTCTCTATATCTGTGTGTGTGTGTGCGCGCGCGTGTGTGTGTAATAGGGAGAGCAAGAGATTGAATAGACTGATATGAGAGGCCAATCATCTCTTTTATACGAAGCGAAACACATGCACACTTGCTGGGTACAGGATTTGGGGTTACCTGATACAAACCACCTCAGTCAGGGGAAGAGTGGGGGGAGAGAGAGGGGGAGAAAAGGAGTGAGAGAGAGAAAGAAAACACAGAGAAGGAGAGAAAGAAAGAAAGAAAGACAGAGAGAGAGAGAGAGAGAGAGAGAGAGAAAATGAGTTCTGCTTGAGTAGGGAGTGGGAATGTGACTCCACTGCACGAAGGCTGCAGGGGTAGAACACACACACACACACGGCAGAGATTATTACGGTGTTCTCTGGGACTTCCCTCAGTTTTCAAAAGATACAGCTGCCCGTTATTGGTGGACTTGCAAAGAAGAAGGAAAACTCCTGCGTACTCTATCTCTCTCTTCCTCTCTCTACCCCCCCCCCTCTCTCTCTCTCTCTCTCTCTCTCTCTCTCTCTCTCTCTCTCTCTCCACATCAATCCATTCCCTCTAAGAACTTGCCCTACTCTGACCGACACAGCCTATGAAAAACACCCACATACGGGTAAGTCTTTATAAAGTACCATATAAATCATTTATAAAGCATCTATGTTCGTTCCATATAAAGCATTTCAAGCAAATATAGTCTACTGCATCTACTGACAAAGACATACATTTGATGAAACACATAACATGATATACCTAATTAAAAAGTTAAAGTAGGTTTCATGTCAGTATGGGATGACTGCAAGTACCAGTCTACATTCCCATTATTAGAAATAAAATAAAAACAGAGGAAATTAAAAAACTGAGGAGGTTAAAAACTGAGGGCACTTCTAAATGAAAATATGTGTCCTTTCTCCTTTTTTCAGATGCACTCAGAAACTGATCGCCTGATGCATTTCTCTGTTGTTTTTATTGGGGGGTTATTTTCAGCAAAATGTAATAATTAGGCGACCACACTAACATGGCAGCGCACGCAAATGGATGCCTAATGGAAGCAATTCCCCGAAACCATAAAAACACGGTAATTATTGGCGACTTTCATTTCTTCTCTCTCTCTCTCTCTCTCTCTCTCTCTCTCTCTCTCTCTCTCTCTCTCATTCGTCTCCACTATTGGCTTGGGCGGCCCGCGGCCTGGCAGCGTTCAAAAGCAACTCGTGCTAAACGGGCTTCAACCTGGGAGCCAATCAGAGCGCAGCGTGCCACCGGGTCCTGGTTGGAGGTTTCAGCCACACCGAGCGCCATCAAAGCGGCGGGCAGAGCCCTTTGGGAAACGGAGATTTATTTTAAACACACACGCTACACACACACTGACCACAGGACGTGGCTGATGGGGAGACCGGCCTGCAAGCGCAGCAGAGTGACTGCAGCAGAGATCTGGCATTCGTGGCCCTCGCCTGCCCACACTGGTTGATGGCCAGATGGTCAGCTTTCTCTGGTCCTCAGGCTCCCGCCACTGCAGCTGAGATGGTCTTATTGTAGGTCCTAACCCTAACCCTAAGCCTAACCCTGGGCCTTTCTTGACCTAAATGGTGCCTTCCACACTGCCTTCGAGGTACTATCTTCCCCTCTAGAGTTAGGGTGATGGTTGAAGGGGTTAGGGTTAAGGTAGTATCTTTTAAGCTCAATTCAGACTGAAGATCCGCAACGAGATGAGAGGGTTTTAGAGAGAGGTTGCAGCGGTGTGAATCAATAGTCTCAGGTTGTTGCAAGCAGTTGCAAGCCGGCGCAAAAGATTTAACATGTGGAATCGCAGTTTCTGAGTTTTAGAATGTTGCAGGCTTTTAGAACGTCGCAGCCCATCTTGTCACGGATCTTTGGTCTGTAGCCGCCTTCAGGCTGCGCTTCCTGGAAGGTGTCGTTGAAGGCAAAAACACCATTAAGCATCTGAGATCTGCTGGAAGCTCTGGTAGATGATCAAACGTTCAGATTGCTCTGGTCCTAAGAGTTCTTTGGTATTTTTTGGCATCAACAGCACCATCCAGGCAGCGCTGCATGCCTTCAA
>JAODXP020000025.1:19222040-19234540 GCA_027497455.2 Sardinella longiceps
GGTCTGATCCACATAGACTTTCAAGATTCAATGTGTGATTATAAAGTACACTTTTCATAATCATAATCAGCTAATTCAATTCAGGCACTGGAATTGGAAAGTGTCTTCTTGATTCAGCTATTCCAAACAATCAACAGGAGCAGGACAGGGAGGGAGGTGTCATTTTATTGGCTGTTCCTAAATACTGATATTCCTTGATCTTAATGTAATAAGCCATAGTCTTTGTATAGAGGCCATTTTGGTGTTCTTTGCAGATTATAAGACACCTAGCAAAGACTATTCCTTCATTTTCTCCAAGGCTACTCAAAAACACTGCATCATCATCATCATCATCATCATCATCATTCCTATCATTGTGAAGCAGAATTCACCAAGCGTTGGATTGTTCACCCACTAATAGGGAACATGAGCTGGGTTTAGAGTAGACCGTTGTGAGACAGGTTAGTTTTACCCTAACGATGATGTGTTGTTGTTGCAATGGTAATCCTGCTAGGTACGAGAGGAACCGCAGGTTCATAGGGCATCATAGTCAGGGCCATTTCAAGGTACGTTGAGGGCCCCAAGCGAACAGGGCATGGGGGCCCTTCACTTCCCATAACACCTAGGTTACATGAATCACATTGTTATAATCTTCAAGCATCTTTCATTACTATAATTATTTGCTTTGATGTCATGGTTGTCTACTGCAGCTTAAAGTCACATTTTATTGACAAACACCACAAAATAAACTACTAATTACTAAAACTGCCAATCTTGGGGGGCCCTTTCAGACTGGGGCCCCAGGCAATTGCCCGGTTTGCTTGTCCTGTTGCAACGGCCCTGTTGATAGTGTGTGGGAAAGGGGGACTGCAGGGCTGCAAGCAGGAGAAGAACTTCTCTGGCCACTGCTTGTAGCCTCATGAGACCAAACCGATCTCGCGAGCTTCAGATCTTCACTCGCAGCTCAGTCTGGCTACTCTCCATTGACGAGAATTTGGAGCAGGTTGCCAAACAAACAAACCAATCAGCGTTGGCTTTGAGGCGAGTTGAGGTGTGGCGCAACGAGAAGCGGGTCTAAAGAACATGTACGTATGTTAGTACGTCATATGTTTCGTTGGTCTGATTGGTTGATTTGGCCCGTCTATCACCAACATAGGTGGTGATAGACAGATGCTTTATCCAATCAGCCAAAACTAAACTAACGAAAACGAAACTAACAACCAAAACTACTTCAACGGAGGGTTCCCAGGTGGAATTGCAGGAGCAAGTCCATCTGGCGGAGTCAGGTTACACTGCTTGTGCATAGACCCCAGAATTTCTTGTTACGCTCCTAATCACCCCAATCATCATCTCCAGTTCATACTGTTATGCATTTACTGTTGCAAAACAAATGGAATCAGAAGTTGGTCTGGGCTGTAAAGGCGAGGTTGCCTCTAGAGTAGCCTACTGTATATGGACCTTCAAGAACCTCGCTCTGATGTCCTCACATTGCTTCCTTTTTCATCACCCACAAACCAGACACACATTATACCCCTGATGACCACTACCTAAATGGCGACCAACACCCAATGAACTCTAATCCCACTCCAACTACTGACTATGTGTAGGCCTATATTATCTCTACATTCAGTACTCATGCTGTTCTGTGTAAACCATGGTCAATCTATGCATCAGACTTTACGGATACTTTATTAGGCCCCAGGCAGGTAGGCTGAGTCCATGAGGCGTGGTTTCTTCCTACAAAGCAAATTATTTACAAAGCGAAGGGAGTTTTTCCTTGCCCCTGTTTCTCATGGATGCTTCCTGTACTGTCTGTAAAGCACCGCGACACAATGTACTGTATTTGAGCGCTCTACAAATAATATTGAATTGAATTGAATTATACACTCACAAGCCCTCCTTGTATTCCAGGTGTAGTGAGGGGCCCATGGCCACTGCTTATGCAAAGGATCCAGAATTTGGTGCTACAACTCTGTGCCTTATTCACAAAAAAGTTAATCCATCCGACAATTTAAATCCGTACTTGCATTAGGGGGAAGATGCAATTAATTATGCAGGTTTCCTCTTTGATTTTTCTTTGGGATAAAATTAATTATCTTTATCTATCTAAAAGTGTTTCCATCCAAAGATTTATTTGCATAATTTTGACACCCATTGCAAGTTGGATGTAAACCCACCGCCTACTATTTCAAACCTATGGGCTGATCCCTGACACACTAGTGGGCCTAAATGAGAGGGAGGAAACCTCAAACATTCATTCTGCATCTTAAAAGTATTCCATTGCAAACACTTCATTCTACATCATTGTTATTCTTTCACAATTTCAATCTTTTTTTTTATCTTGCCTTATCTTTAAATCTTACCATAATTTGCCTTACCAACAATTACGGTAGAATAATACTAGAAAAACAGGTCTCCAATGTGTAAGCACAAAAAGGATCCTCTGCTGACATCAGGTGGACACATTTTGTAAGTGCCATTTCGCAGTCGAATTGCTTTAATTTGCGTTTTGACTCTGTGCGGCTTCCGTACTTAGGATGTCACATGTGACCGCTTGTCAGAGGTTATGCACGAAACATGGCAGCGTGCACACAGGGAGCTGCGAAAGTCCTCCGGTCTGCCAGGACCTTCAGACAAATTCAGCTCCAAAATGAACGTAAGTTTATGTACATTTCCTAGTTTACTTACCAATTGGTTATAGACTGTGCCCACTTAAAAAGTTGATAATGTAGTCTAGCTAGCTGTAACAGTTAGACAAGCTTACCATGACCACGCCAGTAGTTGAACTAACAGTTGACGTTAGCCATAGAAATATCGATAACAGATATATTTCTATGACAGTTCGGTAGCTTATCTAACATATTGTAACTGTGGTGAATGCATTTATATACAGTTTATGGATGAATGTTACATTTGACGCTTTCTAGGTTTCATATCTACGTCGCTGCCCCATCTCGCTGCGGGCGGACCCCCGAAATTCACCCCTCCACCAAAACCCGTTATCGTAGACAAAACTCAATCCGAAGCTGCATTAAGACGGTAAGTGATTTTGACGATTGTTGTCCATGTGTTAACGTTTGTCAGTTTCTTGATTGTGACATTCAAGTCTTGTGTGCCAGGTTTCTAAGCCCTGAATTCATCGCTCCCCGTTCGCGAAGCAGCGGATTGAAGTTTGTTGTTGAGAGGAAGGATATGATTCGGAGACGCAAATCACTTAACATCCCTGAATTCTATGTTGGTAAGAGCTGTTTACCTTACTGCATTTGAACAATAACAAGAACAGGGTAATGAAAGATTGCATCTACATATGACCTTTCTCTTGTTCTTGTTGTTTAACCTTCATGAAATTCCTCTTGTACCTCCTCATGATTTGTGAACTTAACGTTACCCCACTTGCAACAGGGAGCATATTGTCAGTGACCATGAAGGACCCTCATGCTAAGACGAATCGCTTTGTGGGTATCTGCACGCAAAGATCTGGCAGTGGACTAGGAGCCACATTCATCCTTCGGAACATTGTTGACGGACAAGGTACAAGCCTACTGCAGTATTTTCCTTTCAAATAGGCCTAATCATAAAACCATTGTTCTTTCTATTGGATATCAGAACTTTTGAGGTGTGAATTAAAGCTATGCTGTCACTGTGACATTTCCACTCTGATAACAGTAACATTGTTTTTCTTACCCTTGTGTGTTTTGCATGTGTTGAATTGAATATGAATTGAATAGAAATATATTTTCTTGTTTATCTCGTCAGGTGTAGAGATCTGTTATGAGATTTACAGTCCCCGTATCGAGTCCATTGAGGTTCTGAAGCTTGAGAAGAGGCTGGATGAAAATCTGATGTATTTACGCGATGCACTCCCGGAGTACAGCACCTTTGACTTCGACATGAAGCCTGTACCCCACAATCCCATTGCAGACGTTCCTATCAATGCAGTAAGTTCTTTACACCCAGCTCGTCAGACGCTCGCACCTACACGCACACGTGAGATGTGAGAGTGTGTGTGTGTGTGTGCACCCCAAAGACTCACACAGAGAGAGCGAGCGAGCGACACAGCGAGAGAGAGAGAGAGAGAGAGAGAGAGAGAGACCACTTAATCCTGTGGTAAACACTCTCACACAGTGCTGTGTACAGTCCAAGTGTGCTCACATTGCACTTTTTGAACATCCTACGAACGTTTTGTGTAGGCTGCCATAGGTGTGGAGTGCAGTGCACAATGCTGGAATTCATTGCTCGTGCTTGATCCATGTGCACTCAATACAGCTTTGACAGCATAGGTCATAGGTCATTACATCTTGGGGGTAACATACATGTAGCTGGTCTGAGGATAGCCTTGACTCATAATGACTGCTGATTCTATCGCGAATTCGTGGTATCTCTGGTTTGTACAACGTATTGGACAGCTCATCTAATCAACTTACCTTATTGGCCGTGCTAGTCTCATCTATCCAATGTAAGATGCCGCTCCAGAAGACTCATTCCTGTACCATGGCTACTACTGGTGAACATTTGTATTATGGGCATACATACTGTCAGGCTGCTCCTAAAAGTCGTGATGACAAGTTTTTGTCATGTATCCAGCATGTGCAGTGTGCATGTCTGTTCAAAAGGGATTTGACTTCAACAGCAATGAGGTAGCTGGATTATCGCCAGACCTCTTCTCAAATCTCCGCTTATCTTGAGAATGACTCCGGAGACCCTTTATTCATTTTGAATATCGAATCGGCAATAAACTTCAAGTCAATGAATCACACTATTGTTTGCCATTATACTGTATCTTTTTCAAGATAAACAGGATACACATCTTTATGGTAAATTATAGTTTTAATGTACTTGTTACTCATTTCAATAGAAAATGGAGTGTGTGTGGTTGACAAAAATTATTTTGACACCTACGTTGCCTGTATGTTGAATTTTTGACAACAATGTGTACATGTTGACGTCATCAGCAGAAGCATTGGGTATGTTAAGCAGCTCTGCCAACGGTCGTTCTTCTCTTCCTCAAGTGATTAGGAACTCTGGTTTCATCTGGTGGCCATAACCAGGCCTTTGGGCTCTGCTTCGCTTCGTACGAGAGTCTGGGATTCCGACTATTGAGGAAGGATCGTTTACTTATCATATTCTTGCGCTGCATTCTCAAAGACATAATACACAAGCACAATCAGATTAAAGAAAGCATAAAGCGTACAGTGTTATTACATATATCAGTGTCTGAAATCCCAGACCTTCAGAAAGAAATGAAATGAGCTGAGCAGGTAGGCGGCTTTCGCCTGGCTAATAAAATTGCAGCAGGTTGCATCATAGCCTGTTTATGGATCCTATTAAAATATCTCTGGTTGCATAGACAGTTGGCAGATGGCTGTGTTTTTGTTTTTGTTTTTGCCGGTGTATGGTTGTTGCTGATGCATAATGCTAGCTGTCTTGTTGAGTAACTTTTGTTGTCACCTTTTGGTGACACACAGCCAAGTGAATATTGTGTGTGTGTGTGTGTGTGTGTGTGTGTGTGTGTTTGTCCCTGACTTCTAGGTCAAGGTTCGGATGAAGCCAAAACCTTGGTCCAAGCGCTGGGAGAGGCCAAAGTTCAACGTCAAGGGCATCCGCTTCGACCTGTGCCTGACTCCGGAGCAGATGGAGCATGCTCAGAAGTGGGCTGAGCCCTGGCGGGAGTTTGACATGTTGCAGCATTATGAAACCGCTGAGCTAGAGGAGGCCATCTACAAGGAAGTGCAGACAGAGCTGAACAAGTGATATCATACCCATACCCATATCCATATCCACCCCCACCCACCCATGGGGGGAATAGATGGGAGGTGATGGTGGGAATTGGAACTGATTGATCAGATATCTGAAGCGAATCTGCTACAGTCTATGAGTGTGTACACCAGGAATGACTTGGAACTTTGGATGTGAAGAAGGCAGGAGATTTGTGTGTGTGTGTGTGTGTGTGTGTGTGTGTGTGTGTGTGCGAGTGTATGTACTGTATGTACTGTATGTGTATGGGCTTGATGGATCATTGATTACCACAACTTTATCTCTACCTGCTTGGTAAAGAAATGATAATAAAATAAATACGTTGATTCATTTTCATCCAAATGTTGTCAGTTAAACTGGACAGATGCCTCAATCCCAAGGAAAGGTTACCCAAAGCAAAAGATTGTGATGCATACATGTATTATGTTGGTAATACTAGTCATAAATCAGTTACTTCGGTCATGTGAAAGTTTATCAAAATGTGAGGTTTGTCTTCAGGGGTCATGATGCTTATAAAAAAATTTTTTTTTTTTTTTTTTACCATTGTGGTCCTATTCATAAGAGCTGTTAAATTAAACCATATATCACCCTTAAATTGACTTTTGCAAGTAAATGGATTTCATTCAGCACCATGCTTTTTAAGTGTGTGTGTACTGTAGTTTGGCTCAAAGAAAACTAAAATATTGAATTCAATATTGTGAAAAGGTTTATTTTTGGTAATTCATCAAAAATATATTTATTAAACACAAAGTGATATGTAGGCTTACTTGGAATTACTGAAATTAATGAAGATTCCCACAACATTAAGGGCAGAACAAATTTAGGCAATTATGAGACAGTAGATGGCAGCATCCTATATATAAAAAAAAAAATACATCTAAACTTATCTCTGGGTCGAAAGAAGCGTTCACGCCTCTGACACAGTAGTAATAACCCAGTAAATCACAATGTTTCCCTCAACCATGAAAATATATGGACATTATTCCGTAACGCACTGACAATGCGGCCGTTACTCTTCACCAAAACTAAGCTAAGAACGGGAGTTTTTGTATTTTTTTTTAACCAGTATGTATTTCCTCTGTGTTCACATAAAAGGCCTAACGCTTTGATACAACTGAATGCCGAGATAAATCAACCTTAAGTTTGTTTGATTGCTACAAGCTGTCAGAAAAACCTGACCTAGGCTACAGATGTGGGACCTCACCCGAAACCATAATCTGCCTGAAATTGTAGCCCCCAACAAGCCGCAGTACCCGGCAGGTTCGCCACTCAGGGAGTCGGGCATACCTGGGTGCATCGATGTGAATCCTAGTTGAACAACCTCTCATTTCTATGCAAGATATCTTTCTGTATCCCCGCCTCCCTTGCTTGTGTGATGACGTCAACGCTGTCACTTGTGGATAGCCAAGGCGCCGCATTCACCGCAATCTGCTCCAGGTGGTACACTAGCTCGGACTGGGAAGCGCATCACGGTACCAAGGTGCTGATCCCCTCGTGCTGAAGGATATTATCACTACCGTCTGGTTGAACAACCGGTGATCTCGGGATTTTTCTAATTCGTCTCCATGCACGGTAAGATTACGCGACAGAAAATCGTAGACTAACTGACAGCTGCCAGTCTAGACAAGGCAAATGATTGGTTGGGGTGCAAAGCTTTTAATTAACATATATTACTGTTGATCTTCTCCATGGCACATAAGTTAGAATATTAATGACCACTCACCGGGAAAGTTCCCTTGGTAAGCAATTGCATAGCTAAACGATAATCGTCGTAAAGGGCACTCTTTGGAACCAAGGACGAAACGCTCCAACAACAGCAGGACAAAAGTGGTTGTTTTCGTAGAATCATGGGTCAAACCTCAAACCCGTTAGACGGGTTGGGAAGTTTGGATGCAACTGAATACTGTCTCCCATCCTCTGCTGGTCTCTTCTACAATGTATTGAAACGTTAGATCTCCGCCAAGAGCGAGGGTGTTCCTCGGTGTATTGTGTGCCCGTGAAGTACGCTTTGAAATTGTAGATACCGGTAGACGTGTACTCTCCTAGAGGGCCTTCCAGTGATTCTCTTTACAGGTTTCTTAGGCACCAATAAACGTGAAAAGAAATCATCACCACTCATAAATTACTGTCCAGACGTCGTTTACGCGCAGAAGCGGTTCGGTTTTACGAGCACAATTATGTTTGTCAAACCTATCCATACTTCGCTTACCACCTATGTAGCCTTATGGAGGTATCTACTGCGCCCTGTGTTTGTACAGAAACACAAGACCTTGCTCGTTTCTTTTGTGGTCTCTCTCGTCATCTTTCATGTTCTTGTTCTCGTGGAGTAGGGCGCACAGGTCTGCGAGCTTGTGTGCGTGCACTCGCTTCAGCTTTGACATTGCAGCGGAAGTGTCAGTGTCCAGATGACTTGGTTCACATTATTTCGCATGGACACACTGTAATTAAGTGTGTGCGTCCAATTATCTGACTAAAGAGAGTAGGTCTAATTATCCCCCGTTCTTGCTTAAGTCTGAAAGAGAACCGTTTCTAATAAGGGAGACACTTTATGCTATACGTGGTGTTACAGAATTAATTGTTTTCTAATATCCCTTTTACATAAACCAACCGATTTAAGCTTATATCTGCACACATATTAGGTTGGTACAGAGCAGCTGTAGCCTAATTTGCTGACTTGCGCATGGCCTTATCCAAGGACTGTTAAAACCAATGATAAGACGAGTACTGTAGGTTAGGTCAAGTGAATGAAGATATGTGGCGTAATGGACATTGCATATGTGAGATAATGTCTGTGTTACTGTTATGAATGGTGATATAAATTGTTACTTGGCTGTCAATCATGGCGTGGACATCAAGGAATAACACAGGCCCACAGAACCTGTTGCTGTTAGTTGACTCTAAAGCTGCCCTCAGTTTATTTAGATTCCTGTCACCTTGTCAAAGGAGGGGCCTGTTCAAATATTTGCCTTTCTGCTACCAACACTAAGCTATTACCTGTGTGTGTGTGTGTGTGTGTGTGTGTGTGTGTGTGTGTGTGTGTGTGTGTGTGTGTGTGAAGGAAAGAAAGACAGCCGAGGGCACCGAACATTTCTCCCCACCAGTATTTAGTCTTGCTCAGCTGTGTCAGACATGTCCCTATTTGTGCTGTGCTGTGTTGTTCCTGATGACAGTGGTTATCATTGTAATGTCTAGACAAGTATTAGGCCTACCTGTCAACGTGTGTGTGTGTGTGTGTGTGTGTGTGTGTGTGTGCGTGCGTGCGTGTGTGCGCGCGCGTTGTCTGTGTGCAGGTGTGCTTGTGTATATGATATTTTATGCTAAATTAGCAGAACTGGACACAGCTTCATGTCAGTGTTCCTGCAGAGTCTGTTGTCACAGGTGTTTGCTGGGTCATCACATCCCCTGTATTTCAGTGAGCTGCCACTTAAGTTAACAGTGTGTTTGAGGGGTATGCTATGATGTTAACAACAAAGCTTAGTCAGGAAGCAACAAGATAGTCTGAAATCTAAAGGCAGCAAAAATGAATGCTATTTTTTTTCTGGTCTGGAGTGAGGAGAGAAATTACACAAATCATAGCCCATACACAATCATGTAAAAAACAATCACTGTGTTGAATATTATACACAACATGCTTTTCGTCCTCAGTGGTTTTCACTTTGCCTGTTAAAGCTTCCATGTTTTTGACCAGCAGAGAACTTGTTCTTGAAGTGGTTTCTGCAAGAGTTCTATAAGAACTTCTATTCTATTTAGTGAATCAAACTGGCAGTTTTACACAGAGCCAGGGATCAAACAAGGATGCCGAATGTTAATTAGAACTGCAGTGTTTGTTTCACAGGGAAAAATAGCTACTTTTAATGCGTTTTTCAGAGTCTACTGAATAATTTTCGGGGAAAATGCTTCAAATGTTTTAACATCTGCAGTGTGAACCAGATCTTATTTGATTCTTTCTTTGTGAAAAAAAAATCATTTTCATTTATATTATGTATTATTTAAATAAGAAAATGTAACACAAAACTGTAGCAACAAGCTACCAAAAAAATAAAACTGTATTCCACTGGGATATATTCATGCCATACAGTATTGATTTCAGAGTTTTAGAAGCTAAAGAAGAATCTAGAATCTGTGCAGAGGTATAAATTATTACTGAAGGCAGATAAGTGCTTCGAGAGACAGAGGTGATGTGGTGAAACTCAGGACAGAATATGATAGCTCTCAAACCTTTCTTTAATGCATATTGTATTTGCTTTAATAATGGAAAAGTCAGGTGAATGGACGCCATGGAAAAAAGATGAGGTTACAGAAATAGAACACACTAAAATGATTCTTCAACACAATATGATCTGAACTGACTGGTTCTCTGTACACTGTAATTAAGTACGGATTGTTTAATTCTCTATAGACTGGAATTCAGTACTGATTGGTTAATTCTCTAGACTGGAACTCAGTACTGGTTGGTTAGTTCTCTATTCTTGACTGGAGTCCAGTACTCACTGGTTAGTTCTCTGTTGGTTCTAAGATGGAACTCAGTACTGACTGGTTAGTTATGTTCTAGACTGGACCTCAGTACTGATTACTTAGTTCTCTGTTCTAGACTGGAACTCAGTACTGATTGGTTAGTTCTAGACTACAGCTCAGTACTGACTGGTTAGTTTTGTGTTCTAGACTGGATCTCATTATTGATAGGCCAGTTTTGTGTTCTAGACTGGTGCTCAGTATTGATTGGCTAGTTTTCTGTTCTAGACAGGAGCTTTTGCCTGTATGCTCTGTGCTGAGCTACAAGGCCTATCCATTAGTGTAGGCAGGAATAACAAGCACTCTTAATGGACAGTTCCTTACCTGAGTGGCAATTAAGTGTGTGTGTGTGTGTGTGTGTGTGTGTGTGTGTGTGTGTGTGTGGCTGGGGGGAGGGTGGGGTAGTGAATGCAGTCTCTCAATCAATGGCTGACGGTAACAATTCGGAAGGGTTGGGGGGGGGGAGGATGGGGGGCACAGGTAACGAGGAAAGAACGAATTAAATCTGATGACCCAGAAAGATATCATACACATCCCACTGAATGTGAGTGCAGAGCTGCCCGAGAGAACAGAATGTAGTCTTTGCCCCAGTTGTGTGTGTGTGTGTGTGTGTGTGTGTGTGTGTGTGTGTGTGTGTGTGTGTGTGGAGAGGGGGAGAGAGAGAGAGAGAGAGAGACAAGATAAAGTGAGAGTGGGACAAAGACCAAGTCTGAGAGAAAATCTGTGTTGGTGCTCTAAAAAGTCTTTGAATAATAACAGTAATGAGAGATTGAACTATTTCATTCCATGGTTGTGTGTGTGTGTGTGTGTGTGTGTGTGTGTGTGTGTGTGTGTGTGTGTGTGTGTGTGTGTGTGTGTGTGTGTGTGTGTGTGTTTGTGTGTGTGGGAGGCAGAGTTCATTTGGAGCACTAACGTGGTGGAGTGAATCCTGTTCCCTGTGTTTAGTGAGCTGAATGATGGAGCTGCGAAATCCAATTAAGCGTGTGTGTCTTTGTCAAGCCTGAAGCCAGTAACACACACACATACACACACACACACACACACACACACACACACACACACACACACAAGCAAGCATGCATGTGCTTTTAACAGTTCTGCTTTTGTTAATGCAGTGAATTATCTGGATTTGTGTATATGCGAGGGACAGACAGCCACCGAAGCCATTTTTACAACAATCCCTCAACCCTGAGTAGATTAGCCTACCTGAATCCCTGCCACAGTACCAGAAACATAGCCGGGGCTTTGTCTTGTCATGACACAGGATTCCCCATGGAGTAACAAAACCACCCCATTCTCGCACTCCCCAGTCTTCAGTCTGACATCTCGCCTTAACTCACTGGCTGTCTGTAGACTACAATAAAAGATGTGCTAATTAGGCTAGGCCTACTGCTAGCCTCAGATGTGAAACCTCTGTGGTGGTTAGTCGTCAGTGATCCTCGTACTGTAGGTCCTCGATGTATCTCTCTCTCTCTGTCTCTCTCTGCCCTTCACAGAACATCATATCTGCTTACAAAGCTGGTGGAATGAATGCCAACTAGCTTTGGCTAGCTATAGCGGCAGTACATGGTAAATCCTCGCGACCTTAACCTTAAGAACGTTTCTAACCACTGAGTTGTTGTAGTCGTGTTGACGAGGTGGCGGTTTTGAGACCCGTGAGCGGCCGAACCGACCTAGGCTACATTGGTTTGGAACCTCAATGGCTGACATCTATGGGGTTTACGTATTCATCAACCATTCTTTTTTATTTATTCACCAATGCAGTTTTTAAAAGATATCGGTGAATGAGGCCCCTTGTTCATATAGGTAATGTTCGATTAAAATAATAAATGCACAATATTTACATTGCTCTGTCATAGGGTCTTTGCTAACACATTGAGAATGCAATATGAGAAGATGTGGTTGTATACCAAAGTTCTGACCCAAACAGAGAGACGTAATACGTTTGCAATGGGAGCAAGCATGGCTCGCGAATCTTGAGTCCGAGTAAGTGAATCGAGAATTTTGAGTCTGCGTAAGTGAATCGGAGTACCGTCAGTCTACAGTTGAGTGAATTGCGACTCGTGAGTCTGCCATACGCGAATCGAGAATCGTGAGTCTGCATAAGTGAATCGAGAACTGTGTGCGGTCAAGTAGCAGTGTCATTTATGTCACAACTCCTCGATGACCATCGGCGTTGGTGAGACCGGGTGCGGGTCTACTGCTCAATCTCCAGCATTCTGCTTTTATCAGATTTAATACTCTGATTGTTTTCT
>JAODXP020000025.1:19242040-19249540 GCA_027497455.2 Sardinella longiceps
CCATAGATGTATGAGACTGATAGCCACTGTCTCAGACAAACACACGCACACACACACAAACATATACACAAAGAACTCCAAGCATACATGCTCCTGATGTGGTGTATGACACTTAAAGGTAGGGTAGAAGTTTTTTTTTTTTTTTTTAACAAGCTAAGTTTGAAAATGCACTTTCCTTCAGACTTCTTCCAAAGACACATCTACAGAATACAGGAAGTGCGATGTGTAAAAATTTGTATATTTTCCGTTTTAATTGGGTAGTTTATAGAGAGTATTTAAGTAGTTAAATGTGCTCTAGGAAAACATACCCCACTTTGAATAACACACGTAATTAAAGAGATTTAAATTAAAGAGGCATATCTAAATCTTCACAGGCCCCTGTGAGTGTGCTGGAGCACATTGCGTTTGATTGCGTCTCTGCCTGGATACGGCCCTAGTACTCGTCAATGTCCAGTCCACCCTCCTCATCTGGACTCTCTCTCAGACACTGCACCTCTAATGGTCAGTCCTGGTGCCCAGTCAAAACATCCGGATGGCTTTGCTTCTCTCTCTCTCTCTCTCTCTCTCTCTCTCTCTCTCTCTCTCTCTCTCTCTCTCTCTCTCTCTCTCTCTCTCTCTGTCTCATTTTTCCCTCACACATACACACACACACTCTCACTCTTTCTCTGACATACACAATCTCTCTCTCACTCTCTCTCTCTCTTCCCCTCACACATACACACACACTTTCTTTCTCTCACATGCACACTCTCTTTCTCTCTGTCTCTCGCTCTGTCTCTCTCTCTCTCTCTCTCTCTCTCTGATCGATCACCTCCGGGGGCTCCGTGTTTGTGCTGCGCTCTGCACTTAGTCGCTTCCCCTTGGCCCTGACTCCGACAGCTTAAAGCTCCCCATCCGGCTTCACTGACCCCGTCAAGCCATATTTATTTTATTCTATTTAGCATAGGGGCAGTAGGCAGGCAGGCAGTGAGGAGGATGGCCACTTTGTGGTTTGGACAGAGAGCAAATAGACCCGGACATTGCTGAGGAGGGCATTGCATATGGCCTGCTTGGCAGGGTGAAAAGAAATAATACACACAGTATTTGCAAGGGCACAGCTCTTGATTCATGGCTATTGTAGCCGTACGCCATTGAGAGTGCTGCTGCTCCTATATCTTTTGTGTAGTGCCTGAAAACTGGTTTTGAGTTCAGCTTGTGCCATTTGGCTGCTTGGAAATGTGCCAAGGTTATAAGTTATGAGTCTGACTCTGAGCATATAACCCCATCAGTGGAGCACACCTGAGAGAGAGAGAGAGAGAGAGAGAGAGAGAGAGAGAGAGGGTTTGTTGAGAAGCTGAGAACAGTTCTACTCCCCTGGGAGATACGTATAAAGTAGAACTTCCTGCAGGAAGAAGAAGCAAGAAAAAAGAAACCCTGCTAAGAAATCTTATCTAGAATCTTTTTTAACCATGCCACCAGTTTCCTGAGGGGAGGGAAACACTTTATAGGTTCAGATTAGAGCCTGACGCATGACTATGTGTGTGTGTGTGTGTGTGTGTGTGTGTGTGTACAATTGAAACATTTTAGCTAGAATGTCTGATACAGGAACAGTGATGGACTGAGAGACCAGCATCTGAAAGTTCTGTCATCCCAGGTCGTCGGAGTTGCTTTCATGTTTTGATTCGATTGTGAAACACAGTTAATGTCTTGCTGTCTCTGTAAACACTTCTGTGATGTAACTTTATGATGCAACTTCCTGTGGTTTCCTTGACTCCCGCACTCATCACTCTGGTGTGTGTTTGTATATATATGTGTGTGTGTGTGTGTGTGTGTGTGTGTGTGTGTGTGTGTGTGTGTGTGGTGTGGGGGGAGTGTCGGGAGTAATCTTGATTCAGATTAGATGACCAGATGAAATGGTGGCTTGTCTTTCTAGTGGGTGGTGAAGACAGGTGAAATGTCAGTCAGACAGAAAAAGCGTGAAGAGACTTCCTGAAGTGAGTGAAGTGTGTTTCTTTGCTTTGCTTTGTCTGGAAACGAATATGTCGGTTTGGGCAGGAAGCGTGCAGTTTGACTGAGGAGAGGAGAGTAGAGGAGCGAACAGAACAGAGCGGAGAGGAGCGGAGTGGAGGAGAGGAGAGGAGAGATCGAGGGCTACTGCTGCTGCTGAGCGACTGATTCACGGAGGGAGAGAGTCAGGCAAGCAACATATTTCACTCTGAAGGACGAGGGCTTGGCAAAGGCATGACAAATGTTCTCTCTCTCTCCTGCTCCCGCTCTCTCTCTCTCCCTTCTCTCTCTCTCTCTCTCTCTCTCTCTCTCTCTCTCTCTCTCTCTCTCTCTCTCTCTCTCTCCCTCTCTCTTTCTCTTCCTTCCTCTCTCTCTCTCTCTCTCTCTCTCTCTCTCTCTCTCTCTCTCTTTCTCTCCCCCTCTCTTTCTCTTCCTTCCTCTACCTCTCTCTCTCTCTCTCTCTTCTTCTTCTTTCTCTCTCTTTCTCTCTCTCTCTCTCTCTTTTCTCTTCCTCTTTCTCTCTCTCTGTTTCTCTGCTTCACACCTTTTCTATCATGCTGTCTTTCCCCCTGGAGTGCATTTAGACAAAGATGAAGCACCCCAATCACTTTCCAATTAAAGTGTGTATGAGTGTGCTTGGGCCTTATGTGGTGTGTGTGTGTGTACGTGTGTGTGAGGGGTGGGTGTGTCTATATGCTCCGCACCACTGTATAAATGTGTGTGTGTGTGTGTGTGTGTGTGTGTGTGTGTGTGTGTGTGTGTGTGTGTGTGTGTGCATGTGAGGGGTGGATGTGTCTATATGCTCCGCACCAAAGAATGTGTGTGTGTGTGTGTGAGTGAGAGAGAGAGAGAGAGAGAGAGAGAAACGAAAGTGAACAAGTGATGGAGGGAAGAGAGGAGAGGGAGGGAGTGAGTGCAGCTGGTCGGTGACTGCGCATGCAGGTGCATTGCATATGGATCACTTCTCTTTCTCACTGTCTGACTCGCTGGTGATCTTCCTTCACTCTTGATTTTCATGGTTAGTTTATAGCCTACTTATTTACTTGTGAAACTTCCTTGTTTACTTTACTGTAATGTGTCCGTTTTCATTTGTCCTCTTTCTGTCACTCACCCTATGCTCTCTCTTTTGCTCTCTCTCTCTCTCTCTCTCTCTCTCTCTCTCTCTCTCATGCTCTCAGGCTCTCTTTCGCTCTCTCTCTCTCTCTCTCAAGCTCTCTTTCTCTCTCTCTCATGCTCTCACACTCTCTTTCTATCTCTCTCTCTGTCTCTCTCTCTCTCCCTCTCTCTCCTATGTCTTACTGTTACTGTGTTAAGAGTATTCTTGTTTCTCTCTCTTTTGCTCTGCTGCAGATGACTATTAGCTAGCCAGCTGGGCTGTGGAATCCCCACTCTGCCCCCCCACCCCCTGCAACCCCATCCGTTACCCCACCTGCAGCCATGAATGGTAAGTGCACAGTTCCTTCCTCTCTCTCTCTGTGTGTGTGTGTGTGTGTGTGTGTGTGTGTGTGTGTGTGTGTGTGTGTGTGTGTGTGTGTGGGGGGCTGTGTCTGAGAATGTGTGTGTCTGTGTGTGTGTGTGTGTGTGTGCTCTCTCTCGCTCTCTCTCTCTCTCTCTCTCTCTCTCTCTCTCTCTCTCTCTCTCTCTCTCTGTCTGTCTGTGTGTGTGTGTGTGTGTGTGTGTGTGTGTGTGTGTGTGTGTTTGTGTGTGTGGCATTGGTGCATGTATGAGCACACATGCACATGTGAGACGGAGAGAATGAAATGAATGCATTGAAATTTTGGGAGGAGAGCCTGATAGAGAAAGAGAGAGAGACAGAGAGAGAGAGAGAAAGACAGAGACAGAGGGAGAGAGAGAGAGAGAGTGTTGTGGTTCTGTGTCTGTCTGACTGATGTGTCTGCTTCATCAGCAAAGGCTATAGCCACTTCATCACCGGATTCAGTCAAACTGTAGCCCTCACTACTCAAACCTTCGCTAATCATTAGCACACTTGAGCTAAAGGTTTTTAGCCTACATAGCATATCTAGCTTTTTCCACTCCTTATGTAAAAGAGTTTTCCCAATGCCCTCAGGTGACAGATTCTCACGGATTGCCATCGATTTATTTATTTATTTATTTTTTTGAAGGTCAGAACAGGGATCTAGATCAGTGTTGACATTTTTACTTGAGGTGAGTGCACTGTAGCACAATGTTTCTAAGAATAGTGATAGCATTTTGACTGTTGTTTGCAGTTGTATGTTACTGTGTGTTAGCATAGTGTTAGCATCTAGCGTTTTGAAGGAGGCCTAATGGCCCAATGTTCCTAAGCCTAGTCATAGCATTTTAATAGCTTGTTTGCAATTGTATGCCAGTGTGTACCATATTAGCATAGTCTTATCATCTAGTTTTGGCAGTACTGGCCCAAGTGTAGTGATAGCATTTTGACAGCTGTTTACAGTTGTACGCTAGTGTGTATTGGCGTAGTGTTAGCATCTAGTTTTGGCAGTACTGGCCCAATGGTCCTAAGTATGACAGCATTTTGACAGCTGTTTGCAGTTGTACGTTGTGTGTATTAGCGTAGTGTTAGCATCTAGGCTAGTTTTGGCAGGAGCCCTACAGGCCTAGTGAAAAGTTGAGCGCTTTTTTTTCCTGTAAAAGGAATGTCTCTCGCTCTGTGATGGCGTAATGAAATATTGATTTATTTTATTTATTTATTTATTTTTACAACAGAGGAGATTGAAAGAGCATATGAGTTTGATCTTCTTTTGATGATGACACTCTTCGATTGTCTGGCCTTTAGGATTAGATGAAACCGGTTCCTTGGCAGGATTTGAAAGTTGTAACATGATTATAAACTTGTCAGTTTGGAGCAGAACCCTGTTTTGAGTTTATTGTGTTAGCCTATGGCAAAGAGACAGGTGTGTGTGTGTGTGTGTGTGTGTGTGTGTGTGTGTGTGTGTGTGTGTGTGTGTGTGTGAGACAGAGAAAGAGAGAGAGAGAGATGACAACTGTCCATGGGGGTATGGATTTAGTCAGTTTGGCTGAGATATATTTCTCTTTACTGCGAGTACATTTTGAGCGTGTGTGTGTGTGTGTGTGTGTGTGTGTGTGTGTGTGTGTGTGTGTGTGTGCTCTTATGTGTGTGAGCTGAATGGCCATGTCCTGATGTAGTGTGTATGTCTGTCTCTGTCCATTAATCCTCTTTGCTTTCTGTCTCTCTGATGTTGAGACTGGGTTGCCAGGACAAATCCAAAATCCTCCCCCCCTCAAACAGTTTCCTGGAGGAACAGACATTATCTGGCAACGGGGCAGAAATGATGGGTTTAGAAGCCATGGCAGGGGCCCAGTCCGTCTGGATCTGCTTTGAAGCTGCTTCTGTCAATTAGTGTTTGAAGTTGCAAAACCCCAAGCTCTGCCGAACAAAATAGGCAACCAATCCAAGGCCTGTGTGTCGGTTTGGCCAAGGATAAACATAAAAGCAATGTCTGCAATGTTTTTTTTTTTGTGCATCTACAGATGTGTGTGTGTGTGTGTGTGTGTGTGTGTGTGTGTGTGTGCGTGTGTGTGTGTAGGTGTTTGTGCAAGTGTGAAAAGCGGTAATGTTGTTTTGACAGTTCCTGAGGATTTCTGCGATTGATATCCAGCTGGTATGTTATGTCTGCAGATAAACAGCGGCGCTAGTCGTAGAAGGTAGATTCCTTACTGGTATTTGGGCAGAATTGAAGTGTATTTGGTTTATAGATATAAACAATGTTGGTGTCAGTTTCACTCTCTCTTGCTAGTCAGAGATCTAGAGGAACTTTACAGAGCCATGTATGTCTGCTTTTGCTTTTGTTGCAACTTAGCATCTTTGGTGAGTTGGATTCATGGCCATTTTTAATGTTTATGCCTCATGCAAGACGTCTTTAATGTTTCGCTCAAACTGAGGATTTAAATCAAGATATTCTTTGCTCTTGAGAGTCTTCAAAACAAATCTTGGCAGAGAACTGATGGAGGGGGAATTGTAGTTTGCAAGCTTCTGTTTGGATGTCTTTATTTGACTGTGTCAAAAAGGGAAATGAATTCATCTCTTGCAATCTGTTTGAAGTCACTTCCAATCTGAAAACCTGTCTGCCTCTTTAACAGGCGTGTTGGAGCTTTGTGTTCAACTGCCAAGAGGTTGGGACTAATCCCAAGGGAAGCACCTAAATAGCCTCCACCCAGAGACCCTCTGGTTCCCACGGTGACCCTCCCTGTTGCCATGGTCCTGTTGCCTCCTCTCTGATGTTCTGATTCCGGAACTCGATCCCTCTCTGCCTGTGTATCACAGGGATTTGGTCTGTGTTGTTGCTTTGGAAAGCAAGAACACAGCCACACATACTGGGCCATGCATTGCAGAGATACTTGGATCGTGGACAGAGAAGATGGCTTTGCAAACCAGTGTTTGTCATTAAATTAAGATCTCCCTCAAACATTCTTGTTCGCAGCTACCTGGTTTGAAGCTGGTCATTGCTTATTTGTGGGAGCCATGGAAGAGTGGTTGCCTTAGATGTCCTTTTCTCCTATGGGAGTTCACAGGCCTGAGGTCATTTCTCCCATGTGTGATATACAGCGATGTTAGCAACCCAATCTAAAAACAGCTTCAGGTACAAATTTAAAGATCCAATTTTCAAATGTTTACCAAAAAACACATTTTACAGGTTAGAAACAGACTCTACAGGTTAGAAACAGACTCTATAGGTTAGAAAACTGCTCCTTAAAACTTAGAAATACCAAATTGTGGACCATGCATGTTTTAATCAGTCAAAGGGGTGTTGATAATGTCCGTATTCCGAATCTGAATTTTTGTGGTTTACTTACTTACTTACTTACTAACTTAATTTAGTACACTACTGTTAAACATGTCCGGAACGCTTGTCAGGAAGAACACTTCCTGAGTCTGAAAGTGAGATAAACTGAGTCTGAGTCTGAGATAAAAGTTTTCTTCTGCAGTGGTGACTGCTGTTTTAACATCCCTCAACTTATGTATGTACACTCAGCATTGAGGACATGTTAAGGACATGGTATTGGAGAAATCTTAGAAAATTCTAAGAAAGGACTTGGAAGATTTTTGAAGGATTCCAGACATTGGAATTGGAATCACCATTGGAAGCCTTTGATAATGTAACAAGCACCATGTCCATAGAGTCTTGGAGGGGCCACTGGAGTCTTTGAACTCTTTGGAGATTTAGCCAGTTACTTCTAGGTTCTGTGGGTCACATTGTGTTATCAGGGAAGGGAGGAGAGCCTTGTTATGTGTTTAAAGCCAAGCTTTTCCCAAATAGAACACTGGCAGGTTCCACCTGAGGGTCCCCGCAAGTTGGTGTGTGTGTGTGTGTATGTGTGTGTGTGTGTGTGTGTGTGTGTGTGTGTGTGAGAGAGAGAGAGAGAGTGTGTGTGCGTGTGTGTGTGTGTTTGTGTGCATGTGTGTGTGTGTGTGTGAGAGAGAGAGAGAGAGAGACAGAGCCGTGTGAGCCATGTCTTTATGAATCTGTTAATCCTTCTTTGTAAAGTCCAGAA
>JAODXP020000025.1:19254540-19261938 GCA_027497455.2 Sardinella longiceps
CTGCCAAGAAGACTTGGGCAAAGAGCTAGCACTGCAGTACCTGGAAGAATTGAGTGCCATAGGTGGCAGTGCCACAACGGGATATGCCAGCATCCTGGAAAAGGAACTGAGACGCATTCAGTCAGGAACTTCAGAAGTGCACAGCATTCCCTCCCAAAAAGACACTCCCCTGTCACACACTGAGAGTGGCATAGATGTTGAAGCCACTCATAGCATGGATTCACAATGTAGCAGTCACCCCATGCCTGAGGTCCTTCCTTCAAGTAACCACTCCACTGTGCATAGCCCCATGAGTCTTGGCAATGATGTCATCAACCCACCCAGTGTCCAGAGAGTAGTTGTTGAACATGTCATCAGGAATGATTCTGTTCCATCATACTCAAACCAGACTAAAATCCGTACCTTCTCAGGAAGAATTCCAAAGCCGAGCGGCGAAATAGATTATGAAGCATGGAAAACTCAAGTCGAGTTGCTTCTGAGTGACCCTTATGTCACAGACTCACAGAAGGTGAGGAAGATCCTGGATAGTCTGGTTGGCCCAGCCGCTGACATGGTTAAGCCACTTGGGACCACGTCAACCCTGTATGCATATGTTCATCACCTTGAGTCAGCTTTTGGTGTTGTAGAGGATGGAGAGGAGCTTTTTGCGAAGTTCTTGAGCATGAACCAAAATGCTGGAGAGAAGCCATCAGATTTCCTGTTCAGACTCCAGACTCTTCTTACAAAGGTCATTTCTCGAGGGGGAGTCCTTCTCCAAGAGTCAGACAAACATCTGCTTAGGCAGTTTTGCAGAGGATGCTGGGACCAGTCTTTGCTTATCGGGCTACAGCTTGAACAGAAAAAGAGCCATCCGCCTTCTTTCCCTGAGCTGCTGCTTCTGCTTAGGACAGAAGAAGACCGCCGTTCAGCCAAGATGGACAGAATGAAGAAGCATATGGGGAGCTCCAAAGCTATAGCACATGCCCACACTGTGTATGGCTTATCCACCTGTTACAACGGCCTTGAACTACCAGTTGAGGAAAAGGAAAGTGATACTCAGAATCTGCTAGACGAAATATCCGAGCTACGCAAACAGGTCACCACTCTGTCCATGAATGCACAGCCAAGCAGGATTCCAGCTGACGCCAGCTGTATGATCACAAACGCCTCCACGCCTCGATACGACACTCCACGTGTCCTCAAGCCTTGGTTCTGCTTCAGATGTGGTGAGGATGGCCACATAGCTGCTCGCTGTTCCAATGCTCCCAACCCTGTTCTGGTCAATCAGAAAAATACAGAGCTGAAAAGAAAGCGTGAAGCTCAGAGGACACAGCACACAGTCTCATCCATGCCTTTAAACTAGTTGCTGCTCCTGTAGCGGGACGTTCAGGAGCGAGGAGTCAGAAATTGAGTCCCACACCCCTACACACCATTGTAAGAGGAACAAATAGAAATGAAAATCACCCGCAACAGCCATGTCACAATGATCAGTTCCTCCCTCATGGACTTGTAGGGCCACGCTGCACCGCCTCTGTCTTCATTGAGGGAATAGAATGTGAGTCAATCCTTGACACTGGATCACAAGTCACCACAGTTTCAGAGACATTTTATTTGAACAACCTGTCTTTCCTCCCCATCCAGCCTATCCAAGCTCTGTTCCAGATTGAAGGGGCAGGAGGTCAACATGTCCCCTATAAGGGTTATGTACAAGCTCTCATCTCTTTTCCCAGCAACATTACTGGTGTAGCTGAGCAGATCACCTCACTTGTCCTCATTGTGCCAGATTGTCAATTCAACACTCAGATTCCCCTGCTGGTTGGCACTAATGTTTTGGACAGACTGTATCAAGATGGAGTGGAAAGGCATGGATTAGAGTTTTTACAAAGACCCGACCTTGACAGTGACTGTGTTTTGCTGTTTCAACACGTCGCCTTAAGTCATCAAGAAGACAACTCAGCCAGTCATGTGAAGCTTCATGGATGTCATTCTGTTGCCATCCCAGCGGGAGGAAAAGTGACAGTGTTTGGAGATGTCAGAATCAATAAGAGCTCTCCACACTCCCTTTTTGTGGTTGAGTCCCCTGATATGTCTCCACTGCCGGGTGGTGTGTTTGTTGAGAGTGCTCTTCAAGAGATTCCACATAGATCGTCAAACAAGATCCCCATTGTGCTGAGCAACACGACTGACCGAAATATCAAACTGCATCCAAAGCGAGTGATAGCCCAAATGATGGTAGCACAATATGTGATGCCACCTGAATCACATTCAACATCAGAAACCTCCTTGTTGCAGAACACCACATTGGCCTTCAACTTGGATGATTCTCCCATCCCTGAGGAGTGGAAAGCACGGATCACTGAAAAGCTGAACAACATGCCAGAGGTCTTTGCTGTCGATGACCTGTCCTATGGCCATACATCCACCATCAAGCACCACATCCGCCTTCAGGACGACACTCCCTTTAGAGAAAGACCCAGGCCCATTCATCCCTCCGACAGAGAAGCCGTCAAGCAACACCTCAGAGAGCTGCTGGATGCTGGAATTATCAGAGAGTCAGAGAGTCCGTTTGCCTCACCCATTGTCGTTGTGAAAAAGAAAAATGGAAAAATTCGTCTTTGTGTTGACTACAGAAAATTAAACATGCGGACGGTCAAAGATGCTTATGCTCTCCCCAACATTGAAGACACCTTCTCCGCCCTCAGTGGTGCTAAATGGTTTTCTGTAATGGACCTGAAGTCGGGCTATTATCAAGTCGAGGTTGCAGAGGAAGACAAGCACAAGACCGCTTTTGTCTGCCCTCTAGGATTTTGGGAGTTCAATCGGATGCCTCAAGGCGTAACAAATGCACCAAGCACTTTTCAGAGGCTTATGGAGAAATGTGTGGGAGATTTACATCTGAATGAGGTCCTAGTCTTTCTGGATGATCTCATTGTCTTCTCAGAGACATTAGAGGAGCATGAGACCAGATTGCTAAAAGTGCTGAATCGTCTCAAAGACTATGGTCTAAAACTGTCCCCAGAAAAGTGCCACTTCTTCAAGACTTCAGTCAAATACCTAGGCCATGTTGTTGATGCTGAAGGAGTTCACACAGATCCAAGTAAAGTCTCTGCTCTCAAAGAATGGCCCCGTCCCACCAACAGAAAAGAACTGAAATGCTTCCTGGGATTTGCGGGATACTACAGGCGTTTTGTGGAAGGCTACTCTAAAATAGCAAAGCCACTGAATAGCCTGACTGCAGGATACGTGCCACCGAGGAAGAGAGGAAAAGTTTATAAAAGAGAAAAGCTAAAGCCCCCCATCAATCCCACTTTACCCTTTGGAAATGAGTGGACTGAAGAGTGTGAGGTTGCTTTCAGGACCCTTATTGATAAACTCACCTCTGCACCTGTCTTGGCCTTCGCAAATCCAAATCTCCCATATGTCCTTCACACCGACGCCAGCCGTGATGGACTCGGTGCTGCCCTCTACCAGGAGCAGGATGGGAAGTTGCGAGTCATTGCCTATGCCAGCAGAGGCCTGTCCAGAAGTGAGCAGAACTATCCTGTCCATAAGCAAGAGTATCTCGCTTTAAAATGGGCCATTTGCGAGAAATTTCATGACTACCTTTATGGCACGGAGTTCCAAGTTTTGACTGACAACAACCCCCTAACTTATGTGTTGACCACAGCAAAGCTCGACGCAGCAGGTCATCGCTGGTTAGCCGCTTTGTCCACATATCACTTTACCATCAAGTACAGAGCAGGGACCAGTAATCAAGACGCTGATGGGTTGTCTAGGAGGCCTCAGAGTCCGTCTGTAGAAGATGAGGAGTTCAAGCAGGAAAGAGCAAGGATTGAAGACCTGAAACAGCGGGTCCTGAATGGAGAAAGCAGGATGGTCTCAGGTGACGTGCTCTCTGCTTTGTGTCAACGTCATTCTGTGACCACTTCTGCCATTGGATGTGAACTGCCAGACCTCCCTGTCCTTGCGGAGTCCTTGGCTCTTGATGCTTCGGCTGTTCCAGATCACTTTGAGTCTTCCGGGCAAGGCACCATCCCTGGAATGACTCACAGTGACTGGTACCAGTCCCAAAGAGAAGACCCCTCCATCGGTTATGTCATCAGCCTGATCCAAAGAAATCACAAGCCCACCTTCAGAGAGACAGCTTCCGAGTCACTGGAAGTCAAACTACTCCTCAGAGAATGGAATAGACTTGAGCTTCAAGATGGAGTGCTGTTTCGAAGATGTCTGGATAGAGGTACAGAGATCCATCAACTGGTATTGCCCAGCAAGTACAGAGCCACTGCACTGCACAGTTTGCATGATGAACTTGGTCATCTTGGTGCTGAACGCCTCCTCCACCTCGCTCGTGCCAGATTCTACTGGCCAAAGATGTTCCAGTCCATTGAACTGAAGTGCCAGACTTGTGAGAGGTGTGTGAGGCGGAAGGCCCATGCCCAGAATGCTGCTCCCATGGAGAATATCCAGACAAGCTACCCCCTTGAACTTGTATGCATGGATTTTCTCTGTATTGAACCTGACAGTAGAGACACTAGAAACATCCTAGTCATCACAGATCACTTCACCAAGTTTGCAATTGCTGTGCCGACGAAAGATCAAAAGGCGAACACTGTTGCCAAAACACTATGGGACAACTTCATCGTCCACTATGGGTTTCCAAGCCGTCTACTCAGTGACCAGGGTAGAGACTTTGAATCCCATACCATCAAAGAGCTATGTTCACTGATTGGCACAGAGAAGGTGAGGACCACCCCGTACCATCCACGTGGCAACCCTGTCGAAAGATTCAACAGGACTCTCCTTAGCATGCTTGGAACTCTTGAGGAGAAGGACAAGTACCATTGGAGAGACTTTGTGAAGCCTCTAGTCCATGCATACAATTGCACCAGGAATGACACCACTGGTTACTCTCCGTACGAGTTGATGTTTGGCAGGCAGCCAAGACTCCCCATTGATCTCATCTTGGGTCTTCAGCCAAAAGAGGATGGTTCCAAGTCTCATTCTGAGTATGTGAAAGGCCTTCGTCAACGTCTGCAAGACAGTTATGCCCTTGCCTCTGCAAACTCCAAGAAAATGGGAGAGAAGAATAAAGCCAGGTTCGACACCAAAGTTAGAGCAGCTGAACTCGTCCCTGGTGACAGAATCCTGGTGAAGAACATGAACATTAGAGGAAAACATAAACTTGCTGACAGATGGGAGAAAGAAGTCCATGTTGTGGTGAGAAGAATAGGTGACAGTCCAGTCTACGTCATCAGACAAGAAAGAGGTGACACTCCACACCGCACTCTTCACAGAGACCTCCTCTTGCCCTGTGGCTTCTTACCTGTTCATGAGATTGAACCAGAACCTGTAGTGAACCCATCAACAAGAAGATTAAGATCCAGACACAAGACAGCTCAGCAGAACCAAAATGGCGACCGTACTGATGACAGAGCATCCAGCAGTGAGGAAGAGGAGGATTTCTATCCACTGCAGTTTGCTCAGACCTCCAGGAGGCCCTCCATTAGGACAGGTGCCATCAGAGAGGAAACGCAGATAATTCAACAACAGCATCCTTCAGTTGAGTTGGCCACGAGTCCAGTTTCCCAATCCAGAAACCGAGTAATGGATGAGGTGTCCCGCACTGATCCTGTTGTATGCTCACCTGAGAGAACACCTGTGAACAAGACACTCACCCATGCAGTACCTCCAGTTGAGCCTTCTGAGGCATTCTCACCTGTAGATGGGCCACAGCGTAGAGTGCTTCTTCAAAGAAACCTACCTGAGGAAGAAGAGACAGAGACTGTGCCACCCAACGGTGAACCCCTTGACTTACCTGAACCTGCTTACTTACCTGGACCCCTCGACTTACCAGACCCTGCTGACTTACCTGAACCAGTTGACTTACCTGAGAGAGAATCCGCTGAAGTCCGAAGATCCACCCGAGACAGACGTCCACCTGAAAGACTATGTTATGGAGACTTGGGAAGGCCGTTGGTGCTAGCTCTTGCCTCTTTCTTCGAAAGTCTGGGCAGACATGTCTAAATCCTCTAAAGGGCACACTAGGTAGACACACTAGATAGATGTAGCACGCATGCAGAGACTCATGCGGTTTAGAGGGGGAGAATGTAACCCACCTACTTATTGATACTCCCTAACCTTACCCCTTTGCTGCTGACCTAAGAATTCTATGACGGTCCCTAGAGCGTGCGCTAGAACTTTTTTTTTTTCAAATAAGAAATAGGCAACTGCCGTTATGAACCAGACTTGATCATTGAACAGACACAAGAACCTTTTCCTACTTCTGAATGACTAAATCTGATATCTAATCTGTAATAATAATACCTTCCGAATTTTATCTATACTTCTGATCAACTTTCCTCTTCAATCAAATCAACTTTATTCCTTTTAATCCTTCCGTCTAGATCGCTATCTTCAATCAAGATCCACCTTTATCGGAGATCTTGATTTTTTGCTAGGAGATATCCTGACTGGTTTTTTAAGAACCTGGGAAACACCCTGTGTCTTCGTCGCTGTCTGCTTGTGGAGACTGCCCTGTGATCCCCATCCTTCCTACTATCCTCATCATCACCCCTTGCATGCCCCCCTTGCCTATCCGTGGCTGAACTCCCGCTACCTGCCACTATCCCTTGCCCCCTGGACTCTGGTAGGACTGAACTGTACTTTTTGGATCGGATTTGAAATGGACTGAGTCGCACCACTTGCCTTCACATTTTCTTTTATCTTTTTTTTTCTTTTCAGTTCTGAGTGCACTCATTTTCATTTGGGTTTATTTTTATTTAATTATCTTTTATTTTGAGATCTCAAAGGGGTTTTATTTAACATTTTATTTATTTAAATTCATTTATTTTATTTGTTCTTAGAACTTAAGTGCCGGCACTAGTTATTGTAGCCTACATTACATTGTAACATTTTGAGTGTTGTTCTGGTAATCACACACCTGGTTAATACATTACGCAACACACCCACTTTAGAAATAAATAGTTAAATAGATTATAAATAGCCTACAATTTAAATTTTTAAAATACTTTACTTAGCTTATTGATTCTTCATATCTACACTCTTACTAATCACTCTTAAAACCTAATACCTTCTACTCTTAATATCTACATCTTAAATCCAGCTTAGATCTTATTGACATTCTATTTAGGCCTATTCCTCTTATTAATACCTTTACCAACTGCACTTAAATACTATTTACATGATTGTGATTTGCACAGATTAAATTATTCTATTTCCTCTAACTTATTTTTTTCTTAATAAATATTTATTGTATTTTCATCCTTATCTCAGTGAGTGTGTGTGTTGATTGGGGTGAGTAACTTGTAGTCTAGTCTTAACCTAAACCAGTCTCTAGAACCTAGCATTTAGATTTAGACTGTTCCTGCACAAGCACAGGCTTTTCCTGGTCGTGCGGGT
>JAODXP020000025.1:19262038-19274538 GCA_027497455.2 Sardinella longiceps
TGTTTAGCCTTCTTTGGTGCTATTGTTTTCTAGCAGTTTTCTGCCTAAAGGGTTGGGCGAAAGATCTACGGCCAAGGCCTGTGTCTGACAGGCAGGACAGGTTAGTAAACTACCTCCCAAAACATCACAATCTCAAAGTCTGTTTGTCAGCGCCAAATTTCTGGAGCATCATCTCCTCCTGGTGGTAGGCCTAAGCCTTTATTAAAATCTCTCTGCAGTAGTTTCAGCGTTTCAAAACGTGAGCTTGCCTACCTTAAATAAAAAAAAAATATAAAAAAAAAACCTTACTCAAATGAAACACGAAATACTTATACTACATATTTAAAAATCAGAACTACAATTTCTGATTATTTTTGTAGCCTACTGTATTAGAGAACTTTTAAGCGGACTCTGGCAGCTCCCACTGACAGTAGCAGTAATTGATACTTTTATTTTGAAAGATTACACGCCACAGGATGTTGTTAAGACTTTTAATCTTAAATTTATTTTCACTTCCGCTGTATCTTGTCCTCTGTTAGCTAGATTTGAGCCACAATGGTGGCTCTTGTAGTTGATCCTATGTCTATTGTTTTTGGTTGAATACCATAAGGTTTTGTGTGTTTTAATGTTCCGTGCAGCAAATATAAAGAGCCTTGGTAAAGCGGGAACCAGCTGGTGAGTGATCTTTTTTTGCTACTAGTTTATCTCTGTGAGCTTGTTAGAAGTAATGTTACGCTTTTTTTTTATCTGGTTAACGTTAGCCATCTTGTGTATTTTGTGTGTGTATGTTAGTACGAACATGGATGAAATGCTTTCAACAGTATGTTAAAGTTGTGTTTAATAGGTCAGTAATTAATTGAAAACATGATTAAGCAGTTATGACAAACCTACCAATTCGGGATAACGTTAACGTTAGGTTAGCAAAGCTGTCAGTGGATATGGGGTCCCCGTAACTTGTTATTCTGGATTTAAGTAGATAAAGTAGGTCAGTTTCTGAATGCCTGGCTGTGTGACATTGTCTACACTTGTTAAAATACCTAATGTGTGGGTTTTTCAAGATGTCAGTTTTTTCCTGGAGATTGACGCTGCCAACCTGTATTTGTATATTTTCTGTTGCTATTGAGCTAGCTAACTACCTAGCAATGTTGCATAATGTTAACGTTACATGAAAAAGATTGAAAAGCAGGGCAGCTTCAACGCAAGGATTTGTTGTGATACGTGTTAAGAGAATATTTTTTTAGGCCAAAATCACAAAATAGGGAAATACAAACGCAGTTGAAGAATGCTGATGCTGTCCTACGCAGTGAAGAGCACTCGCAAGAATAGCCATTTTGAGCACAGTATGAAAACAAAACAAAGGATGACCGCTCCTGCATGCCATACGTTCTGTAACCTCAAATTCGCTGGAGTTTAGCCAGGCACGGATAACGTTATCAGTCTTCGACCTAGCAAGCGACACCTTAAGTAGAGGTTACCCTGTCTGGAGATTTCTATCAGATGTAATATTTGACAGCCAGAAAACAGAGTTGCTGTTTTGAAGTTGTACTGGGGAAAAACAAACAAACTCGAAAACACATAACGTGATCTCCTTATGTCAGTTATAGTATCTGAAGTGAGAGTGTAATGATAGGACTAAAATAACACACTGAGCTTATTTAGATGAAGTCATCATTTAAAGAAGTTTCAAAGAACAAGCTGTTGCCTAATATGCAATGTGTTTCGGACTCATTCAGGCACTTTGGCCGGACAATGGATGAGCTGGTCCACGACCTGGTGTCGGCTCTGGAGGAGAGTTCAGAGCAGGCGCGGGGCGGATTTGGTGATGGCGGGGCAGAGCATGCACTGGCTGTGGGCTGCCTGCTGAAGCGCCAGGCACGCAAGCGTCGTGGCCGCAAGCGTCGCTCCGACAACCCGCATCCGCCCTGGGACGCCTGTCACCTGAGCGATGGGTCTGAGTCTAGCCTGGATGAGGCAGGTGGTCGTCACCATAACAACCACCACAATCACCATCACAACCACAACCACCACCACGCCAGGGACCCACACAACAACCACAGTGACTCGGACGATCAGCTGGGGCCTAAGCGCCGCACGCCCCTGCTGGGCGGTGACCCCCACGGTCGGGGCAAACGCCCGCTCTGGCACGAGGAGCCTGGCGGTGGAGGGGGTTGCGTTGACGGCCTGCGTAGTTTGCGGCGGCGGCGGAAGGTCAAGCGGATGGCCGTGGACCCACCGCAGGAGGTCTCTCCCAGCACCTGCATGCTGGCCCCACCCCCGCCTATGCCACTGCCCAGGGGGGTGCTGCCAGTGGGGTATGAGGGCATCGGTGGCACGGCGGCCAAAGGCGGCAT
Source organism: Sardinella longiceps (assembly GCA_027497455.2). Taxonomy (NCBI): domain Eukaryota; kingdom Metazoa; phylum Chordata; class Actinopteri; order Clupeiformes; family Clupeidae; genus Sardinella; species Sardinella longiceps. Next base: position 19,264,369 of record JAODXP020000025.1, read on the forward strand.
CAAGAAGCGGAAGCTGACGGCTCACAAGCAGCCCTCGGACGTAGCGGACGAGGGGGTTGTGGTGGAGAGTGAGGAAGGGGCAGGATCGGGCGAGGCCAAGGACAAGATGGATTTTGAGGAGCATAAAGGCTCTGGAGAGGACATGAGTGACAGGTGGTTAGTGTTTGTGCTTTTTATTTGGTCTTCCTGTCTAGTAGGTGGGTAGATGTGTGGGTGGAGTTCACTTGTTTATACACCTCTATTTTATTCTATGTTATTTTCCTGTTTATATCCACCACAGTTTTGATGTCTTAGAGTTCCGGCACTGACGTTGTGAATGCTTGAAAGCCAAACTAATGTGCTCTTAAAAGTTATGCATAGTCATAATATATTATTCACTACGGGGCTCACAGATTATGCAAGGGGCTTTAGAAGTGTTAAAGGCTTAATGACTAAACATTTAACTGAAATAAGTGAGATTACATGGCTACCAAACTCAACAGTTTGTTAATCACCATCATAGAGAATGTAAACATTCACAACTACGTTAAGAAACTACTGTTTTGCATCATCAAAAAAAGACAACCATATAAAAAACTATGGTTGTGGCAAATAGGGTTATTTTTAACTCTGCTGCTTGTGCATTCGGGGCTTTGGACAACCAGAATGACCCTGACTGGCTCCCAACAGGGAAGTGTTTCCATGGGAACTTGTGTGTTTACGCTGGCACTTGCTCTGCTACAGTTGGCTCCACTACTGATTAGTCTCGCAGTTCAGAGCCTGTTATGACCCAGCCAACAACAAGCCATCAGCTCTGTCCTGTTTGGCTATCCCCCAGTTTCAAGGTCATGTGAGGTTGTTCTGACACTTTTGACACTTCAGCCAGCCTTTGGCAGGTGTGTTTGTATGCTAGAGAGGTCTCAGAGGTCTTTCCCCCCTCTACACCCCCTTAATCCCTTCATTCTAACTAGCCAGTTACTTGCTGTCCAGTCTTCACCTAGAAGACAAGGAGAGTGTTCCTTTTGTGGGGAATTGCAAGGATCCCACTTTGGATTAGCCTACATACAACGTATTTACAATGTCAAACTAGCACTTGGCAACAACATGGGATCATTCCTAATGTTTGTAGACTGGCTAGCTAGAGTGCTCACTTCCCATACTGTAGTTATATAAAGTAAGCTAAGGCTCACTGTTTAACGTCATAATCACCTGTGAGTTATGTCAATAAACTAGTAACATACTAGTAGTAGAGGTCGATATAAGAACATTTTTACTTTAGCATATGCCAAGTGACATCAGAACATTCTCCTGGTAGCTTTGAAAGAACGCCTACGTTAAGATGAGAGATTCCAAAACTCTTAATTTAGCTGATATTCAGTATTAACAGTGCCGCTTTTTGGAACTTGTAAGGCTGAGACAAATGCTACAAATGAGCTCTCTTGACCTCGACTAAACCATCCCTCTCCCTCTCCCTCCTCCTTCCTGTCCTCAGTGAGACCAGCAGTGTGAGCAACAGCAGCGACGGAGGCCTCTTCACTAATGATGAGGGGAGGCAGGGTAAGCTTGAGTTTGCCCTTTTGGGGGACAGAGGGATTTGGAACCAGAGGGGTTAGCCATTTTATCATTAATGTAACATAATCATATTTGCAACAGAGGGTTCTAAGTTAATAGCCTGACATTGCCCGCCTGATGAACAGGAGTATTATGGACGGGAAATGTCAGGCTGCAAAGTTAATGGTTTAGTGATAAACCTGTGTAAGTCAAGCTAGAGAATGTAGTAAACCTCCTCATAGACTAGCCTGCTTGTTTTGTTTAGTTAAGTAAATAAAGACTCCATGTCCATCTATTGTCAGATTTACCACTACCTCTGGTTGAACTTATGCAGGTTTGCTGCTTAACCACCTACTTGGAATACTTTCCCGTTCTGTTTTGTCCATTTATATGCGCTTTACTTTTTATGATTTACTTTTTCTTAAAAGATGGCTAATATTATATTGGTAATTTTACAAGAAGGATTCAGATGACTGGATACATTTTTTAGTAAGGTCTTGTCTTTAAAAATATTAGCATTGCTTGATCGCTTTTTCTTCTTCTTTTTTATTTTGAATCCCTTTTATTTGCTCATTCATAGCAAGAGGTGCTAGTATTGCATTAAAATAAATAAACAAAGGATTCAGACGCAAGTTGTTTTTTGTACCACTTTGCAGTCTGCTCTCATCTTGCCGCTCTTGTATAGCGATGTGATTACTTGGATTGGTGTTGCTTGCACTTAGAGAACTATTCATTTCTGCTGCAGTTAATGTCACTAATGAGCTGCTGTCTCCTCTATTCACCTTTGACCCACTGTTGCCTAGGTGATGATGAACAGAGTGACTGGTTCTATGATGGTGAGCCTGGTGGTGCGTGTGGCATTGCGGGTGTGGTGCCCTGGTGGGAGAGGGACTCTGCCGAGCTTGACCTCAATGACCCCGTCTTCAACAGCATCCTCACCGGATCCTTCCCCATTATGTCAAAGGATGCACAGCGAGGTTCGTGTAGTGTGTGTGTGTGTGTGTGTGTGTGTGGGTCTGTGAGTGCTTGTGTGTGGGGGTTGTGGGTTCCTTTTTCTCTTCAACATTCTTTGAACCTTGTTGCTATCTAGTGACCCAGCATTTCCACCAGTTTTGAAAGAAAACTTGGATGCTTCATCAACAGTGAGTGTTGTAAGCAAAGCAAGACTAAATTCTACACAGTGACACAGTTGCAATTATACCACATTTATAACACAACCGTCTCCAGAAGTGCTGTTTGTTTGCTGTGCTAGTTAGCCTCAGCAGTGTCATGCTAGTTGAATGACCAGTTTTGTTTTATTGCTCGTGACAACAGTTGATTGGGTGATATCTTTAGCCGGAGATAAAGGAAAATAGAATTATGATTGTAATTACTCCAAATTAGCACTTTATGCACACTCCAACCGAAACGATACTTCACCTTCCTCCCCCTCTCGCACATCTCTCCTTTCTCTCTCTAACGTCTCTTCCTCTCCCTAGGGTTCCAGGCCAGGCTGACTCGCTTGCAGGGTGGCGCTGCTGGACAGTCGGGGTCCCAGCACTCACAGGTAGGCTGTAGGAAAATAGACCCCCTTTGTCTCATGAGGAATCACTTTTTAACATCACACCCAGAGCCAGCTCAGAGTAGACCTAAAGCAATATTACATGTAGATACTTTAATACACTCTCAAATGATTTTTGTCTGCCTTGGAACTGTAATGTGTGTCATGTAGATGCTATATGTTTTCCATGTGGATGCCTTGTGTTTTATGTGGTGGTGTTAATATTTATTAGTACACAGTATACTCTCTCACTCTCTCTCACTCACTCACATCACTCTCTCGCTCTCGCTTGTTTTTGGCTCGTAAGCTGTTTTTGTAGTTATGGTTATGAGCCTTCTTTCTCTCGCTCCCTCACTCACTTTTTTCCCTTCTCTTCCCTTCTCTCTCTCTCTCTCTCTCTCTCTGTAGGGTGGCCCTGCTGGAGCAGGCTGCATAGACAGACTGGGCCGCCTCTCTCAAGACCCCCCAGAGTGAGTAGCTGTCAGTCCTCAGTAGCTCTTGGAGTGTTTTTAGATCAGGGGTGTCAAACATAAGGCCCGGGGGCCGGATGCGGCCCTTTACATCATTTCATGTGGTCAGCCTAAAAAGCTTGAAAAGAATTGTAGGTGTATGTTGCCTGTTTAAAAACAGCGATGCACTTTCTGCAACACATTCCTGGCAACTCCCTATATGGTGCATCTTAGACCTGCTTACCAACAGGAAAGGGATAGAAATTTAAGTGGTGGCACCTTAGGACTGTATTAGTGATGATCAGAAACATGAGGAAATGTGCATTTTTTTCAGCCATGTTTGTGGTCACTTATGGCAATTTGGCCCTCTGAAGAAAATCCCATTGCTCATGTGGTCCTTGACAACACCCCTGTTTTAGATGCTGGCCCAAAAAAATCTCATCTGATATAAACTGAATGAATCGATCTTTTGTATCAGATTCCTAACATTACTGGTGTATGAGAAATCTGATACACACCTAGGTTGTGATCAATATTCTGATTTATTTGGTTTATATTTTACTTATTATACTTTTTTATTTTATTTTATTCTTCTGCATAATCAGACCCCAGTTTAATCTCTCTCTCTCTCTCTCTCTCTCTCTCTCTCTCTCTCTCTCTCTCTCTCTCAATCAGACCAGAGTTTAATCCCACTTTCTCTCTGTTTTTCTCTCTCTCAAGCAGAGCCTGGTTTAATCCCGCATCTCGGAGAGACCACAGCCAGGTAGGGACATTTGATCATCAGTGTTCCTGACTTTTCAGTGTCTTATCCCAGTACTTAACCAATAACTTTACTTTTAGCTTTATCTCTGAAACTTTCTGTTCATTTGTGTTCCTGTGAGCTGTGTAGTAAGCAGTTTGTGTTGTTTGGTATTGCATGTGACTTGGATATTATTTATATCATATTCACAGTATCGCTCTAATGGTACTATAATATTGAACAGACTTTTTACACATTGTGGAAACAACTGAATTTAGCTTGACAAGCAACCATGTCATCATAAAGTGAAATGTCTGAATATGTCTGAAAGCGGTATGTGTGATCATGTACTAATATTTCTGTAATGTGTGTGTGTGTGTGTGTGTGTGTGTGTGTGTGTGTGTGTGTGTGTGTGTGTGTGTGTGTGTACTTGCTTGTGCTTGAAGCTGCACTGGGACTCAAGGACAGACCGGGGGCACCGCAGAAGCTGCTCGTTAAAAACTGCCAGCAGGTATTAACCTTAGAGAAAAAAAAAAAGCTGATGAAAAAACCCTTAAAAAACCTTCTCCTCCGTGGGTCAGGTCACCTGGCCCAGAGCACTCTGGGAAGCTGCCTACTGCCTTCAACAGCTGTGCTCTCAGACAGGAGGTATTTCTCTTGACCTGCCATAATGCTCAGGATAGGAAGACTTTTAAACCACTCATTTGGAGGAGGTGGGGAGGAGGTGGTGGGGGTTGGGGGTCTAATTTGGATGATGGACAAAGTGCAGGGGCTGAAGCCTAATTAAAGCTAATTTAATAATTAGGCAAATCAATATGTTAATTTATCACAATGGGCATGCCCTTCACACATGCTGTTTCATGAGCGAGAGCTTTGCTTGTTGCTACAGATTCACAATTTAAATTACAGCCCATAGTGTCCTCAAACATAATGTGTCTTTGGGAAAGGCTAGACACTCAGAAAAAAAACATTTATATGACACCTAATTGTAAGCACAAAATTATTTAATGTTGACTGTATAGACCTCCTATGCGCTTAATAGCGGCGTTGTTTAAAAGGACATTGTTATTGTAAATGGCAAATTTTAGCTGGGTGTAATGCTTTATTTGACCACAAGAGGTCAATGTGGGTAAATCTGAAACAAGTAAGTTGACGGTTGAGAGCAGAGGTACACTTAACACTCCGTGTTGGATGAACAATCTTGCTGGTGTGGTGTCTATGGGTAATTGTTTGTTTGCTGTGCCCTCAGACAGACGAGTGGTCACCTCGGCTCGTTATGCACAGGGGACGTGAAGAGACGAAGAAAGGCAGCACCCATGGGAGCCCCATCTACCACAGGTGCCCTTCCTTCTACACTAGCCAATCACACAACGTGGTGTTACATCCTCTAAAACGGCACTACTGTAACATGGAGTAGAGAGGCTGAAACACAACACACAATGCTCCTTTCCTTGGCATTGTTGCTTTTAAAATGGCAGATTCATTCTTTTATCAACCACTTGTACAACATAACATGAGTGATGTGTCGTGGAAAAATCAAATCAAATATATAATTGTCTTAATAGAGGTTAATGGTATACCTTGGTCTGTGGTAAGGTTAAAATGCTAATTGTGTGACTCTTGTCTTTCCATTTGTTAGGAATAGTGGGAGAGAACGCTCCCCCGATCCCGGACTCCAACATGGGGAACCGGATGCTGCAGAGCATGGGCTGGAACCCCGGCACCGGCCTGGGGCCCGAGGGTAGAGGCATCACTGAGCCTGTCCGAGCCCACCAGAGGCCCAAAGGCGCTGGGCTGGGATTCAACTAGAGCCCCAGGCTTTCAGGCCTGCTGGAGCAAAAGGAGCTCATTCTCACCACTGGAGGAAGCAAATGGGTAGAAAGAGAGAGAGAGAGAGAAACAGACAGTGAATGAATGAGGAAAGTAAACAGAGAGGATTGAGAATGAAGACGGCCTGAAAAAAAATATTGGTGAAGAAGGATAGAAAGAAGTGAGTGAGTGAATGAGTGAAAATGAGTGACCATTATTCAAGAGACAAAAAATCATCAAAAAAGTGAAATTGTGTTTCTTGTGTGAAAACAAGGAAAAACAAAAAACAGTAAGAGAACTTAATGAGGTCCTTTTAACATCGAGACAACTGTGTGAATCACGGACAGACTATCGGATCAAGAAGACAAGGATCAAGGAGAACCAGCGTTGGGGCTGCCAATGCCAGAAGTACCAGTGAGAAACCAAACCAAATCAGACCAGAAATCCCCCAAGCCTGAAGATTGTTGCCCGTAGTGAGGACATTTTTAAAGAAAAAGAAAACAAATCCTAGGCCAATAGAGAAAAGAGCTCAAACTAGTCGCCATGTTCTAGTGGGAATGTTTGTTTACATGTTCTCTATAGTTGTCCTCTGTAATGATGTGTTTTGTTTTGTTTCGGGTTTTTTTTTTTTCTATCTCCTCATCTTAGCGGGAGTTTTTTATAAGTCTTTACTAGCATACTATAAAAGTAGCTAAAGATTTGAGTCTGCTGAGGTTTTTTTGTTTGTTTTTGTTTTTTGTTTTTTGGAACACCTGGGGGGTATTCCACGTATGTGTCAAAGTGCTAAACCTGGCTAAGATAAGGTAGAGGAAGTGGTAAAGCTTTTGTTAAGTGAAGAGAATGAGGATGACATCAGGCTCTTCTATGAGAGTCTGCCACTTAACCTCCCACTTGGAACAACCCCCTAAAATGTTGGCACCCTGCGTAAGCAAATAATGATGGGGTCCATATGAAGAGTTCGCATGCCTAACCCTCTAAGTCCATTTGCATTGAATTTACAGAAATCTATGTACATAATTTTGATAAACTCTACTATCAGTGGAACTCCAATTGGATTGTTAAGTTTCATTTGTTTTTACAAGTGCTGGCACAATTAACACTTTAACTCAAGTGATTCATCCCCCCCCCCCCAAAAAAAAAAAAAAAAAAATTAACTTAGACTGAACTCTGATTAATCCTAATGGATATGGTTCCATTTTCATGACATGTATTATGTTCAAACTTAGATAGAAGTGTCTAGGCTTTTTTAGTCAAACTAGACAAGATTATGGCCTTGCTCCTGAATGTCGAACAACAGCAGAGAGTTTATGTTTGAGGAATCAGTGGGGGTAGGGGATAGGTGTGAATTGCCCCATTTGAGAAGCCAGGTATGTAAGCGTCAGGTTCTTATCAGGGCAAAATATGGGTCCAACATACCCTCGCATCCAAATTCTTACTGGTAGAAATTAGTTGTGATTAAAAGTAATTAATCATGATTAATCATGGCAAAATTTTGTTGATTAATCAGATTAATATTTTTAATTGATTGACAGCACTTGCAGCTTGATTAGATTTTACTTTTAAAATTGCAACAAAAATAACTTTTTTTTTTTTGCTGATTTTTAAGATGGACTTTGGGGGTTTTGCATCGTAACTTTTCATATCTACTAATTTTCAACCACAACCTCATGAAAGCTGTTTAAGACTCTTTCCTCCCGATCCAGAAGCACTTCAATCTAATCCTTCATGTACAACAGATCCATCATGAGTGGTCATTTAAGCTATCTGAAGGGTTTGGAACTGGGCATCAATCTCCATCCAATCAAGAAATAGTCTTCATATTTAACATGGGGTGGACCCATATTTTAATGTTGTGGTGTATTTCAGAGTTAGTAATGCAATTGAGGTTATTACAGACAAATTGAATTGTTTTTAGTTTATTTTTGCACTTTTAATGGCGTCCTTGAACAAACTAGTCAGACCTCATAAAGATGCATCACAAGTTTGGTCTACTGCTGTCTAGTTAGAAAAAACTATTTCTTTTAATTTTGCAGTGTTCTGTTTTGTTTTTTTGTTTGTTTATTTAAATTTTTGTTTGTTTGGTTTCCTTGCTACACTGTAAATCATGTTCACAGTTCTTTTGAAACTGATTGTTGTGCCACATACCAAGTTGGGCGCATAAAACGTCACTTCATTTTTAGCTGCCATGTTTGTAGCATTTTGTTTTGTTTTTATGTTTATGTTTTATGAGCTCCTGAGCCAGAGTTGAGCTGGAAGGCCAAACTGTGGCCAGAGCTGGACATGTTGGACGGCGAGCTGGGCTGCTGATGAGAGTCTGCATTAAACTCTGTTAATAAGACTCATTTGTCATGTTTATTATTTCATATTGGACAGTAGCCTATAGACTACATGACAAGATGAACTTCATGGAAGGAACATGAATGTGGTTGACGATGTAAAGATCACTTGGTCTCTGCAATTAACCCCTCTGTGAATTACTAACACACAGCGCACATTGAGTTGAAACACACACTACAAGCATTTGGTAGTCAATCATTGTTTCTACTGCTTGGGGAAATATCCAAGGCCCTAACCAGGCGGCTACAGCTGTCCCAGTTGAATCTGTCAAGGCAATATGCCCCTATTGGAAAAACGTGGTATGATGCTAGTGGGCATGCCCCCTTTGTCCTTTGTGGCCTTGTGGCCAACCAATGGCCTTGTTCACTTAGGATGCATCACATCCTGGCCAATCAGCGAACGTTGAAAATACAGCATGATGATACGATAGGCTATCTGTCAAGGGCTGATCTAATCTTTTTGAATAAACACTTTCAGCAAGCAACCATTTCGAATCCCAGACCCTTATATGAAGCAAAGTACAGACTGAGGGTCTTGTTGACTATAGTACTGGGCTAGTCTGCACAGAATTACGCTGGTTACACATTGAAATTCGGTGAGCAGTCAAGAATTTGAGGCTACACCTTTTTATCTTGCTGTAGGCTATTGTTCACTTTTTCAAATAGCACACTTTTAAATGGTTAAGAAGGAAGAGCTGCCAGGAATGATTGCCTCCGTCAAACTTGATGCACATCTGGCTTTATTCTCAACAGATCTCTAATCTCAGCAATAACTAATCCAAGAATGGTCTCAGGGTTGATGTTTTTTGCCCTGCGATTATAGTGTTGTTATAATATTGTTATAATGTTGAAGGATTCTTCTTAACTGGATCCCCTCCTGCTGTGTGCATAGAATGATCCTGCTTTTTACTTTGCATTCCAGCACTGACAGTAGACCAAGAAATAGTGTGTGCAGAGATGTTTGTAGTTTACAGTTGAGCTGTGTGTGTGTGTGTGTGTGTGTGTGTGTGTGTGTGTGTGTGTGTGTGTGTGTGTGTGTGTGTGCACATGCTTGTGTGGGGGGTATGGGTTCTGGTGTGGCACTAGGGGAGCTGCATCTGGGCATCTGGCACAGCGTCTCATCCATGCTGTGCCCTGGGGCATGAATGTGTGTGTGTGTGTGTATGTGTGTGTGTGTGTGTGTGTTTCGGGGGAGAAGGGGCTGTTGCTGGTGCTGGCATCTGTCACCAGCTGCACCTCCTGCTTCCCCTCAACACACTCACACACACACATCATCATCATCATCATCATCAATTCATGCATCAACCCACTCTCTCTCTCTCTCTCTCTCTCTCTCTCTCTCTCGCTCTCTTACTCACACACACACACACACACACGCTTACCCCCACCAGTGCCATCTGTGTCCAGTTCTCTGAAGCAGACCAGACCTCCTCACCCATGGATGGGGAGGGAGAGGGGGATGGGGGGGGGGCATAAGTATATTGGAGGATGTGTGTTTAAAAATTATACTTAAGGTTCCGGTTCCGGCCGCGACATGGAGTATAAAATGATACTTAAATGTGTACTTTTACTTCAGTATTATACTTACACTGCTGGGTAAGACCTGCTGGGTACTAGCTTATCCATCCTACTATTGCCCTCAAATAAGGATAGTCCTCCTGACTTTTTTTAATTTGATTTAATCAGATAGAACAATAAACATCTGACAGGAAATGAGAGCGAGAAAGAAAGAGAGAGAGAGAGAGAGAGAGAGAGAGAGAGAGAGAT
>JAODXP020000025.1:19279538-19287038 GCA_027497455.2 Sardinella longiceps
AAAAGGCCTTGCTCTAAAAGTCAAACGACAAATACAAAGAAAGGACAAGCAACAACTCAATTGAATTACAGTAAGTCATTGCGAGGACAAGAAATCCACCGCAAAATATTAGCTATCTGAGTTCCTGATCTGGGCTGTAAATATAATCTGACAGATTAGCTGCTTTTATCAAGGTCTCATGAGAGATGACATTCACAGGCACTTTATCAGATAGAACTCATGAAGATCACACAGCAAAAGAGTATCGGCATTGTGTGTGTGTGTGTGTGTGTGTGTGTGTGTGTATGCATGCATGCATGTATTTGTATGTGTGCGTGTGTGTGCATGCACATATTTGTATGTGTGTGTGTGTGTGTGTGTGTGTGTGTGTGTGTGTGTGTGTGTGTGTGTGTGTGGTCCACTCTCTCTGTCAGTGTCTGTGTGTGTTCCAAACCACCACTACAAGATTTGGGGGATTTCTAGGATTCTCCAGTGAATAGTTACATTATCTACACAGGTACTGTATTCTGTTAGCCCATTGTGTCATTGAGTTTAATTCAATTCAATTGTTCATTTAATAATCAACTCAATTATTATGGCTGACATTTAGAAAGAGACAGCAACTACCATAAAGAGATATGTGAGACTATCCAGAATGCAATAATAAAAAGTTAATTGACAGTTTGTGGACAATTTTTGTAACATTCCATGAATATCTCTGTAGGCTAATATATTCTACATTATACGAGAGCTTAGACCTTTGGCTACAGGAACTAAAAACAAATAGACTGTCCCTGAGATAGCTGAGAAAGTATAACCTTGGAGTTTCTCAAACCTCAACAGTAGACAGACATGCTAGCCCATTACTCAGAATCAGGGGAAGACCCTAAACAAGAGAGACATCTGTTTATTTGTTCACTGACATTAGTTAATCAAGACACATCTGAATGGGGACTTCAACCCTCATCTGTGGGGAGGTGCTATTGTCTGGGAAAAAAATTACAACTCTCACTCGTCTCTGTGAAAAGATTTTTCTCCCCTTTTTTTCTTTTTTAGTTTCTTTTTTTTTTTAGTCCAATGGTTGAGTCCAACCCACTGGATATTCCCTTCTCTGGAGGACCAGTGTGCTGCCAATCCTAAAGCCACAACGCTCTCCAAGCCACATGTTGCATTCTGGACCACGCCGTTGTGGCAGTGGGTTGGGGACGAATGGCTCTGAGTTAAGTGCAAACACACACACACACACACACACATTCCGAGTGAGGGACACTTGCGACGTGTTGCCAATCGCAATGTGTCAAAAAATGATATGTGTTCCAACTGAGCCTGAGAGAGAGAGAGAGAGAGAGAGAGAGAGAGAGAGAGAGAGAGAGAGATGGAGTTGCTGGACATTGGGCTGTTGAGATGAGGTGTGTGATTTCCATGGCAGAACTCAGCCCTCTTTGGTCGGTAGCTTGTGCCATGTGCTCAGTTCTGGGCCAACACACCTGGTCCTGGCACAGAGACGGACAGAGAGAGAGAGGGAGAGGGGGGGGGGAGAGAGAGGGGGAAGAGGTCGGATGTTGTTTTTGAACTGGCAGAAAACCCAATTAACAGCAGAAAACAGACACCTGACCACATGCCCTTGTCTGAATGAATAGGATCTGATTTCAGACAGAACAATGACTATACCTGTTATTTCAAAAATAACACACAATCTTTAATTTATCAGAAAAATAGTTTTCAGTGGCAGTAGCTTCCGGCTGCCAGTGTGTGCAGTGCAGTCATAAACTCCACTGACTCTAGTATGGAGCTCTCAAAGTCATCTGCTGCTCTCTTCAAATTCAGCAAATTTATCCCATATATAATATTAATACGTCCACGCTGCACTTTCTGGGATTTGCTTTTAAAGCTGCAGTTGTGCTTCTTATTTAATATCACGTCTCTGATTTCTGTGTGTCCCTTCCATCCCTCTCTCTCTCCCCCTCCCTCTTACACCCCCTCTCTCTATTTCTCTCTCTCTCTCTAGTATGTAGAATGGACAGACTCTCTCTCTCTCTCTCTCTCTCTCTCTCTCTCTCTCTCTCTCTAGTGCCAGACACTTATTGTTTCATAAAACAGATGTGAGGACCAGAACTGCTGTCACCTCCTTGAGTAGAAAACTGACGCTTGCCAACGCATAACTGTCAACAATGTCTACACCGCCCCTCCATCCCCCACCCTTCCAACACACACACACACACACACACACACACACACACACACAGAGATTCTTACAAAAAGATGGAGACTAAGGCAGAAACCTGAAGACAGAAGAGCGAGGCCTCGAGAAGAGAAGAGAAGAGCGAGGCCTCGCCAAGCACTTTTATGAGAGGAGAGGATATATTTATGGCGCCGTTACACTAATGGAAACAGACTTAACAACGCGTGGCAGGAAAGAGCTCTTAACAAATTAGGGTCGTGTTTCTTTTCTTCCCTTCAAAGAAGGAAAAAAAAGATAGGAGGGAGAGAAAAAAAAGAAAGAAAGAAAGAAAGGAGGACTGGCGACGCGCTAGCCTGCATGGCTGGTTTTAAACATGACAAGTGCTCTTTGCTTTACGGCCCCCTTGCCAGGGATTGCATTACTCAAATAACCGCCACGCAAAAAAGCCGGCCATAACTTCATGGTGTGGTATCTGAAGTATGAACACAGAGGAGTTTGTATAAACCACTCCGCTTCAGTGTGAAGCCGTTTTTCTACAGTGGACCAGTTATCTTTTCTTATTGCCATGGAACATGAATATTATTCATCTCCCTGAGAATTAGAAGAGTTATGTTTGTTGTGTGACGGGTACAATCTCTCAAGCATGTATGTGCATATCTGTATACGTGTTTGTGTGGGTATGTGTGGGTGTGAGTGAGAGCGAGAGAGAGAGAGAGAGAGAGAGAGAGAGAGAGAGAGAGAGAAGGGCAGAGGTCTAAAACCTTACTTCATAGTGACTCAAAACATACTAGCGTTGCAATGAGCGTTGCAGAGTCATCCTCAATTAGACCATAGGAGGAAATGTGCTGCTGGCCCTGCATGTTACCTCAGTCCATTGCCAACACTATGAGAGCAGAGCCCTCTGTGAGAATAGCTGTAGACATGCACCTCTGAGACCTTTGGCACGGTCTCTTGATGGAGCAGGCGCTCACAGGACATTTAACGATATCTCACAGGTTTCCGCTCCATTTTGAAATAAAACAATAACACAACTTAGAGTATTACTGGAAATTAAACCAGTGCTCACAGTCTTTGCCACATTTTTATTGGACAAGGCTCAGGAACTTTGTCCGGACGTCAAGTCAAAAAGTGTTTGAGGAAGAAAAAAAAAAGGAGAAGAGGGGACAAGGAAATATTTGTACCATAAGAGAATTTTCTCGAACACAACTTTATCCTATTTTCCATGTGTCTGTCTAATGACATCATTGAATAAATTGCGTGTTTTGTTTTGTCTTTTAGTGACATTATTATTTTCTGTTGCAGTTTTTCAGTCTGTGGCCTTTAACCTTTATGTTTCAATAAAAAAATAAAAAAATAAAAAATAAAAAAACATTGGTTAGCTGTTTTTTAAAAGTCACACTAGGTTCTGAGCAGGCACAGCATGCAAATACAGATGACCAACATCAGTGGTGATGAGCCATTATAAGGCTACAATGTTGTTGTGGTGACACACACACAGGCCTTCACTAGCAGCTATTCTTACTTTCTATGACCCAGGGCTGTAAATCTGAGTAACTCTCAGGAAATGAGGGTTTTTCCTGAACTTTTGCTTTGCATTTCATCTTGAGAGTTCATGGCTGCAGAAGACCTAGACTTCTGTCTGTGTTGAGAAAATCAAACATGCTCAGACACGTTCATATATTCAAATTTGAAAAAAAAGAGCCAAAAACAATGTGCTCCTGCCAGCTTGAGCCTTTTTATAATTCACTTTTGTATCCAATTCAATTTGTTCTGTTTTGTTGTTATTATTGTTGCTCTTGTCAGTGTTTTTTTTTGTGTCACTACAATTTCTTTCTGGCATTACCCGTAAAACCATATTGTAACCAATCTCTGACCTTTCAGCATTAGGGTCCGATCGCCCTAAAGTCTTACATCATGGAGTCACTCAGGGATACATGATTGCTGCCGCCCTCCGTCAACTCACTTCCTGTTAGTCTGTCCTCACAGTCATTTTTAATAGCATTACTATTTCTTCATCAGATACTTCTCCAAGATCAGCCCTTTCTCCAGTGTTGGATGGAAGGAAGGACAAAGCCATTAAAAAGCATCCGTATCTAAGCAGATGGGCTTTTGATTACGCTCTAGATAAATCAGCCCACAAAGAGACAACAAGCAACCCCTGAGGCCCCCCAATGTCACCATCAGACCAGACAGTCTGTGCTTTTTTAGAAATCTTATTATTAATCCTCTTTGGCTTTACATCCAAGGTGATTTGTTATTGCCGCAACAAGGTATCCCAAAGTAGTACACAAGTAACACTTTGACCTGTGAATTTATCAAATGTTTTGAAACATTGTTGCATTTTATAAATACAACATATGTAGGGATGTAGTTGTGGCTAAACATAAGTAAACACAATTTTACCCACCTCTCAAAATTTTGGAAATAGAGTTTATTCACTTCTTCAGCATCAAACAACTTTGAACATTGCCAAATCCCATGACATTATCCTTATCTAACATCTAATAGCACAGCAATAATCTTCCATCATAAAACATGTTCCATGTGTCTTTTTAAACATCAGATTCTGCATGTCCCCTTAGCAGTGATCCCAAAATTCATAGTTTTCCAACCTCTGATTTGACTACTACACTGAACATATAGCATCACAGTGCGCAATCGGTACAGAACATTTGGTTACACTTTATTTGAAGATACCGCCATAAGACTGAAATGACACTATCATTAACTATGACATGACGTTGTCATGAATCTGTCATAAACTTTATATACTTGACGTCTGTCATTAAGTGTCATCCGGTATTTGTCATGGTTAGGGTTAGGTTTAGGGTTAGGGTATGTTAGAAGTCATGACAGGTTTATAAAGTTTATGACAGATTCTTGACAACGTCAACCTTCAAAAAAAAGTGTTACCTAACATTTTGTGGCGCTGCATTTAACTCTAAAAACGACTAAATGAAAACAGAGTGGAGCGCCATAAACAAAACCCTTTTTGAGAGACAGGCATCATGCCACGTACGTCACCTGAGTCGAGCACACACCTGGACACTTTATCCAAAAGAGCCCTTCATATTTATTTCCCTAGCTGAGGTATTACACCCGCGGAACAATGGAGCTCCGTTGCCTGATGTGAGAGTTTGCATATTATCCACGCCAGTAATCTAACAGTTCAGCACTGGGCTGGGCCAGCACAGGTGAGTCTGCAGGCATGCATGCAAAACACACACACACACACACACACACACACACACACACACACACACACACACACTCTCTTTCTCTCAGCGTTGTACACGTATGCTCACACACATACACACACACACACACACACACACACACACACACACACACACACACACACACACACACACACACACACACACACACACATCTCTCTCTTTCTCTTTCTCTCAGAGTTGTACATGTATGCTCACACGTATACACACACACGCAAAGGGGACACTTAAAGGTCAAAACTTAACTTTCCCACCTCAATCAAATTAGCCCTCTCTCTTACAGACACACACACACACACACACACACACACACACACACACACACACACACACACACACACACCAAGGGGACAGTAAAGGTCAAAACTTAACTTTCTCACCTCAATCAAATTAGCCCCCCCCCCCCTCTCTGCCTCTATCTCTTCTTTCTCTCAGCACGTAGGCCTACTGTATGCTCTCACACACACAGACACACACGCACACACACACACACACACACACACACACACACACACACACACACACACACACACACACACACACACACACACAATCCAACACCTGGGGGATTAGATAGATATTCAAATTGTGGGGATATTCCACATGGCATGGCCATGGCTGTTTGGATAGGATTCTCTCAGGAGAAGAGGTACCTCTCACTCTGCAGTGAGTGACACACACATACTGCTGTTTATCATTCAAATCCATCTTTTGATGGGCAGAAGAAGATTTGACATTTAAGAGGTGCTGTAAGTAGGTGTGATTAAGTCCGCAGTGTCACTGGCTGGCCTGATATACGCACTAAAAAAAGCAGACACTACAAAAAAGACCTACAGGAGTCAGTTGGTTATCATTTTGCCTTACCCTTGCTGAAACTTAGAAGTTATGGATTGTTACCATTAATCTCTCTCTCTCTCTCTCTCTCTCTCTCTCTCTCTCTCTCTCTCTCTCTCTCTCTCTCTCTCTCTCTCTCTCTTTCTCTCAGTCCTACAGCAAGGGAAGGCTATTCCTGAGGGTTACCGCAAGGGTTTGGACTGTGGAGTGGAAAATGACCAATACCTTCCCGTGAGGCTTGTAGAACATTTTCTCACAAGCGCATAAAATACAACTGTCACTGTATTGGCTTATTGAAGACACATGTTTCGCTTTATTTTATTTTAGCCCATGCCTTTTTGGCACAGGCTATTTTTTGATAGTGCTGAGAACAGTCCATGATTTCACAAAAAAGAGCTTGTGCACTCTCGAATGACTCATTAGTTATCATGTAAAATTTTTAGAGTGTGACACAGTGTTAAGAGGTGTTGAAGACATGTGATGTATCCAATGGAAGTACAATACTTTTTTTTGTTGGTCTCCTTGACACAACATTAAATCACTCTAGTTGAATTTCTTTCAAGCGTAGGTAATGGCCAATTCACATTAAAACCAGTGCGTTCAAGGTACCCTATTTGGACATGCACAGCCAGACACACACACACACACACACACACACACACACACACACACACACACACACACACACACACCAAACACACACACATGTGCGCATACACACACACACACACACACACACACACACACACATGCACAGACACACATTCACAGACACACACACACAGACATGTGCGCATACACACACACACACACACACACACACACACACACACACACACACACACACACACACAGGTAGAAAGTGACAGCAGCATTGCTACACTAATTGTAAATGGCACTTTGAGACTGCAGACAGCATTGCTACGCTAATTGTAAATGGCACTTTGAGACTACCATCATACCATTATGCACCCCTATGGAGCCTCATCACACAAAGACCCCATTTACATTCAATCAGCATACGCTTTTATCCTAAACAACTTGGCACAGGGCACATATGCATTTCCAACACTGTGTTACCCCCCCTGGGAGGCTATTATAGGTTATAGGTGTTACCATCTTCTACTGATTTTGTAGTCCAATCGAGGCAGCCGTGGCCTACAGGTTAAGAGACTTGGGATTGAAGGGTGGTTGACGAGTGTCACTGACTTATATGGAAAATGTGGTTTGGGGGGAGTTGTTGAACATCTCCCTCCCATGTCCACGTAC
>JAODXP020000025.1:19292038-19297038 GCA_027497455.2 Sardinella longiceps
CCAAAAACAGACAACAGACTCAATGTTGAATATAGACAGAAAGACCATTTAGTTTAACAACCAGTTTAATTCCATCCATGTAGCACTCTGAGGACTCTTATTCTCACCACATAATCAATCCAATTAGGTTTGTGATGCCTGGATGGCGACAGTATTGCTGTATTTGAAAGCCTTCTTCCATATACTAAAGACTATCAATTCCCGGGTTGCTCAGACTAGTCTCTATGGACTGAGTGAGGGAAAGTGGGCTTTACATTTAACTGCTAGAGCACAGTGTTGTCCGGGTGCAATGTTTCTTTTGCTTTTTCTTCCTGATGAAGAAATTGGGAGTGTTATATTATGAATAAATTCATACAAAGGGCTGAAACAATAGCCAGTTACCTTCCCCCTTCATCTGAAGCTATTCCACACAGCCCTTTCATATCTGTGGGTGTGTGTGTGTGTGTGTGTGTGTGTGTGTGTGTGTGTGTGTTAGAGGGGAGGGTTCTTACTCATATCTGTGTGGGTGCAGGGGGAATTTGCATATATATGTAGGGGGAGTGTATATGTATGGGTCATGACTGAATTCATAGGGTGAATCTGTATGAATTTGCATACATTTCTTTGTGTATGTATATTTGTGAATGTGAGTGTGTTTCTCTCGTTTTGTGTGTGTGTGTGTGTGTGTCGGTGCGAATTGTATGTATATGTGAGTGAGTGTGCGGATTGTCATCAGGTTTGGAGTGCCCTTGGAGTGCCCTTCAGACAACCACCCCCCACCCCCACCCCTGTAACCCTGCCCCCCCACTGCACGGGGAGTGACACTCGACAGGGCCGCTCGTGATTGCGAACCCCTCTCTCCTCTCTCTCTCCACTGAGGTTCTCACAGCCGGAGGGAAGGAGATGCCAGACCCTCACCTTTTGTCTCCTCTCCGAGAGAATAAAAAAAGACACAATAGGTCTCCCACTCCACCAGCTTTTACACATGAGGGAGGGTGAATAACGTTTCCTATAATACCACAACTATCGTTGTTTAACTGCTTTATGGAGTTCGGTCTTATGCTAAATAATTGTTTTATGATGACTACCTTTTATTCTTCTAAGAGCTATACTTTGACAAAACTCATTGTAGCCAACAGCTGCTCTTTTTTTAATGTTGAATTATTGGCCTGGAGATAAATGTTAATATGCTTTGCCGTCTTACACACTTCCAGCACAGTGCAAACACTCATGTGAAGGGTGATCTAAATATGTGGCACCTTTGTTTTCCAAATCTGGTGTGCACTACATCAACATCCTTTCTCATCATCAGAGAGGAGTTAGTAACAGGGATCTTCTTGGTCAGGATGTTTGAATTTCATTTCATAGAGATTTTAACAGGTTTAATACCTTTTGTGAGTGATGAAGGTCGTGAGAAAAATGAAAGAATTTGGACAGATTGAAAATGAATGCAAATGCATTTTACATCGAGTCAATTGTGATTCCTTCGAAATCAAAAGTAGGATTCGAGTTGCCAATGAGTTAATGTAAACTGCTTGCTCGCATTTGCGTTCACGTTCTGTCTACAGGATATTGTTCCAAATTATTTTGTTCTCCTCTCTTTAAAGGGTACTCTTTGCTACTACCAACAACAGACTCTGAATAATGATGTGGCTATGAAACATTAACATGAATAGCATGTTCAGGTGTGGGAGGTAGAAAGGTAGGTTGTTTGTTTTTATGTATTTCTAAAGATTAAACTAGCTTCTCTACCATTTTTATCTAAATTTTTATTCATAACCCCCCCCCCCTCCCATGCGCTATATAAATAAAATTTACTTACTTACTTACTTACTTACTAACACACACACACACACACACACACACACACACACACACACACACACACACACACACCATTCTACCACCCCTCAGCCTTCCCCAACCCATGGACTCATCTCCACTCCACCCTGATCCATCCACTCATCTCTGATCAGAACGAGGTCAGGCACTCAGCGAGGACACGAGTTGTTGTTTTGATTGGTAGCAGATTAGGCTGAACCTGATGAAGAGGCTCCCTGGGTTGTTCTCTCTCTGTGGTGAGAATCAATGCCGTGACTCACACACACACACACACACACACACACACACACCGCAGCTGTTGTGTGCGTAGCCATTGCTCTCTACCCCTTTCCTCCTGAGTTAATAAGAAGCACTTATACACTCTCATATGTTCACAATAAGACGTACTTGTCTCATATGTTCACAAGTCTTTTGTTCCATTTCATTTATTATTTTTTTCAGTTTGCTTATATATTTGTTTGTTTGTTTCTTCTTCCCTTTATAACCCCTTAGATATATCTCTTAAGTAATCAGGTGTAATCTTTTCCAAACACACAGCAGAGGTGGGTTGTTTTCCCCCTCGTAGGCAGCCATTTTGCCGTGCTCTGATGGTATGTTGTTGGACAGACAGGCACAGGAGTAGTGAGAGGGTGGAGAGTGGCTGGTGACAGGTCCTTGTCCACGCCTGACCTTTGCGCTGACTCTATGGACAGTAGGGGGCGTGGTGCACAAGTGTCATCACACCAAGGCTGAGCGGGGCCATGATTAATGGATCTATGAAATACTCATAAATCACTCACACACATATTATACGCAAACGCACACACACACACACACACACACACACACACACACACACACACACATAATTGCATACACTCTCTCCTACCACACGCACACCCCTCCTCATATACACATGAATTAACATAGACACACACAGAACGAAAGAAAGAAAGGTCTCAAGTATGCCAATGTTTCCAAAATGTGTATGTTTACAGGAGAGATGACTATGTATGAGTGTGTGTAAAAGAGAGGGAGATAAAGAGAGATGTTATTTTTTGTAAGCTTTGGCAACACTGCTGAATAGAGTCATGCCAATAAAGCACCTTTTGAATTTGAATTTGAGAGAGAGAGAGAGAGAGAGAGAGAGAGAGAGAGAGAGAGAGAGAGAGAGAGAGAGAGAGAGATACAGGAATCTTCTCCGATTCTCCTGGACTCTTCGAAACACCTCAACCTGCCTCCCTCTCCGCACTTTTCCTGACTCCCGCCTCACAGATGGTGTCTAATGTCTCCGCTCTCAGCATAATGACAGACTCCTGAAATGTCATCATATTTTAAACTGCCCTCCCCCAAAATGACTATACTATAGCCGGCACAGGTGGAGCCATGATGGCTTTATGGGCTAGATCTTTATGGGAGCTCTATTATGGTGGGGGTAAGCAGGGACAGGGGCGTGGAGGCTTGTAAAAAGGTAAATGTACGACTGCAACATCCACACGGGTAATTAGAAATCGCCTGCTGGACTGTTAGTTTGCATCAGCAGGAACTAGAGGCGTGAATGGGGATGTGCTGTATGAATGGGGTGAGAGAGAGAGAGAGAGAGAGAGAGAGAGAGAGAGAGAGAGAGAGTCTTAGTTGTATGATTTGTGGGAGTCTGACTGTGTGTGTGTGTGTGTGTGTGTGTGAGAGAGAGAGAGAGCCGTGAGGATGAGAGAATGTGTGTTTGTGTAAAGCGTTTGAGAAGTAAAGTGGAAGAAAGCAAAGAGGAATTCAAAGAGGAATTGAGGAGACTAAGTTTGTGTGTGTGTGTGTGTGTGTGTGTGTGTGTGTGTGTGTGTGTGTGTGTGTGTGTGTGTGTGTGTGTATGTGTAGAACAGAAGAGAAATAAAATCCTCCCCACCCCAACCAACCCCCTCCTGGGCTGTCATTGTCCTGCTTCGACAGGCAGCCTTCCAGAATATTCCATCTCCAATGCTGCCCATCATTGCACATGGCTGCAGCCATATTCCCTCCCATCTCCGTCTCCAGCTGCTAAAATCAGAACTGAGTGACAAAATGACACAGCACCACATTCCACTGAGCCCCAATGGCGGCCGGCAAGCTTTTATCTGTCTGCTGTGCTGTGCTGTGCTGTGCTGTGCTAGGCGGGCGACAAGAACACTGCGTCCTGAGGTGTTATGTCAGACAGATACAGTATGTTTCCTCCCCCACTTATTGTCTCCTTGCCTCGTCTCCTAGTCTCCTAGCCTGATAAGATCACAAGGGCATAAGGCAGTAAGGACATAGGCAGAGCTGGGAGGGAAATATCTCAATACGATGTGAAACACAAAAGCACACAGATCATATAGAGAAGAAAGAGCTTCTGTGTGCAAAACTTTATTCCTGAAATAAGTATTGCAGGTCAAATTTAGTCAACTTTATAGTAATTGGCAAAAGAGTGAAAGGAAGCCTAATAGGAGAAGCCAATTACATTGTAGACAGAGAGAGAGAGAGAGAGAGAGAGAGAGAGAGGAAGAGAGAGGGAGAGAGAGAGAGAGAGAAAAAAGGATAGTGCTCGGAAGAAGAGGTGCAGGCCAACTGTCTTCCACTGAGAGCGAGGTTTTTAATTACATGTTGCTGGCCTGCAGTTGACCCTGAAAGACTCTATTATCCCCTCCTTTCGTAGATGGACCCAGTGTGTGTGTGTGTGTGTGTGTGTGTGTGTGTGTGTGTGTGTGTGTGTGTGTGTGTGTGTGTGTCACAGGTAATTCAGAAGAGTAAAGTCTGATTCTGAGTGTGTGGTTACTGAGGTTCCTCCACATATCTGAGTGTTGGTGAGTATACTGTACATGCATACTCATGCTTATATGCGACTGTATGTACTGTATATGTGTGGTGGGGTGCTTGGTGTGTGTGTGTGTGTGTGTGTGTGTGTGTGTGTGTGTGTGTGTGTGTGTGTGTGAGCTCTGCCTGTTCTGTGCTTGTGAGCATGAGTCTCCATGAATGCCGTCATTGTGTCCCCGGCCCTCCACTGGAATCAGATAGAGAGAGAGAGAGAGAGAGAGAGAGAGAGAGAGAGAGAGAGAGAGAGAGAGAGAGAGAGAGAGAGAGAGAGAGCAGGGGGGAGCCAGGGAAAGCTAGCAAGTTCAAAAAGAGAATAAAAAACAGCATAAGAGAGACACATTAATTAATTAAGCAACCATTAACTCCCTACTATTTTG
>JAODXP020000025.1:19299538-19357038 GCA_027497455.2 Sardinella longiceps
CCTCTGACCGTCGAGCCTAGTCCAGTCTGCTCTGCACACACAGCTACCTGCAAATGAGCAAACGGGAGCCAGAAATGGAGAAATGGATAGACAGTGAGAGAGAGAGAGAGAGAGAGAGAGAGAGAGAGAGAGAGGTGTGTGTGTGTGTGTGTGTGTGTGTGTGTGTGTGTGTGTGTGAGGATGAAGAGGTTAGAGAAGGGTTCCGGGCAAACAGAGTAGCCCCGTGTCCGGAGGCCCTGGACGCGCCCTCTTTGATGTCCCAGCACTCGGGTGTGAGCGCCGAGCAAACAGCACCTGTTCTGTGAGGTCATCCGCAAGGCATCTCCCTCTCTCTCTCTCTCTCCTCCTCCTCCTCCTGTCGCTTTTCACTCCCTACCTCTCTGTCCCACACTCAACCTCTTCATCTCTGTGGCACTGACTTGTTTATCTCTCTCTCTCTCTCTCTCTCTCTCTCTCTCTCTCTCTCTCTCCTTTGGGAGAACTGAAATATGAAGTTACTGTAAGTCTCTATTTATTTTCCTGTAGCCATATCCAGTTTTTCTCCTGATGTTTAACTCTCCCTGCTATTCTGTGCCACAATCAACCTTTTTATATCCATGCATCAGCATCTTGTTTTCTCTCTCAATTTCTCTCTCTCTTCTCTCCATCTTTCTTTCTTATTGTCGAACTCCTCATCACTTTCATTTTCTTATTTGATCTCTCTCCTCCTCCTCCCCATCTAGCCTACTTTTCCTTTTCTCTTTCTGTTGCTTTTCTCTCCTGCCTTCTATCCTCTGTCGACCTCTTTGCCTGAGTGGCACAGTCTCCCTAATTTGTGGTTCTCTCTCTCTCTCTCTCTCTCTCTCTCTCTCTCTCTCTCTCTCTCTCTCTCTCTCTCTCTCTCTCTCTCTCTCCCTCTCTCTCTCTGTCTGTTCCATATCTCACCAATGCCTCAGGTTCTTCCTTCATCCCTCTTCTAAGGCTGCTGTATCTCTCCCAGTCCCAGCCTGCAGCTCAAAGGAAACTGAAACTAGACACAAAGCTAAAAGCAGATAGCAATGCTAAAACACTCCTACACACTCGTCTAAAAATACAGCAGAACCAAAGTATTCAAATGAAGTGTAGGCAGCTGAGCTGACAACTTATTTAGTTTAAACTCAACACCAATGAAGGTGGAGACTGGATGAAAAATCTGAAGTCTGTTTAAGCCCTGTCTTGTGTTGTCTGCCCTATCCCTTATTTGTCCTACAGTATAATGCACTACTACCCAGGTAGTAGTCACTGTGCTTTATGCTTACCTCATACAATACATGCAGTAAATATGTACCCTTGTCTTGAATTTCATATAATTTAAATGTAGCATCAGCACCACTTCATCCATGGCGAAACAGTATTGAAATGACAATACTGCATAAACCAATTGACTGGAATTTTACAAAGTACATTCTGTTTACAGTACTTGCCCTGGACAGAATGGTCAGCAAGCAGATAATATAAAAAGTATTGATCCGAAAGCAATACCACTCCAATAAGAGGATAAAAAAAGTGTTATTATATTTGAACAAAGCTTAAATTAATCAATTACATAGCACTACTCTACATTATCATTGTGGCCTGATATGTTTTTTAGCTATTTAAACGGCAGTGACGTTATCCACTTCACAAGCGACAGAAATCTTTGGTGTCTGACTCTGCGTTAGAGATACCTGGACAAGATCACCATCATTTCACAAACTGATTGGGGAGTGAGTGGTCGCCATGGAGATAGCCAGGTTCAGACAAGATGTCCTGTGAGATGTAGAGCAGTCTGAGAGAGAGATGGAGAGAGAGAGAGAGAGAGAGAGAGAGAGAGAGAGAGAGAGAGAGTCAAACTGGGTCAAGGAGGATGCCAGCTGGCTGGACCAGAGGAGAGGAGAGGAAAGGAGACGACGCTAAATGGGTAGCGACGGGTGGGGTGTGTGTGTGGGGGGTGGGGGGGCTTGAGGTCTTAGGTCCAAGCAGCTCTGATCACAAACAAGCATCTATCATGTGTGTGTGTGTGTGTGCGTGTGTGTGTGTGTGTGTGTGCGTGCGTGTGCGTGTGTATTTAATGTTTGATGAAGTTGGTGAGAAGGACTGATTGTACTTTCAAAGTTTTTGTTCTTTATCACACTTTTATGTTAATCTATTGGTTTCTTTGAATGCCATTTATGTTGCAACGGTGTGCTTTGTCTCCAAATACAGAAATGAAATCAAAGTCTAAACCAAGGAAGAATAAATCTAGAAAGAAGAACCATTTCATTAGTAGGAGATCTTGAGCAGAACATCATCTCTGAGACTGATAACCAAGAATGCATAGGAAATAAAGAAAAAAAGGAAAAAGGTTTGGGTGGGGTTGGTGCATGCAGTATATACTGTACCCATGATGAGTATAGATCAAGACAAAGTAGAGTGTATGATTGTAGTACTGTAACATGTAGAAACAGTGCACATTCATTTCAGTACACTTCATTAAGAAGCTGCACATCTTTTCCACACAAAAAGCTTCCTCCACCACAATGAAGCACCACAAACCGAGATTTTAACCTTCATGCCAGGAGAAAGGAGACCCCTCCCCCTTCACACACATACACACACACACACACACACACACACACACACACACACACACACACTTGCCCTCCCTCCCCGTTTAGAGCCCTCCCTAGCAGGTGAGTGTAGCTGACAGTTTGCACAGGTTGGCTGGAGGGAGACAGCTGGGCTGGGCTCGGACAGGTGAGTGGAGACACACCAGGCATCAGTTACACACACACACACACACACACACACACACACACACACACACACACACACACACACACTCCCCCCACAAGGTCATGCATCGCCTGTCAGAGGTCACAGACAAATCCTCTTAACGGCATGATGTGTTAATACTGTACTCTTGTTTATAGCGATAGTAAGTTGGCTGTGGTGTACTTGTAGGTGTGTGTGCATGAGAGAGAGAGAGCGAGAGAGAGAGAGAGAGAGAGAGAGAGAGAGAGAGAGAGAAAAACAGAAAAAAACAGTGAGAAGGTGAAAGAGAAAGACATAAAACTGTGAGAAGAAAAAGACAGAAACTGAGAAAGTGAAAAAATATGTGTGTGTGTGTGTGTGTGTGTGAGAGAGAGAGAGAGAGAGAGAGAGAGAGAGAGAGAGAGAGAGGTAACAAAACAAATTGGGAGAAAAAAGGAATAAGACTACAGACAGATTGAGATGGAGAGAGAGAAAGCAGACAACAGAGAGAGAGAGAGAGAGAGAGAGAGAGAGAGAGAGCGAATAGAAAGGGAGAGAACACAGTAATGAGTTAACTGTTCTCTAACTGCTTTAGTGGAACGAGGCCGATATTCTAATGCTGTCCTGGGATTAGTAAAGCATAATGTGGCTGAAAAATAATACAAGTTTAGACAGTTTTCCCGGGCTTTGCCAATACAGCCAATGGCGCCTTGCCGAATGGCACAAGAGTTGGATTCTATTGTCCATGGGGCGCACGCACGGGCACACACACACACACACACACACACACACACACACACACACACACACTTGGGGTATAAAAATTTGAATTGTCAGCATTTGTTGATGATTTTAAATCTGTAAATAGACCTTTGATTGACCTAGGAAAACAAAAATATAGCTACACTTACAACAGTTCCTGTCCTCGATGGGAAACTTTCATGCACATCAATGCAGTGACTTCTCGGGAATGTAGAGGTTGTGTCTTATCATCAGCCCCTCTTCTCAATGTTAACCTGGGTACCAGAAAGTGGGTTGATGTGAGTTACCACAGAGATGAGACGGTAAGTATTTTTTGGAATGGAAGATGCAACTTTTATATCATGTACAAGGCTGTATGCGCTCACCATTGTGTGAATTCCAAGGCTTAAAAAGTTTGGTAAAAATGTGGCTGCAATATTCTTGTTTTTGGATTAAGTCGGGGAGTGAATTATGATCTTTTGGTACCATAATAATAAGTTTCATTGCAAGTTTCACTATACCCCATTGTTTCATGGTGCCAAACAAAAAAAGTGACAACACACATCCATACACACACACACACACACACACACACACACACACACACACACAGTGCCACCCCAGACTGCATAAACAAAATGAAACACTCTAAACAGAATTATACACACTTAAAACACACACACACACACACACACACACACACACAGCCCTGCATACGGAGGTGATCAGATACACTAGGCCAAGCCCATGTGGTAGCACTAAAGAGAATGGCTGTAATATCCCCCCATGCTCTTGAAGAGTCTTCTCCACCTCCACCTCCACCTCCCAGAGTGCCAAGTCACTGGATGTTGGCAAGGCGACAGCAGGGTTTCTTCAGTGGAGAAAACTCCCTCTGTCCTTGTGTTTCCTGGTGCCGTGCAGCAGAGGACCAGAGAGGGAACACATGAGCTGATACCCGATCCTCTCTAGTCTCTCTCGCCTATGCCCTGCGCTGGGCAGTCATGCCCACACACAACCCACTGAGCCCCCTAGAGATTGGCACAGGGGGCACTGCTCACTGGTGCAACATGGATTAAATGCTTGTTTTTGGCAGTTGGCATCTAAACACTCATAGACACACATTCAGACATACAAAATATCACACATATCACACACACAAAAAATAAAAATAAAAAATAAAACCCAAACTAGACGTTCCCTGTGGTGTGCTACATACATGCATACTGTAAAAGAAAAAGTAACCTAATTTATATATATAATACATTTTAAATGCATTTAAATGCTTACAGTGGGACAGGAAAATATATGCCTGGAATTTTTTCAATTTGTCCATCAATCACTGCTATGGACATCAGATTAGGACAACAACAACAACAACAACTCATGCTGTGGCGTTTTCCCAAACACAGACACTTTCTGACAAGTAGTCCTCCTGCTTCTTGCATGCAAGTAGCTTACATTCTTTGTCACAGTGTAATTCCACAGAAACATGATAATTCATCAAGCCCTCTTGACAGTGCCCAGGATTAAAGCAGTTCTATAGATGCCGCGAAGTAGAGTTCAGAGAAGCGGACCTTGATGAATTCAATTTCCAGCTGAGAAAGCAACAATGACATGGGCGCGCACGCACATGCCGCCCTGTGACTAGCCCACTGTGGCGAAGTCCTCGCAGCCGTCCGAGAGGCGCCGGAAGGCCAGGCTCCGGGGGTTACTGCGAATGGGTGACGTCACGTGCCTGGCGCCAGAGAGGCGGCAGAACCGTGGGCTTGCGGCGCGGGCTTACAGCAGGTTAATAACCATAGGGCCTAGGAGGGCCACATTTTTTATATGATTGTCTACAGGGGCCGTGTAAACCTATCCTATGATCACCCATTCCATGTATAGCGCCACCAAGTTAAAAATGAAAACCCAAAGTAAGGTATTGTAATCGGTGTTTACAGGTATTATTGGCTGACATGGTCAAAACTGCACGAAATTGGAGGCCTCCCTGAAATGCGTCGGTTTGCTACTGGTCGATGTCAGAAAAAGTTGTGCTGAAGCTTAAACCAATCACACCACTCTTTCCTCTGACGTATGTGACGTGAAGGGAACTGCTTGAGTAACAGGACTGAGTAACTGAGGACTGAGACTGCCATCAACACGCTTCTAACAAGGGCCGTTGAAGCTGCTCAAACTTGATTGG
This sequence comes from Sardinella longiceps, assembly GCA_027497455.2. Taxonomy (NCBI): domain Eukaryota; kingdom Metazoa; phylum Chordata; class Actinopteri; order Clupeiformes; family Clupeidae; genus Sardinella; species Sardinella longiceps. The sequence continues at coordinate 19,305,192 of JAODXP020000025.1, forward strand.
TTCTCGATTAAGTAGATGAAGTTCCCGATCTTTCGGGGGCTCAGAAACCCTCTGTAGATTGTAGCTGGCCAGACCAGCGACAAACAACGCAGAAGGTGTTACCTCACTGGGAGGGCGGGCCAGTCTACCTGAAAGCAGGCAAGAAAATCAGCCATGGTCACCATGTTGCTTTGCAAGGTGAAATGAAATGGACCACGTAAAGGAGCATGGGTACCCCCAGGCTATCAAACCACAGGTCTATGGATTTATTCACAATTCATAGACCCAAGACCCAATTCATTCACAATTCAAGCCCCTCTATCCTTCCAAACTAGTGATGTCCTTGCTTTAATGGAATAGTCCACCTCTTTATGGTCCATCTTTCAGCTCTGTGCTATACCAGCGGCCAAGACTTTTGACAGGCTTAACTGTTGGTATTGGCTCGTTGTTGACGTGGAACCTCTCATTAGCAAGCTGGCCTTTGACAATAGAGATGCTGCGGGATTTGCTGAGTTTGATCGCCATCCGTGCCCCTTGAATGTTTTTTAGGAGTTTATCCAGTAGGCGTTTGGTGCGTTCTTCAACCGCTTTCCTCCAACCACCCATCAGGATGCCCGGATGATGAACTCCATTGCCATCGTAAACGCCAGTGGGGAGATGGTGCAGCTCACCATTATGCCAACCTTGAGGTGCTGGCAGGCAGTTGTGCTAGCCTGCACTGTGACATAAAACTGAAGGTCCTGAAAGTAGGCTTTGAGCAGCCTTGTGGGATTGCCAGACAGTGCCTCAAGTTCCTCTCCACTTCCGCTGCCTTGTTCCACTGTCTTCTCAGGCACCTTCTTTCCTTCACCAGCCTTTGAATCTCTCTTTGCCTTCTGGACTTGGAATGAGCTGGTTCCTTCAGTACCTTACGGCGCTCGCTTTTCACCCTAAATCTCTCTGCCCCATAGCTGCAGATGACTTCTCCAATCTTGTCCAGCTTCTTCTCTACACCACCTTGCAGCCCCTCCAGGAGATATATTGATGGTTCCCCACTAATTTTTCTAACAAGATTTAGGCCAAAATATTTGAGGTTTTCGACCCTTTTTTTCCTAACTTGATGGATCTTGAGACACTTCTCTGATGTTCTCTTTTTCCAGCCACAGATGCAGCAAATTCGTTGCTTGTGTCCTGCCAGAGCTGCTGCTGTTGTTTTCGTTGCAAGGTCCGTTACCATGTGGTCTGCCTATGAGTCCATCTTCCACCCCCACTCTTGCAGACTCCAGGGGTATTTTTCCTTTCAAACTTTTTGTAGCCATATTGGGTGGGACCGAGTCACTATCTAGTGACCAGCTCCTGCCAACATGCCAACACAAAACTTGGCATGCATTTTGACACACCTTATTTTGTGCAGTTTTGACCATGTCAGCCAGAGACACCTGTTTACACTGATTACAATACCTCCCATTTATAACCAGGTGGCGCTATACATGGAATGGGTGATCATGGGATAGGTTTACATGGCCCCTGAAGTCAAGCACATAAAAATGTGGTCCCCCTAGGCCCTATGGTTCTCTAATTATTCGCAGAAAAATGTTCGGCCCCTGCTGGCCAGTTGGTGTAAAATGTCATAAAATGTCATAAATCAATTTACTGTATGTCCCCATAGCTTGTGCACAAGGTGAGCGTGCCAAGTCAACACCGAAGCTGGACACAGCGAATCCCAGTGTGCTACAAATGCAAGCTGTTTTCATTTAGCCTTACAAATGCATTTGCACAATTATCAAATTACACCAAATACAAACAACAAAAAAGTGAAAATAGTTAATAGTGAAAATAGTTGAAAATAGTTAGTCAAGTGAAGTAATTACAGTAAGTGTCATGTCTTCAATTCTTCTGAAGCCTTGAGCTATTTTATTTTCAACATGTAAAACGAATTTAGCTGTAGACTGCTGTTGTGTTGCAAACTTCAGGGTAGGCTACTGTGCGTAAAACAGATCAACACCAAAACAAGAGACGTGAAGCCTGTCTTGGCAAGGATAACCCTGATTCCCTCACATCTGTGTGTGCGCCCACATTACCACGCCGCTAGTGAAAAATGCGGAAGGTGTGAGTGGGAGAGACCCAATCTTTAAACCAATGATCACAAGCACAGAGATAGATTGACAACACAGAGGCAGCCAATCCCGACCCGAATCGCATCTGCGCATCAAACCCCATTCGGTTGCTATATAAACGCAGCGTAACGTAGTTACATTAGGACTATTTGTTGCAGAAGACAGGAGCACACTGCGACACAGCACATCGTACTCTCGGTTGATTAGACATTATGAAGGCGATAAGTCCAGTGACGTCTTTGAGGAGGTCTACCACCATCACTCGTGCGTCGGATCACAGCGCCGCTATCTCACGGAACAAGACCACCGTGGATGATGCCCTGAGCTTGCTCTATAATATGAACGACTGCTACAGTAAGCTGAAGGAACTGGTGCCCAGCCTGCCTCAGAACAGGAGCGTCAGTAAGATGGAGATCCTTCAGCACGTCATTGACTACATTCTGGATCTTCAGATCGCGTTGGACTCAAGCTCCGCGCTGGTGAGCCGACCACAGAAACCGCAGCCGCAACAGCACCATCAGAGACAGGAGATGTCGACCATCAGAAGCCCATTAAGCAGCATTAACACTGAAGTCAGCATCATCTCTGTACAGGTGAAGACACATTTATTCGTTTTTAAAAGAAAAAATAACCAGATAGCGAGTCACCGAAACTGAATCTCCATAGGCATTTCATGTTTTCGCGCATAAATGTAGGCTATTGCCTTTAAGAACACGTTTTAAGTATCTGAGAGTGTATAGCCCAGAGTATGTTTGAATATGTTCATTTTTATGGGTTAAATTTGCATGAGGGTTGTCCATAGACTGCTTAATCATAACCATAGGATTCTATACTCTGTCATAACACCATTTTTGTTTTGGTCCTAGTCCAAGGAACTCTCCACAGAAGTTGCCTCAGATGAGAGTCGAGCGCTCTTTCGCTGAGAGGTAGGTATTCTTGTCATTAAAATGCTTCTCTCGCATAAAACCCTACATAACATTGCCAGCAAAACCAGTTATCAGGGCACTGTCTCCTACTTACTATCCTTGGATGACATGAGCTCTAATGTAATTCTGTCCAGTCTTGATTGCTGTTGTGATCAACTTGCCTGAACCCTGTCCAGAAATTGTGTACAATGTCGGCGCCAGTTGCATTAAAACACCGCGCCCTCTCACCTTGTAGTCTACTTCAGAGATAGTCAGAAAATGCTGTTTTCATTTGGTGTCTCGGGATTGGCCACTATCTCAATTTAATTCGATGTTTATAAAAAGCTAAGATAGAACTGTGGCTTCCTCCCTGGCGCCGTTCTGTCCGACAGGATCTGTCTTCTCTCCCTCTCTAAACACGCCTCTTTCTCTGGATCTTTTGCAGGTGCGATTGCGAGGTTTAGACGAAGAAAACAGGACCTATTTCTGTTTTCTTTGTCCGCTTCCTTAGTCGTATGCCTGGAATTCGTCTGAGCTGACAAGGATTTCCTCAAGACCGGCGATAAAGACATTCTATGTGGTGTATGGTATTTATCTACGGACCTGATATTCTTTCTTCCAAAGGAAGATCTCGTTTTACACTCAACAGAAGCAAATGTGTCGACTAGGAGAAGAGGAAAAACACTAAGCTCACGTCTTTTTTGTTAAGACGGAGCTGGAAGAGTCTACGAATTTACGAAAGTATCTTCATATCTATAACCATGATGAGCAGAGACATAAACCTTAAACAGACCCTGTTCGCACTGTTGTCATTGGCATAAAACAGATGGTGTTTATTACGTTGCTAATTTTTAGAATGGATATTGTAAACGGCACTTTTATACTAAATAAATTAAATATTAGATGTTACCTTGTCTTTTTATGAGACGTTTTACTATATGATTACATGAGGATTATTTCTGAACAGCGCATGTCCACCAGATGTTTAGGGGACAGAACATCTTCAGACTGAGCAGTGAGCACTGAGCTACACAGGCAAAACAATCACATTGTAACGGATTCCACTCGTATGGCCTAGTATTGAGACCATACTGCCGCCCACCTGTACTTACATGACATTGCAGGAATCCTATGCTGCTAGTATGTGCGTTTTCTACTTAGGCTACCTAAATTACTTATTACGCACAAATTGAGAGATGTTTTCCCTGTTAAATTTCTTTATTTTACATTTATGGTTTATCTGCTTTCAACAATCATCTAAGATGTTTTTTATCAACATTACAATAATTCACTGGGACCAAATAGGTGAAATACACTTAAAGGCCATTTATTATTGGACAACAAGCACAACTTTATGAGGGACCATTTTGTACTGAACGAAGTTTAACACTGATTTTCAAAGCACATTACCATCCACCAGTGCATGCATTGTCCTACATGTGCCCTAATGGCTACTCAATAAATAACAATTAACATGCGAGTTTCAGGACCGGTCAGCAGCATGCCACACACCATCTGAGAGGCTATTGGTCTGCAAGAGTGTGGTTAATCACGGACAACATCGTAATACACTTCACAACAAAAACTTAAAACACATTGTAGCTCGTGAGTTAAATGTGTTTCAGCAGTGCTGGTCAACAATGACATTTTGAACACAAAGTAGTTTCAAGAAGCTCTATCAAGCACCATTCTAATCGTTGAGCTCTACTCTACAACACTAAAACCTGTTACAATTGCCATGCATCACTTGTGATTGCAAGAACAAACCTCAGTGGTGATACTACTTGTACAGTACACAGAACATCAGCGCTGCCATGAATGAATTAAGTGTCAGGTCAATTTGAGTCATTTATTAAAACCACAAACTAGCTATGCAGACCATATTCTACATACACTACTACTGCACAGCTGACAGTTATTTCCTATGACTACACATCCATCATGCACCACATTAACGACATCTAGTGGGTGGTTGAGGTTTTTGACGGGACAGGGGTTTGATCTTCGAGAAGCGCTGCTCACAGGATGCTCTCGCGCTCCTCTCCGAAGGTGACCGTGTCGGAGGAGACGGTGGTGATCTCAGGGGGGTCTCCTGGGTTGAGGCCGCGCTTCAGGTGCACGACGCGGACGTTCTCGTTTTGCAGGCCCGTGGTGGTGCTGCTTCCGCTGCTCGAGGTGGTGGTGGAACCCGTGCCGGTGCCAGAGCTGGTGCCCGGTGACTTGATGATGGCGTCGCCTCCGGTGTTGTTGGAGGTAGGGGTGTTGTCGCCGGCCCTGCCAGCCTGGCGCTGCTGGGCGTTGGTGTTGTTGTTGAGGGTGGTGTTACTGGGGGTGCGGTTGAGGTTGTAGTTGCGTGAGCTGGGCCAACTCTCCTCCGGGCTACTGGCCAATAAGCTACACTGGTCTTCGGAGCAGATGGACATGCGGACGATCGCTGGGTCGTGCAGGCCGCTGAGGCTGCTGGGAATGCCGCTGGCGCCGGCGGTGCCGCTACCACGTTTGCGTGCTAGACCATCTTCGTCCAGCTCGATCAGATTGGCTCGCTCCAGCTGCGACAGGTCCGCCTCCTCGTCCTGCAGAGAGTGGTTGGGCGAGCTCTCGCTGGAACGTACGCCAGAGTCGGACGAGTCTTTCTTGTCCAGCATGCTGTCGGACAGGTAGTCCTTCGCTTTCGGGTCGGCTGATGCCGCCGTTGATGACGCAGGCTTCTGGCCATCAGGGCGTCCCCCAGCGCTTGGCTTTGGCACCGGGCCTTGGTCGGACTCCTCGGACTCCTCGTCATCGCTGGTTAGCTTCTGGTAACGCAGGCCTCCGCTTCCGACCCCCCCGGCCTTCAGCTTCAGATCCGCGGCGCCCTGGAACAGCCCGCCCCTCTCGTTCCGCTCCGTTGAGCTCTTCCGGCCCAGCAGACTCCGAGACGAGCCGGGGTCTAGCTTCTCATCCTCTTCCGTGATTGGATCAAGCGGCGCGGCATCGCTGCCATTGTAGTCGGTCGCGTCCGACGCAGTCTTACTTCCCCCTCCGCTACTACCACCTCGCTTGGACACCTTGTCCTTGAGCTTGTCTTCGGCGGAGCCGGAGTTTGCGAACTGGCTGGGGTGCGGCGGCGCCGTCTTCTCGCCCCCCATGTTGGCGCTCTCAATCTGGGCCATCTGGGCGATGTACTCCTGGTAGGCATTGCGGTACTCGGCCTGCTGCTTGTCCGTCAGCTTGCAGATGTCGTTGGAGGACTCCTGGGAGTTCAGACTAGACATGCTTGGGGTGCGGTGGGTGGTGGCCTACATAGAACAGAAAGAGGGAAGAAAGATTTAGAAGTTAAACAACCATCAAGTAGTTCCTTTTTCCCCTCTAAAATTACTGCTTTGAACTCTTCAACTAATGACACTACACTAACTTACTTTGTATTACATGGTGATTAAGGGTCTGATTTGCCATCAGCTGATTTGATACATTTTGTAGTGTTGTTTATCAGTTAGAACTATGAAAAACCAATGAGGAGGAGGTGAAAATGACAACTTCAAATACATTCTAATGTGACACGACTACATGTAATTATTGTGCAGAGAATTCCACTACTATCCATTACCACTGATTAAATAGCGTTGGATTACTTTCAGCACAACTCCATTCTAATCCATAAAGTATGTCATGAAATCATATCCGTTTCATGCCACAACTATGCTCCAGTACAATTTGGCATTGGATAACTTTCAGCACAACTTAATTCTTATCCATAAAGTATGTCATGAAATCATATCTGTTTCATGCCACAACTATGAAATATAAACTATGGAAGGAGATGCAGTAGAGAACGACGAAGACGAAGAGACAAAGCTGTAACAGGAAGCAGGAAGTACTCACAGTCCACGGTGGGATGGGCTGGCGAGGTGGTTCATCCAGGCCCACGTTGCTAAGCTCCTCGAAGCTGAGGTTGAAGCTGTACATGTCCTGGCCAGCGCCGGCGTGTGGAGGTGCGGGGGCGCGTCTCACCGTGAGGTCGGGGTGACCCATAACACTGCCCTGCTCGCTGCACGCGTCATCCTGCAGCACCTGACTCTCCACGTGACGCATCTCCATCACCTGGGGAGAAAGTACAAGCAGGGATGTAGTGGTGGCTACACACAATAGAATTTTTATCTAAGGTCAGGAGGTCAAACTCAAAGGGTCAAAGGTCAAGGTGTCAGACTCACCATTCCTCTGAAGAGTTGCCAGTCACCAAAGTTCATGTTCATCTCCTTCTTCAGCTCGTCCAGGTTACACTGAGACAGAACTCTGCCGTTGACATTGGCCTGGACACACACACACACACACACACACACACACACACACACACACACACACACACACACACACACACACACACACACACAGTTTAGTAATAGTGAGTAAAAGTGATGAAATAAATAGAAGATGAAAATGCAGTATTAAAAAAGTATACAAAAGTCTCTCTCTCTCTCTCTCTCTCTCTCTCTCACACACACACACACACACGCACGCACACACACGCACACACACACACACACACACACACACACACACACACACACACACAATCTCTGTCACTGACAGTACCTTTTTAACGGTGGCTGTGTACTGCGCCAGCATGCTCTGGTCAATCCCTTCCATGATTTTGATGCGTTCACACACAGCATCTGTGTTCATTGAGCTCAGCAAGATGCCCGGTGCTCCTGACACAACTGACGCAGAACCCTGATAATCACACACACACACACACACACACACACACACACACACAAATCAAATCCAGTACTTGCATTTCATGGATGTACTCTCTCCACATGCATTCACTGTGTGAGTATCACATCTACTGCAGTATCCCTCCTAATGTAATTAACTATCAAGGTGAAGGTCAAATGGTTTTGTCGGCTTTCCAGAAATTACCTTATATGACAGAAGAGAAGATGGATTAATAGAATGTCGGTGGGGAAAAGGTAGAGAGAAAAAAACAGCAGCAATGTAAGAATAAGAAGAGTGTTAGTCATCTAACATATTCACGTCTAGATGCTTTCATATTTCAGATCAACATATACACACTTCTGTGTTACGAAAACTCAAAGGCAACGCCTTGTCTGTAAGAGTGAACAGACAGAATGAGAAATGCACACTGTGTAAAACTAATAGACCATATGCTAAAGGGTTTGGTGGCGAACACTCTCTCTATAGAAACAAAAGGGTTATGTATCATTACAGGTCATGGAGTGCAGAATCTATACATACAATTAGCATCAAAAAACATGATGCTACATTTCATTTTTCATTTAGATGTTTGGTCTCAATTTCCTAAGGAATAATATCTATACTGTATCTATTTACCAATCTATTTATTTTCTATTCTATTTTCTTTTTCTATTTCTCTACAGTATCTATCTATTTATGTAGCCATCTCATTTGATCCTCTGTAAGAGAGTGGCATGAAAAAAAAGCAACAATGTTTTCCTATACACAGTGCAGGTTTCTTATTGTGTCTGTTTTCATGACAAGTTGTGACCCATGCAGTTTGCACTTTAACCAGGGGTTAAGTCCATATCTGGACTGAAGGGGAACTCCACAGAAGAATCCCCTCAGGAAAATGGCTAAGTCCAGATCTTGACTTAACCCCTTCTGAAGTCTTGTGATCCAGCCTTATCAGTCGACTACACTATGACTGTAAGACTCACACTCTGTGTGTTAAATGTCAAACCACACTAGTTTTTAGTTCAAACAGCCTTTGGTCACTAAAGCAGCTCTGCACTTAACTTAAAGGGGTGGTTCAGAATTTTGGACATGGGACCTCATGTCCAAAATTCTGAACCAGCCCTTTAATGCTAGACAGCCAGCTGTGTCTTTCTCACTGCAATTCAAGACTGGCATGAGATCAGCCTTTCAACCCCCTAAACCACAATCCTAAAACCAGCTCTGCATCAAGACGGTGGCATCAGTGGCAGGTCTGAAGAAAATGAACAATAATATGATGCAAGAGGGCAGGGGTCCATTTCCCAAAAGCATAGTCGCTAACTTAATTAGCTACTTTCTTGGGTGTAATACAATTTCCCATTGCCAACCAACCAAGTTGCTAACTGGTTAGCAAGCATGCTTTTGGGACACGGAGGCCAGATCTCAGAGCGTTATATCAACTTCACACAGCATTCTGTGTGTGCAACTAAACCAGAAAACAAAATGGCAGCCTTGAGGGAAGAAGCAGCATTTTTTCATCTCTCTGGGACTGAGCTCCCTTGGGACAGCAGAGCACGCAGGCCATGGTCATTCATTTCAATGTCCAGAGAGCACTGAGCAGCCCGTGGCATTGAAACAGACAGCGCTGCCAAGTGAAGGAAACAAGAGCAAGGAGGATAGGGGGAGGTGGGGTTTCTAACTTCTACTAGACAGAAGGTGAGAGATCATCTCAGATGGGGTAAATGTAGGGAACTCCTACTGATTGAAATATTGGGGGAAGGAGGAGACTAAATGAAATCTATATCCTACAGATCATTGATTATTAACTGGTTTCACCGTAATGCAGAAAATACTCCATAAAAACACTAAAATAGGATATCAGAGTACATTATCAATAGCGGTCCATTAAAAAAAACATGTTAGTACAAGTATACCTTTTCATGTATATGTTGTAAACAAAAATATTGATAGTATTGTAATTCAGGGTTACAGGGTATATAACAAGCAAACCTAATCTGTATATAGTAAGGAGAGGACTCTGCCTTTGGATAAGCCCTTCAAAATCAAAGTCCTCCTTCCCCACAGATGTTCAGAAAAACTACATTTCCCAGGGGGCATGCAGAGAGAGTGAAGTGGGGATACAGAGGTAGCCCTTCAAAGAGGTGTGTGTAGCGGGGGGGTTGAGGGAGGGGTTAGTGTTGGGAGTGGGGGGTGTGTGTGAGAGGGACTGCGGCGAAGCAGGCAGAGCAGAGCGTTGAAAAAAGCTTTAGGGCCGAAGAGAACCAGTACCTGCTTCTTTTTCAAAGATGGTACCTTATACTGCTCAGAGATAGATAGAGGGATTGAAAGGAAGAGGTAGAGAAAGAGAGAGAGAGATACAGAGAGAGAGAGAAGAGAGGGAAGAAGGAAGACAGAAGTGTGGAGATCGTGAGGGAACATAGCAGCAGTCTTTGGTCACAGCACAGGGAGAGAAAACAGTGAGTAAACCTGTAGAACAGCATCACAGTCAGGAGAGAGAGAGAGAGAGAGAGAGAGAGAGAGAGAGAGAGAGAGAGAGAGAGAGAGAGAGAGAGAGAGAGAGAGAGAGAGAGGCTCACTAGGGGCCGAGGTAGACACTTATAAACACACGGCCGGTTAATGCCTTAAACAGCAGTGTGTGTGTGTGTGTGTGTGTGTGTGTGTGTGTGTGTGTGTGTGTGTGTGTGATCTGATTCATCAACATGATTGCTTCTTAAGAAGAATGAGGTTGATTTCTGTGGTTTTCGTGAGGTATTGGCAGTACTAGTGCAGTGTTTTCCTACCATGCATATCTGAATGTGTGTGTGTGTGTGTGTGTGTGTGTGTGTGTGTGTGTGTGTGTACAAGAATGTGAAACAAAACAAATGGGTAGTATGGGAAAGTTTGTAAGCATGTAGGGAGGGGAATGTGTGTGTGTGTGTGTGTGTGTGTGTGTGTGTGTGTGTGTGCGTGTGTTTGAGTGAGAGAGTGTGTAAGTAAACTCACTCATACTTAATACAACTCAAACCGTCTAGTGACCGCCACCCAGTGCGACACATAGCCAGTCTTACCCAGGCGGTCACACTCAATGTGACAAACTCAATCGACCCAAAGTAGCAGCTGCCTGCGTGACAGGAGCTTGGCCCCGAGCAGAGAGAGAGAGAGAGAGAGAGAGAGAGAGAGAGAGAGAGAGAGAGAGAGAGAGAGGGTGGAAAACACCGAAGAAGAAAAAACAAAGCATCCGCCAAGCAAGAAAAGAAAAAGCTGAAGAGAACCCAAAAAGAAAGACAAAAGAAAAACAACACCCTTTCACAAACAACAACATAAACCCAACCCAACCCAGCATACAGTACACACACACACACACACACACACACACACACACACACACACACACACACAAACATCAAACACATACACACACACACACACACACACACACACACACACACACACCCACCATCCCTCACATCCCTCCATCCAAGACACACACACACACACACACACACACACACACTCCCTCCATCACATCCCATCCCATCCCTCCATTCACACACACATCTAAATAGTGAACTACTCCGACTAAGGTCTACTGGTGTGACTACGCTACGCTACGCTACGCTACGCTAGGCTACGGTCTTTGGCGTGTGGTGTACTTACGAGGAGATGGCTGCCGTCTCGTGGGACAGCGGGCTTAATGAAGGGACGTGGCGTGGGGGCCGGGACATGAACTGGGAGGGGGTTGCCACCGGGGTAGTGGCGTGGCAGCTGGTAGAGATGGTGGGGGAAGTATGGCTGTATGGATGGGGGTGAGGGACAAACCCAGCCGGGGAGAAAGGAAGTAATGTTTAAAAACGGAGTGAAATGATAAACAAAATCAAACACAATAAACAAAAACAACAATAAAGAACGCAAATGATGAACAAAAAGAAGCACACACACTCATGTGTGCGTGCCAAAAAACACACACATCAACATATGTATGTGCATGCATTCATACAACCATAAAATACACACACATACACACTTATTCAAATGGAAATATGCAAATATATACACAGTACACAATGGCAAAACAAGCATATGCAAGGCATTTGTCACAACATATAAAAAGAATACTATTCTCATTCATTCTCTCTCTCTCTCTCTCTCTCTCTCTCTCTCTCTCTCTCTCTCTCACACACACACACACACACAAAGCAAAAATACATGCATGAAATGGGCAAACTGAATCAGGAAACTGAAATCAGATAAAATCTCTAACTCAGCAAGTGGATCAGGGAGATGAGGGGAAGTGTGTCGGATAGACAGCACACACTGATGACAGCGAGTGTGTGTCCACTGCACATGTGTGTGTTTCACTGGGCTGGGGAGGACAAGGCTCTGATCTCCAGTGTAAGTGAGTGTGTGTGTGTGTGTGTGTGTGTGTGTGTGTGTGTGTGTGTGTGTGTGTGTGTGTGTCTGACTGTGTGTCTGTCTGACTGACTGAGTGTGTGTGTGTGTGTGTGTGTGTGTGTGTGTGTTCAGGATGAGGATCAAAGGGGAAGGAAGCTTATACGGTTATAGGCCACATGATCTGCGTGTGATGTGTGTTTGTGTGTGAGAACTGAATGTCAGTGATGGAACAGGGTGTGCAATAGGCATACTTATATATGTGATTCTATGTGTGTGTGTGTGTGTGTGTGTGTGTGTGTGTGTGTGTGTGTGTGCGTGCGTGTGCACACCAGTTTGTGTGTGAGTGTGTACGTGTGTGCACCCTAGAGAGTGTGTGTGTGTGTGTGTGTGTGTGTGTGTGTGTGTGTGTGTGTGTGTGTGTGTGAGTGTGTGTTTGAGAGAGAGAGAGAGAGAGAGAGAGAGAGAGAGAGAGAGAGAGAGAGAGCGAGAGAGACTCACCCGCTTGTAGAAAGGCTGTTGTAGGCCGTCCATGCTGATGTACGTAGTAGCTGCTGTGTGGTTGCGGGGCATAAGTGTGTGTACCTGTGAGTGTGTGTGTGTGTGTGTGTGTGTGTGAGAGAGAGAGAGACTCACCCGATTGTAGAAGGGGTGCTGTGGCCCGGCCATGCCACTGTAGTAGCTGCTATGGGGCTGTGGGGAGATGGCAGGGGGGACACCGGCCGGGTTGAAGGGCCCCGTGTAGGAGGCAGTGGGGGAGCAGACAGACGACTGCTGGCTGTAGACGGAGACGGGCCGCACCTGGCCCTCCTGCAGAGGCAGCGCCGCCGCCGGGTATGGTACCGCACCCAGGTTCAGCTGCTCCCGCGCCGCACGCACGTCTAGGAGAAAGAGAGCGAGAGAGAGGGAGGAAGAGAAAAGGAGGGGAAAGGAGAGAAAGAGAAAAAGAGAAAAAAGAGGTGAGATGTGAGGAGGGGAGGAAAAGGAATGAGAAGAGACCAAAAAAGACAAGATGGGATGGAGAGAATAACAGGAGTGGCATAAAACGAAGAGGAAAGAGAAGAGATATGGGAAAAAAGAACAAGAAAAGAAGAAGGAAAAAAGAAAAAAGTTTATGAAGAAGGAAAAGAGACAAGGAGAGAAAGAAATGGGAAATGGGAAAGAAGAGGAGAGAGGGACACGGTTTCAGAGAATAAGGAGAGAGAGAGAGAGAGAGAGAGAGAGAGAGAGAGAGAGAGAGAGAGAGAGAGAGAGAGAGAGAGAGAGAGAGATCAATATGGAGGGGGACAATGATGGAATAGCCAAGGAAATGAGATGGAAAGGAAAGTTCAGGTGAAATAAGAAGGGGACAAGGGATGAAGACGTGTGTGTGTGTGTGTGTGTGTGTGTGTGTGTGTGTGTGTGTGTGTGTGTGTGTGTGTGTGTGTGTGTGTGTGCGCGTGCGAGGTGGGGGTTAGTGAGGGGAGGGGGTTCAGGAGACAAACGAGGAGAGGAAAGACCAGTCAGCATGATCCACAGGCGAGAGAAAAACAGCAACAGTTGGCTTTGATTAACATAGCGTTCGTTTGCACTCCACCGGGCCCCTATTGGCATTTCTCAATAAGATTCCGTTCGCTTGTGGTTCCAAACCGCCCCCCACCCCACCTCCCCCTCCAACCACAGGCTCGCTAAAAACCCCACGTCGCTCCGAGACGCTGCACTACACTGCGCTGCAGCGTGCCGCGCCACATCGCTACGTCTGACTGCACTTCAGCCCCCTGCTTTACTGTCCCCATGCTTCATAAAGGCGCTTTATGCACCGGGAGATAGAGGAGGAGGAGGAGGAGGAGGAGGAGGAGGAGGAGGAAAGCGCTCCAGATGGATGCGCCAGGCCAGTAAAAACACCCAAATATTATTCTCCAATCAACCCTGCCCAACCTTAGCGCCGTAAACACTTGAGCGGAAAACGCACGGAGGGCCACCTTTCTCCACGCAGCACTGTCAATACTAGCAAAATTGTTTTCTTCTGTGAAATTAGATTAGATTCAATCTTAATGCCAATTCTGGACTGAATGCAACAGGTTTACATGATTAACACAGTCAAAAGCAACAAGAACAAGAGAAGTATCTTTTTTCCCCGTTTATTTATCCATGGATAATATTGTGCAGGTGATGTTGTGTTCTTTACTGTAGAACAGGTTTTTTTTTTTAAGTCTGAGATGCAGGTGGTATTGCATAATTCAGGCCTTGTTTGCACTTACCTATATTTCTTATGAACATATTTTTCAATCCCTTTTGTCTTTATTGTGTTCACAGATATCCACTTTCAATATCTCCACTTTGGAGGACATTAAAAATATATTTATGTTGGAGCTGGCTAAAACTGTTTACATGTAAATGAGAGGCCCAAACAGATAAAAAAAATTATATGTCTTTATGTCTTTATGTTTAGCTTTAGCTGTGTGTAAACTAAGGATGGAGGGGTAAAGGCTCTGATTTAGGGAGAGAGATGAAACGCTATATGGCATTGTTATTTTGGTAAATACTGTAAGCACAATGACAATGAGGGGGTCTGGTCAGCTTACCTGCGATGATCTCACGGAGTTTGGGGTCAAGGTTGATGGTACATGGGAGGAAGGTTTTGATGTCACGGGAGGCGAGAACAGGTGTCCGTGACGACAGGAATACTTCGAAGCTCCTCGCATCGCCATCAATCTCCAGCAATGGCTCCACATCTTTGGTGGTGGGAATGTTCTTGGAGATCCTGGATGTACACACGCACACACACACACACACACACACACACACACACAGCTATTTCATGGGTCAGGCTTAAGTTGTGTTCCAGAATCAGATCTTACTGAACAGGGACAACCACTGTTTCTTCGATTCCTTTTTTTTTTTTTTAAAAATGGGATTCCCTTTCATCTTGTTAACTTCTCGATCTGATTTATAGGAAAGATGAGGTGATGACAGACAAATTATTGCCTCTCAATTATTCAGTCATGAAGACATCCATCTCAAAAAGGTCAAAAAAGCAGGTTTCCACATTTGCCGTAGTTCCGCCCTGGTCGGGTAACCGTTGCCAAGGTGATCGGTCTCCTTGGACGTGGCGAGATTTGCGAGGCCTGGCCCACGTCTCAGCCCTGACTGTGTGTGTTTGACAGGAGAGATGAATGGCGTGCACAGAATATTCCAGAAGAAACACGGAGACCCCGGAGCTTTATTGACAGCCCAGCCGGCAGGATTTGCCGCTTCAGAAGGAACCCCCCCCCAAACACACACACACACACACACACACACACACACACACACACACACACTCTCTCTCCCCATTTTTAGTTTTTGGGACCCCTATGTTGTTCTTGAACCACAGAAGAAAGGCTAGCCTGAACTGGAGAATTGTGGGTGATGACTCAAGAGGTATTATGGGATGCCTGGCCAGGGTCAACACATCGTGGTGAGATTACTAGCATCTTTTTAACGCAGAGCTTGCTTGGACTGTCCGCCATTTCAAGGGCTGACAGAACTAAAGTCAGCTGGTTTCACTTAGAAAGACTTATGGCCTTTTCCGGAAAATCGACTTCAACTTCTGTATAAACCCTCTCCTTAAATATAAACCAGGGTTTTTTTTTTTATTGCATTTTTTTTCCTGCTCTCTCTCTCTCTCTTCTCAGAGGAAAGGAAAACGGATTCTGGTGGCTGACCTCTAAGTTTGTAGAAGAATGTCTTTTGCCACCCGCCATTGAAATGGGTGTCCTTGTGGACAAAGAGGGAATCCATATTCTGGTGACTGTTATGGGGTAATTAGTGGATCAGTTTAGTTATGAAAACTGCGGAATGAATGGAGATAATTCTTAATTCGTGTCTAAAAATTAATTACAAACTAGGGCTAGGGTTTGCGTCATTATATTGGCATAATAATTCTTCATTGTTTGAGAAGACATTTTGTGGTATCATTAAAATTCCATCAGAAATGGAAATCCAGCAGAGGATTAGCGTAATTAAACCACAGCAATGATGACTCCAAACACAATGGCAAGGAATTAGTTGCACAAGCAGCATGCAACTTAAAGGGCATCTTAATCGTTACTGTTTACAGAACATTCTTGACCAATATTGTAGTACAATTCCAGGCGTGAGTCATTATAATTAACAAGTAAGACAATGAATTCTGGCATTCTTGGTTAAAAAAAAAAAAAAAAAAAAGGAGCCAATCAGAAAAGTTTGGCCCACTCACTAATGAAGGTCATCCAAACTTCACACACATCAACAAAATCTGCAAATAATCTTGAATAACAATAAATGTTCAACGTGCCTACAGCATCTCTCTATGCAAAATGTGATACCAGCATGTTGCGCTGCATCTGTGATCATTTGTTTGCTTGTGTGTGTATGTGTGTTTGTGCGCTTGAGTAGTGTGTTGTATACTCGTATATGTGCTGTGCATGTGTATCTGTGAGTTTGTAGAGCTCATTCATTCGTTTATTTATTTAAAAGGGTATTGCAGATTAATCAACATCTCTGATGTGTGCTGTGCTGTATTGTATCTGTTCACACACACACACACACACACACACACACACACACACACACTCCTAATCACTCACTCACTTAGACTCTACTCAAGACCAGTTACGAGGAGTGTGTGTGTGTGTGTGTGTGTGTGTGCCCCTACCTGTCATAAATGCTCCTGAGTGTGGCCTGGTCTGGGATGCCTGTCTCAGTCTCCTCCAGGAAGAGGATGAGCCAGGAGGTGCGGTAGGGCCACTGCTCCGTCAAGTTGATCCAGGAGGCCAAACGGTCCCAGTTAAACGTGATCTGATTGGCTCGCAGTAAACGACCTAGCCGACAGGAACACCAGTTATTGGTACAAGAGAATCCATCACAAAACAAACACAGTAGCAAAATAATACAAAACGGTCAATGATATTCCATAGACCCATGTACCCATGTATAGTCGATTTATTTATTTTATTATTATTTTTTTTTTACAAAGTAAAAGGTCACAGGTCACTTTTTCTCTTTTCTTTCTTTTTGCTCTCTCTATCCGTGCGTTTCTCTCACCTGTCACAGAGACGATGTTAAGGAGCCTCTTCATAGTCTGGGGACTGATGTCGCTGAACCAGTCCTCGGTGACCAGTAGTTTGGTCAGGTCGAAGCTCATCTGCCTGGTGACGCTCCTCTGCATCTGACGACGCCGGTACGTGTCCTGACCCCACACAAACACAAACACAAACACAAACACAAATACAAACAAATAAATAAATACAAACATGAGCCATGAGCCAAACTACCATTTCCAACAACCAAAGGTGCTAATTGGTTAGCAACTAAGATATTGGGAAACGCATCTCGGTACATATCATGAACTAACTTTTGCAAAAGTGAAAAAGAAGCTGTCAATACACACACATTTGTGTTCAAGGACACACGTACACACGTACACACGTACACACACACACACACACACACACACACACACACAGAAAGAAACACAGAAAGAAAGAAAGAGGGAGAGAACCTCTGGTGCCCTGAGGAAAGTAATTACCCCAGTTTGAGATCAAAGAGCTGGCTCTGGCCTAATAACTGACTGGTGACCATGATGATTCGTTGATTCAATAATAACAATGGTATCAAAGCCCAGGCATTGGATAGATGATGGGAATAGTACAGGAGATTGGAGCAAAGGGTCATGGCTAATGGCTCCACTAAAGAGCGCATTGGCTCTTGTAAAAGACCACATTAGGATGCTCTGATCCAGTATCAATGCCATGGTGTGTGTGTGTGTGTGTGTGTGTGTGTGTGTGTGAGCATGGGAACTCACCCTGCGGTTGAGCGTGGTCTTGCTGCCAAACTTGGCCATTTCACCCAGACTGTGCTGGGAGAGCTTCCTATCCAGCTCCTCATGCCAACCTATAGAGGCATACAGGTAGACAAAAGCAATGTCAGGGGAGGAGAAGGAGAGAGAGAGAGAGAGAGAGAGAGAGAGAGAGAGAGAGAGAGAGAGAGAGAGAGAGAGAGAGAGAGAGAGAGACAGAAATATAGAAAGAAAAAAGAAAGGAAATTAGATAGATAGATAGATAGAGTCTGTGATGGCCACACTGAGTCAGATTGAAAGTCAATGTCAGAGTAATTCAGTTGGCAATATGCTCTCAGCCAGCAGTCACATGGCCAACACATCCCATTATTTGGGGTCAGACTGTCTGGGTCAAGTCTCATCAGTCAATGCTGTTGAAATGGTGTTGCTCTCCATTCAACTACATGTCACCTTCAAAGTCTGTAATAATAACGCCAGACAAAGCTCAAAGGCAATGATAGAACACATACCTATTGCTAATAAAAATATTTACTAATTTTACCCATCATGTCTTTTTTTCGTTTGTCTGCCGGTCATTAGAGGAAATTAAGCACAGGCAGGAGAAACAGGATCCCAACTTAAGGAGGATGTCTAAGAATTATCGGTGGACAAAAAAATTATACTAAATTTATTATAACAAGGCTGTTCAGCCGTCTCAAACCCATTCACATTTCAATCGTGTTTTATGGTTATTAGTGAATGCTGCGATATCATTTTATTTCGTAGAGTTCAGTCATAGCAGGGAAACAATTGCGCTCGCAACGTTAGGAAGGCCCTCTCAAAGACAATGAAACCTCCATAGAGAGCACATAATAATGATAATAATAATAATAATAATAATAATAATAATAATAATAATAGTAATACCTAATAACAATTAACATGATGACAATTAATATTAGCATATTTAATATTATTGGTATAATATTAGCTTTTCGGAAATAATTTCTGGTTTGCCCGTTTATTCTGATTCTGTGTACAATAGACTCTAGGCCCCTACCATCAGCATTGCCAGCATCCCCGTTGGCAGGCGCGTTGGCGGGGGCACACATCTTCTTGGCGCTGCTTAGTCCACGGCTGTTGAGGAAGACGGGCAGGTGCACGATGTTGCGCATGTAGTCGTGGCCGTTGATGTTGGAGTCGCGCAGCACGCTGTTCAGATTCTGGTTGATGGCCTTGATGATGATGTGCGGGTCACTCGCAAAGATGGAGATGAAGGGCCCCTTGGAAAAGAGCACCCGCACCTGGAGTTGGAGGAAGAATAACAGAAAAGGTAAATTACGTAAACAAACAAACAAACAAACAAACAAACAAACAAACAACAAACAAACAAACAAATCAACATATACTGAACAAAGAAAAATAAAACAAAACTAGAAAAACACTCCGAGAGCTTAGATCTCCACCAAGGCAATATAGTCACTGAAGCAATATAAATTGCAGATGGTGTTCTGGATCACCAATCACAATCAATGTTACTGTAATCATCTGTTCCTCATCTCAATACACATGTTGTCTGAAAGTCATCAAAATCTGTGCTGTACTTTCCAAATTATTTTGTACACAATCAAACAAACAAAAAACAAACAAACAGATAGAAAAAAAACAACACAGACAACACATAGCCGGTACATAGTAACAAAAACATTTCATTGCTCTGTTGAAAGGCACTCAGGCAACAGGCTTTCTGCATCTAATGTGAACAATTCAGTCTAAATAAAAAGGGCAGCAGAAACAAAACAAGATTGATCTCACATGACAATACAGACCGCGTGACTGACATGGCCTTTTCAAACTTGGCACAAATTCATTTAAGGTAATGCCATTTCAAAAAATATCCCTTCAATTTTTACCGTTCGACAAAAATCTTCTCAAAGGTATATACTGTTATGAAATGAAATGATAAAACCTGAGTGGAAAATTTATTGCCATGACAAACGGTGGCCATAAAGGTCTCCAGGAAAATTAGGTTTACCATCCTAGCGCCATTGCTGATTTAGCCTCCAGACAAAAGCCCCCTTTCTCCTCCGACAGGGATCAAGACAGAACCTTCATTATGACGCTATGGCACATGATGGCCAAATCACTTATGGGGACAGGCAAATAAGACAGTGTGTTTATAGCTAATTCCATTAGCCGAGCCTCTCTTCACCTCATCAGGTTCTAGAATGAGGTTCAAGCAATCACTTGTTCTGATTATGGACACCAGGGAGGGTAGGGAGAGGAAGGAGAACAAGAGTCTGTTATCTTCTCTCTTTGGCTGTTTCTCAATGTCAAGAATGCTTCCTTGATAGAATGCTTCCTTGTAATGTGGTTGCTACAGAGGAAAGGCTGAAAACCTTTCTTGTGTTTAAAGGCAAGCTAGCTGCTATAGACTAGGACTAGCTATGCTAGTTAGGACTAGCTAGCTAGGACTAGCTACTATGCTAGTCCGAGCATACAATTTTTAAGTATTTATTTGGATATGTGCATATATTGAACAATAAAACTTATGTTTGTTAGGTTCTCAAGCTGCCGACCTTTAGTTCCTGTAGCCACCTTTAAATTATTTTTCGAGCCGAGTCGGCTCTGCCTGCACTGCTACGTAGCAAAGATGGCGGTCATTGAGTGTGAAAAGTGTACAATCCCCACATCGATTTGACTGTTGTGAGGGCACCATTTGGGTTACTTACAGTACACTTTAAATCGCCACAATCTGAATTGGAACACACTTCGTACTCAAACAGTAAGTACAGTAAGTACGGGTATTGGAACCCACAGCAAGACTAGACTTGCTACTATGCTAGTCCTGTTACTCACCGTGTCAAGCATCTGCAGGACTTTGTCCTGCTCGCAGGAGTCCAGGCCGTCAATGATGACCACCAGACGTGTTTGGTTCTGTGTGAAACTGTCGATGGTCTTGGCCATCTTAGCCATGAGCTCCACCTCATTCTTCAACACCTGGAGGACGAAAGAGAGAGAAAGCTTCAATGAAGGTTTTTTTCATTACTTTTTAAGTTTGTCATGACCTTGAGGTTAGTAGTGATAGAGACAGTGTGTATCCATGTGTCCGTGTGTCCGTGTGTGTGTGTGTGTGTGTGTGTAGAACCAACACATGCCTCACCTGCATTAATCACAGTCCTGGGCTTGTGCATGCAGTCAGTCTGAGTGTATATCTGTATCTTTGAGTGTGTGTGTGTGTGTCCGCACGACTCACCTTCATGAAGCCCTCGCTCTTGAGCTTGTGCATGCGGTTGGCAGCACTGTGCAGGCGTTTGCGCTGCGAGTTGAGCACCGAGTCGGCCACCTGCCACCAGGTGCGGCAGTTGAGCAGCAGTGCCAAGCCCACCACACTGGCTATGGCCACCAGCACCGCGTTCACTGTGTTCTGCTTGGGGTCCATCTGGAAGACGGACAGCAGCGTCATCCCCGTGATCAGGCAGCCCAGGATGAAGAGGAAGATGAGGAAGGATGGGATGCAGCACGTCTTCTTCCAACGCTTCTTCCCTGGGGGGGTAAGAACAGAGATACGGTTAGACAGACAGACAGACAGACAGACAGACAGACAGACAGACAGACAGATAGATAGATAGATAGATAGATAGATAGATAGATAGATAGATAGAGATAGACGGATAGATAGATTCCAGTCAGACTCTCTGAAGTTTTCCTTGCAGCTATTGCATAACAAAAGCTGCATTTGAGACAGATCTGTGGAAATTAACTTCCCCACAGAGCAAATTAAACTAAATTAGTAAATAAAATTGCTAATAAAATAAACTACTCTTGGGTACTTCTTGTTGGTGCCTCCAAATTACCCCCCCCCCGATGCATGTTCTACCAAGCTCTTAAACAGATTGAGAAAAAAAAAAGAGATCTTCACTGATTGGACTTAAAATAGACTCTGTGTGACACAAGAGGGCTTTTCCCCAGCTGCTCTTGTCTGAGTCCAAGTCTAATTTTCAGGCCTCGAAATAATCTCAGCTTTCTCTGCTTAATTCATTCTTGACTCTCCTCATTTAACCCAAGGGTCCCCTTGGAGGACACAGGTGAGATAACAAACAAGAGTTGATTCCTCATGAAGGAACCAAACATTTTTTCGACACTAGAAACTTTTCTTAAAGGAATATACCACCTCTTTATGAAAATTGGTTATTCACCTCCTTACTCTGAGTAACATATGTGGGTAAAAGCATTTTGGTCTCAGTGCTTGTGTTTTCCTAGTATGGCATCTCCAATTTTCCCCATTTTTTAGCTTTAGTTTAGCATAGGCACTGGAAAAGTTGCCAGATAGCATCTCTTTGGCAACTTTACTTTCCAGTGGCTATGCTAAGCTAAAGGTAAAATTGGGGTTGCCAGACTAAGACAACGCATGCACTGAGACCAAAATGCTCTTAGCCACATAATGTAACTCCAGGTAAGGGGGTGAATAACCAATTTTCATAAAGAGGTGGACTATTCCTTTAAGGCACTTCTTTCTACATTACCTATTCAACTGTCAAAAGTGAGCAAATACTGTATCCATAAATCAGTCTCTCATAATCTTACCTTGAGAGTCCTCTGTCTTAAAGACACGGAAAAGCCTGGTGGCCAAGAAGCCAAACTCTCTCTCGCATGCGTCTGACAGCGTGGCGATCATCTCCGCCATGGACGTCTCGCCGCCCACGCTCGACAGACGGTTGTAGTCTGTAAAGAGGAACCTGGCAAAAAATAAACACACACAGATACAAGAGCATCTCCATCACTCAGGCTAGTGTATAAACATGTTCACCGACTAAAAGGTTTGTGTGTGTATGTGTGTGTGTGTGTGTGTGTGTGTGTGTGTGTGTGTGTGTGTGTGTGTGTGTGTGTGTGTGTGTGTGTGTGTGTGCGCGCGTGTGTGTGTGATCATTTTTACCAGCTGCGCTTGTAACAGAGTACATCTAAATCTAAAAGGTTTGTGTGTGTGTGTGTGTGTGTGTGTTTGTGTGTATGTGTATGTGTGTGTGTGTTTTATACCTGACAGGTAGTGCTCGAGTAGTCTGCTCAGGTAGCTCAGGTGGGTTGACAAACATGAGCTTGAGGATGAGCTCCAGATATCCGATGTGGCGGGCTAGACGCGTGCTGATCACCCAGGCCCAGGCCCAGCTTTCGCCCTCCCGACGACTGCCAAAGTACACCACCACTGCAGACAGGGGGCAGTAATGAGACTTACAAAACACTAACCCTTATTGTTTACTTTACTGTAAGAACAGTAATCTGTCTGAAGATTACTGGAAAAAAAAGATCTTGGCTATGCTATCTTCTATTGACTGAAATCATTCTGCTATAACATGACACTGGCAATTTAGATATGTAATGGAATTAGCACAGTGATGGTGTCTAATGGTGTTAGCACAACTTGCTTCTTATATTACAACTGTAAGGGTGAGTTCAGTGACCAGGTCAGGTCAGGTGAGGTGATCTCATCTACTCCTCAACAAGGCTAAATGATATTAGGCTCATCATCATCTAGACCTCACATACAGTGCAATAAAACACCAATGTCAATGTCCAGTGAAAAACAACATGCCCTCAGATGCCTCACATCTTCCCCTAAGGAGACTGTCACACACCACAGACAGTGCAGACAGACATACAGACAGACAGACAGACAGACAGATAGATAAATACAGCAGATAGTAAAAAGTCCGACAGATATCTAGATACAAGGAGAGACAGACAGACAGACAGACAGACAGACAGGTAGATAGATAGATAGATAGATAGATAGATAGATAGATAGATAGATAGATAGATAGATAGAGCCAGAGATCAATAGACAGACAGACAGATAGTGAGTGCTCAGGGGGCTTACCAAAGAACACATAGAGCAGGGCGAGGAGGCTGAGGGACACGGCTACAGCCAGCTTGGGGTCCACAGTGAAGCCCATGACCAGGCCCACAGAGCCACAGAAGAGCAGAGACAGCACCACCACCAGCCAGGAGAACTGGAACAAGGGCTCCACCTGCTGGCCAGCAAACGTCTTCATCTCATCTAGGGGAGGAAAGGTGGAGATAAAAGGAGAATTAAATGGAGGAGGAGGGATGAAGAACAGAGATAATTGTAGGAAGATCAAAGAACTTAAATAAACCCAAAACTGTCCACCTGCTATACTGTAACATTTGAGAGAAAAAGCCACTGCAGACCAAAGATTCACAGCGAGACTGACTGCAACACTAGTAACATTCTAAAACCCCAAAACTGCGATCTGACATGTTGAATGTTTAGCAGCAGCTTGAAATTGCTTGCAACGAGATGCAACATTTGATTCACACTGCCACAACTCCTCTCTAAAACAGTCTTGAGTTGTCTTGCATTGCTTTGGTCTGAATTGGCCTTTAGATTTTCTTAAAGGAAAATACCGGAGTAAGTTTAAGCATAGCCCTGCTGCACGAGCCTTCTAACAGCAATATATTTCGCATGAAATGAAAGAATTTCGAACAGCATAGACCTAACGCGAACGCGAAACACTTTACATTGAGTCAATGTAATCTCAGATCTTACTTTCGTTTTCCAAGAGTCAGGTCCCATTGATTCAGTGTAAAGTGCCTGTGCGCTTCTGCGTTCGGTCTGTGCTGTACCAAATTATTTTGTTCCACTCGCTAACTATCGCATTTAGCAAGCTCTCTCAAAAGGGCTATGCTTGAATTCACTCCGGTACTTTCCTTTAAAGAACATTCTAGAAGAGCAATGGAGCCCTGTGTGCATATCTAATATAATCTCTCACCCTCCAGTTTCTTGAGCAGGAAGGACTTGCCGCTGCCCCACTGGGCGTAGAGCCCCACACAGATGGGCGGCTGCATGGTGGGCTCACTCAAAATGTCTGCCAGAGCGCTGCTGTACAGGTCATAGCCCAGCATGTCCCCATCAGACTCAGTGGGGGAGAGATGGCCTGGGAAGGGGAGAAGAGATGGATAGATAGATAGAGAGAAAAAGAGATGGAGGGATGAGAGAGATCGAGAGATGAAGAGATGAAGGAAAGGAATAAGAGAAAGTGAGTTACAGAGTTACCATGCATATAGATCACTTTAATGTCAATGCAATAATTTTAGTCAATTTTTTTTACCAGCTATAAACATAAGCATTTTCATTTCAACTTCATAATAGTTATCTATAATTATTTAAAAATGGCCTGGTGCCACAAACACTTCTAGAATCCCACACTAGAGGGCGCTATACTGCCAAGTCAAAAAATAGAATGCAAAGAAAAAATAGAATGCAAAGACTTGCATTCAAAGAGGGTAAAAACCTAGAGCTAGGTCTGCACTCCAGTGGGCAACCACACAAAACTATGAGGCACGGGACGAATTGTGAACTCTGCCTGCGATCCCAGGTGGTAGTAGAAAGAGACTTTAGCAAGAAGGAGAAGCAGATTATTTGTGAGACTACCACAAAATGAAAATATAAATTGTACTAAACTAGCCCTCGGGAAGTGCAGCTGATATCAGATGAGCTAGATCTCTCTGTGCTGCTGTTGTTGTGATTGCTACTTACGAGCACCAAAGATCTGGGTGAGGATGCTCTTCTGGTGGCTGCAGTCGATGTTGTAGGGCGTCTCCCCGGCCTTGTTTGGACGGTACAGCAGGCGGCCATCTTTAGGGTTCCTCAGGAGGAGCTCGGCCAGGCGACGGCTTCGCCCACGGATGGCGATGTGAAGTGGGGTGTCCCCTTTCTGGGGTGACAATAAGGACAGAACATCAGTGTTAGTAATTCAGCTCAAATCAATCGAATTCATTTCAAGAATGCGTCATTGGTATACATCACAGTAAGATGTCTTAATTTTAACTGCACATTTGGAGCTTTGAGAAATGCATTTACACATACATATACAATGCGCATCCAATCTGTTCTACTGTACAGTACACCACATATAGACTGTAAAGGCTCACCTTGTCCACAGCAGACACTTTGGCCCCTTTGTCCAAGAGCAGCTCCACAATGTCAATGTTCCTCATCTTAGTGGCTTTGATCAGGGGGGTTTCTCCATCCTACACACACACACACACACACACACACACACACACACACACACACACACACACACACACACACACACACACACACAAAAGCCCTCATTAAAAAAAGCCTGCATGCTAGTATAGAACGTATCATTTGTTGCATTCAAAAACAAAAAAATTTTTTATCTAGTTTCCAGCATTATCAGCATTTGCTCCAGCATTATCTTGTCTTGATTAGGAATAACTGGGAAACAAAAATAATTTCTTTTTCTTTGTTGCAAGATCATGTTTTGTGTTTAAAACATTATCAGTACTATTGCCACAATAATATTATCAATAGTATTATCTTTCTGGTCCTATTATCACACTGAATGGTTCTCACGTTTGTATGCGCTTTTCCCAAAAAATATCAGACTATCCAGTGTACTGTACCTTAGTAGTGGTCTCTGTATCGGGGTTACACTGGAGAATATCCCGCACCATGGTAGCGTTGCCTTTCTCCACTGCCCAGTAGAGGGCAGTCTTGTTGTCCTGAGAGCAGACAGGAGCAGAGCAGACAGACAGACAGAGGAGGAGAGGGTCAGACCAGACATGGCCGCTGAGTCATTTCCAAAAGGTGAGAGGTATGCAGCCATGTGTTTTTGTGGCTTGTTGTGGCTTGCGTGTTAGAGTGTCAAGTGAATGAGTATGTGACATTCAGAGTGTTCTTGTGTGTGTGTGTGCGCACACACATGTTTCTGTGTGTGTGTTTGTAAGGTCTTCGTGTCTAAATGTGTAAGTGTGTTAAGTGTGTGTATGTATGTGTGTGTGTGTGTGTGTGTGTGTGTGTGTGTGTGTGTGTGTGTGTGTGTGTGTGTGTGTGTGTGTTACCTGGCCCCTGATGTCAATGTCAGCGTATTTGTGTAGCAGTGCTCGCACAATCTCCACGTGACCACCTCTCACTGCTCCGATCAGCACCGTGTCACCACTCTGTGAAAACACACACACGCACACACACACACACACACACACACACACACACACAGAGAACAATATCATTAATATGACAACATGGAACACATAAACATAGCCATTGTTAACTTTAAAGAAAAAACAGGATTCATCAAATAAAATATTACGGAATAAAATGTGCATATCTAGTAGAATAATCTATATGTGTGTATCAAGTATTGTCGTCATCATCTTGGGTCTCATTCTCTCGAGTGCTTCTGTAGCTGTTTTCAGACCAGCAAGCCCAGCGCCAGAGCCAGTTCCCGCACCAGTTACATTGGGAACCAAAGTTCTTACCCGAGAACAAACAGGGCTTTGCTTTGCCACAAAAGCAGCCAATTTGCCATATTTACTTTTTCTAATGCTGTAACCTAACTTCTGCTAGAAATCTATGGACGTCCAAATGCTGAGCAAATATTTGTCTAATTCACTAACACAATTTCTGTTTGACTTGATTTCCCCCATTTCCCTGATTTGTTTATTTTACGCTTTGACCCCGGATTAACCTGGTGACGTCCACTCACGGTTCGTTTAGAAAAAACACGTTTTACTTGGAACCACACTATTGGTTCTCACAACATTCTGATTTTTGGTGTGGAAACATCGGCCAGTTCAAGATTAGGTGCGGGAACCAGCACCGGCACGGTTCTCTGTCGGTCTAAAAACAAAAAAGTGTGTCTTAAGATTCTCTCACCCTATCAGGGATATTGACATAAGTGCCAGCATCCAGCAGGTCCTGCACTATCTCAGTGTAGCCCTCCTTAGCGGCGATCATGAGGGCCGTGTTGCCATCTTTGTCCGTCATGTTGACATTGGGGTTCCTCTTCAGCAGCTCCTTCACCACCTCGGTGTAACCCCCCTTCACGGCCACGATCAGAGCCGTCATGGAGTTCTGCAGAGTCAAAGAGTGACTATTTAGAAATGCTTAAAAATGTAATGGTCTCTTTTCAACCTGGTGGCAAGCAGTGACCAACAACACATCATTCTGATCACCAAATTAATAATCATTTTTGATTCTTATTGAATTTCCTCTTGTGGGATTAATTAAGTTCTATCTTATCTTATCTTATTTAGAATGTATCGATTATTCTTCAATAGTGAAAGGGAAACAAACGGATTAGGTGCATAAGACCCTGGCATTGTGAGATACATACCGCCCCCTCCTGGTCGACATCAGCTCCGTTCTCCAGCAGGTGCATGACGCAGTCATAGTGGCCCTTTCTGGAGGCCCAAATCAGTGGGGTGGTGCCATACTAAATGCAACAACATTATAGCATTATAGGCACAAGAGACACAAGTATCAAAGAAAAGCTATCTACTATCAAAGAAAGCCAAACCAGATCACTTGATCATGGAGTAGAAATGTTTGTAAGCAAATGTTTACAAATGTCTAAGCATATTTTTTCAAACATGGAAATGTCCATCATTCAAACATCTCTGGCCTAAAAGGTCAGGGTTAATGGGTGCAGGATACAAGGACCTGATTGGTGGATTAAGTTCACAGAGGTCAGGGTTCATCCTCACCTTGTCTGAGCAGTTGACCTTTGCGCCGTGCTTCAGCAGCAGGTGAACAATCTCGGCATGGCCTCTCCCAGCTGCCCAGATGATGGGGTACACACTGTATTGCTGCAATAGAACAAGAGAGACGGAACATGAAGGAACATAAATACTAGAACTTTCTATGAATTACTTTCTAAAGCGGATTCTGGGATCACCTCTCAAGGTGACTTTTTTTGTTGTTTTCTAGCACACTGCTATATGAACTGCTCTACTGTCTACTTGTTTATATACTTGTTTGTTTGTGTTTATGTTTATGATTCTGGCACATCAGTGATCTGTTTGTAGTTTTTTTGGGATATCTTACATGTCCCGTAGTGTTGGGATTGCCTCCATCCTCCAACAGAACTTTAGTGACCTCCACACGACCTTTATAAGCCGCCCACATGAGTGCTGTCCAGCCTCCCTGGAAAACAAACACAAACACACATGCACGCATGCACACACACACACACACACACACACACACACACACACACACACACACACACACACACACACACACACATCAGATATGAGTACTGTAAACAATGGCTGCCTGCAGTATAAACTATACACATGGCCCATCTGTTGTAACAGGAGAGGCTGATAAGCCATCTGAAGTAACAGGCTGGGATGCTTTGCCAGTCAAAATATGACACTGTATTATTCATTTTAAATACAGCATCGAATTTCCTAGCCTGTCTGCATGAAAATCTACTTTTGCATTTCATTTCAATGTCAAGTTTATCTAACGTTTTATAAATGTCATATTTGTTAACAGTACAAAGGTGCATGTCTTCGACAGTGTTAATTGTTGTGTAAGTTACAAACTCGTGACTTATTCATGACTTCATGACTTATGTAGTATGTCCATTTTCAGTTACGGAGTGGCTGTTTATTCTACTGTATTTTCATGTCATATTTCCATATTTTCTCACATACACAAAGATTTTATTTTTTATTCTCATATGATTGTATTATAAAATAGATAATTATTATATTCTTTTTTCTGTGTGTATGTGTGTGTGTGTGTGTGTGTGTGTCTTTACCATGTCCCTGTGCTCAATGTAAGCACTGCTCTCAAGCAGCTCCTTAACCACATCCACATGGCCCTCTTTAGCTGCACAGATCAGGGCAGACCAGCAGTCCTGCAGAGAGAGAGAGAGAGAGAGAGAGAGAGAGAGAGAGAGAGAGAGAGAGAGAGAGAGAGAGAGAGAGAGAGAGAGAGAGAGAGAGAGAGAGAGAGAGAGAGAGAGAGAGAGAGAGAGAGAGAGAGAGAGAGAGAGAGAGGGAGGGGGTCAGACTCAAGAAACATGGAAAGACACAGTAATGTATGCTTGTGTGAGACAGAGGGAAAGAGAGGGGAGGAATGGGAGGGAGAGGTCTCCAGGGAAGGTGAGAGAGGGATAAAAGAAATAGAGAGAGGGGGTGGGGGTGGGGGGAGTGCAGGCAGGAGGAGGGAGGGAGATAAGTGGGTAGGAGAGTCAGGAGAATATGGAGGCCTGGTCACCATGGAAACTGGGCAGCACATAAAAGAGCAGTGTTGCTAAGGAGACCTGTGGAACTAGCTGGAAGATGCTGGACAGAGGAGGCAGCCAGGGTGTTGCCTGGATGTTTATTTGAGCGAGTGTTTTATTTGAGTGTGTGTGTGTGTGTGTGTGTGTGTGTGTGTGTGTGTGTGTGTGTGTGTGTGTGTGTGTGTGTGTGAGAGAGAGAGAGAAAGTGGATGGAGGGGAATGCAAAAGACAGGGAATATGTGAGGATAAGTGGTTAGTCACTTTTCATTCCATTGTGTGTGTGTGTGTGTGTGTGTGTGTGTGTGTGTGTGTGTGTGTGTGTGTGTGTGTGTGAGAACAAGAGTGAGAGTGAGCTTGGACTGACCACATCGTCCAGGTTAACATTGGCGCCCCTCCTGATGAGCTCTTGGACAATCTCCAGACTGCCTTGCTCCGCCGCCAACATCAGAGGAGTCTGACCATTCTGGAGAGAGAGAGAGAGAGAGAGAGAGAGAGAGAGAGAGAGAGAGAGAGAGAGAGAGAGAGAGAGAGAGAGAGAGAGAGAGAGAGACAGGGGGGATGGGAAAGAACATTTATACTTCCTTTGTATTTTCACTTTGCAGTTTCATTGGATTTCACATGCTTGTCTGGTTGCATTTTAGCCTGAAAAGCCAGACTGTAACTACAACTATTCAAAGAACACTAAGCCCGCCCAACGATTCTCTTCAAACATAGAGCGTTTTGTTTGGTCCTCCACCAACAAGGGTTTGTGGCTCATCGCTAGACGCACTGGCTATATGCTCAAGGCCCCAAGGCCAAGCTTACAAAGACTTGTTGTGTGGAAAAGACAGAGAGAATGAGAAAGAGAAGGAAAGATGTGGATGGGGAGTTTAGACAGTGCAGCTTAGAACCTATAAATTCAATTCAACTGCAAATCAATAACCCTCCTTGCAATAATCCATACTTAAATTGTGTCAAAGCAAGTGTTTACAACTGCTATTTGTACGCACACCTAGAGTATACAACTCGTCTGTGTCCCCATGAATTTGTATCTGGACATTAACTGTGTATTGCAATGTAATTACCCATCTATTACGCATACCTGTCTTTGGTTAAGATTTATTTAGTTGTGTAGTCACAGTTGTGCCATTTTTTCTGCATGCCTAAATTCCTTCCAATGGTATTCTTTGTATTTTGATTCCTTTTCTTATTAACCTATTTTGCCACACAGGCTGCAGACTTAACCTCAGCTGTTGTTCTTTTGGGTGGTCTGAGCTTTCTTGCTCAGATAAGTCTATGTGTGTGTGTGTGTGTGTGTGTGTGTGTGTGTGTGTGAATGTGTGTGTGTGTGTGTGTGTGTGTGTGTGTGTGTGTGTGTGTGTGTGTGTGAATATGTGTGTGCGTGTGCTTACATCACTACGCCCGTCCACCTCCTTGAATTTGTCCAAGTGTGCCTTCAGCGCAGCCAGATTCTCCTCTTCCACGTAACTGAAGAGGTTCTGGATGGCCATGGTGGTCATCTTGATGGACGTGGTGGTGTCCATGATGGCGGTTCAACACCTGTATACCTGTGTGAGAGGAAACTCTGCGTCAGTCACCATAGCAACAAAGGCTCAGACAATGTTACCATGGCAATAGGGGGGAGGGGAAATATCGGCATGCTCTGTAGCCCAGTAATGCAGTGTACCAATGGACACAGCTTGGGGTATATGGAATATTTATGAATTCCATGAATAACCTACTTTTTGTTCGTCTAGCGTGTTTCCCTTTTATAATATCCAAGTCGTTGGTTTCAAGAGAAGACAAAGGGAACATAAACAGACTGGGACTCAATGGGAGGAAGATTCCCTGTGGTTTTCAGCAAAGCCCCGTCAGCAGTACAGTCATATGCATGCTGCTCTCATAGATAAGAGCTAAAAGCAGCCTTCCCAACACACACACACACATACACACACACAGACACAGACACAGACACACACACACACACACACACACACACACACACACACACACACACACACACACAACCACAAACATCTTCTATGGGCAAGAGTAAAGATGCGGTTCTGCTCAGGGATGCTATTTGTTATCTGTTTATTTTTAAATGTCAGGATGGAATGCACTTAGTCAGATGTGTGCTAGCTATCAGACAAACGATAGACCAGGGAGAGATGCCCATGGGAAGGGGAGAAGAGAAGGAGAGATAGACTGACAGAGAGAGTGACAGGGCGAGAGAGGGAGAGAGGTTCGTCGCCTTCTGTTGTAATTGCTTATTTTACCTGTACGTTGCAATGCTTTGGTAACACCATAACAATATGCAAAAAAACCTTTTTGGAATGTCAATGTGAGAGACAGATGGACAAACAGAGTGAAAGAGAGAGAGAGAGAGAGAGAGAGAGAGAGAGAGAGTGCGTGGCTGTGTGTGTGGGGCGGGGGGGTCTGTCCTTCAAATGTCATATAGTGAATGCAGAGTGCTCTGAAGCAGTCTAAGATAAGACCATATGAGCAGGTGTTTTCCTATCCAGAATTAGATAGAGCCACTCTCTTCTTTCTTCTTCTCTGTTTATGTTTATTATCTGGGCTCTGGCTCAAGCAGGCCTACAGGATGATATCTTCACTGGCTTATCATTAAGCCAACTAATACCTGAACTAGGCACCAGACACACTCCATTTCCTCCACGTGGTAGGGTACATGTTTTACTGCATATGTAAAACATGTAGGACTTCATGGATGGGCACCATTTTAGAAATATAGAAAAATATATACAGTAGTCATGACAACCTAGTCAAAATAACTAAAACAAAATATAGGCTAGCGCTCTTGCTCAACATTCAAATAAGAACTCACCAATCATATGGACACCTATTTTAGTAACTACACTGCTAATAACATTGCAGCTGTTCAATTGCATGCAAAGGCTACTAAATAAAAGAGCTAGCTAGATCTAATGTCGCTCTATGTTCACTGATGCAAATTAGTCAGCTCTATAATTAGTTATCAATAATGCATCAGCAAAATTAAATTAGGATGACCTAGTCCTAGACTATTCAGATTGCATGACAAATCACTGGTCGCACAAACAATTTTGTACACACACAGACACAGACACACACACTACAGAATGTCATTAGAGAAACAGGGTTCCACATGAACCAGATGACTGAACAACAAAGAGAAAATGGCAGCCTAGTATCATGTAAACAACACCTTCTCCAGCCTACTGTTCTCTCATGTGCGCACACAGAAGAAATACACACAAACATCCGTGAAAGCAACCTCAGACCTGCGTTGGTGGTGCAAGACAAAGCATCAATCACTGAGTGCTCTTGAAATCTGTAAATATTTCTACATGTAGCCTACTGTGCAAATGTGAGGCAGGTTATATTGAGTGCCTGAAGGATATAACCATAGGTTATGCATTATGCATGAGAGCTAACGCCTAGGCTAGTCTTTCTGGCACATGCTCAGTTAGAGCAGACAAACTGTGTCATGTCTATGAGAGTAAATGTGTGCAGTCCTGCCATCTATCCAAAATCTCAAACCTCCTAGACCTGGAATACAGCACTGTCTTTAAAGCATGTTAATCAAACATGATATCTGATTACTAATTTGTGTAAGGCCAATGGCATTCCAAAATCAGTTAACTGGCACAGACACAACAAATCAAGTAGTAGGGGTCTACCTTAATGTTTTAAATTAAAATAAAACATAATCTGTGATTTTAAACTACGTTCTCTGTATATTCAACCCAAAATTGGCCTACTGCTGTGGCTACATTGTAACTGATGTGCTACTGATCATGTAATTACACAAGGCAACGCGGTCAGCAGCCAGTCAGTCGTGTCAAATCACAGAACATAAAACATTGATCCAGCTGTTATAGGCTACATCACATAACAGCCTGTACTTTACTGTTGAACGCAGGGCGCAGAGTCTTTCACAACTCATTTATTGTCGACGAATAACACTCATCTGTTTTCCTTAATATCTTATTAACGTTAAACCTGTATAGCAGTCACTGCTCGACATAGCCCAGATAGTTTACAGAATTGTACAAATAACAACCACCGGATGTTTGATTTACGATTGTTTTGATAACAAGTGTACACATCCTATTTCAATGGTAATGGGAGACCCGCTCAGACATTCCGACGGGTACGCGCATCAAGCGGGCAATATCTGCCATGATGACCCCTTTAACGACCTTATCCATTTGGGGTGTTTGCCTTGGGAAGGACTTAACATTATCTGATCCCAGATCAGACGACCTTGCTTGTATATAAACGATATGACAACTTGACTGGGGTCTTTGATCCCAATTCTACGAGTTCAGACAAGGGAATGCATGACGTGTAGGCTAGACCGTGTAAGCTATTCTCAGCATGTTACAGAATCGCCATCACATCAATTAACAAAAAAGTCAATGTAATATTTTTGTTATTAACGTTAATTAAACAAATGTCTCGACCTCCCTTGCTAAGATGATTAGCCAGCAGGACTTGTATGCTAGCTGGCTAGCTAACTTAGCTGACATTAGATTTACGTGAAGCAATAGGAGCCAACAAACTGTCAATCAAGCAAACACGGACATCGCTACATGTCGGTCTTCTGAATTTACTCTCGAGAAAAACATTATAGGATGTTTACCTTGACAGGAGAGAAAGTACACTGTTTGGTGAAATCGACGATGCACTTGGGTCTTTTTCGTGAGCTCAACTAGATAGCCTATTTTTACTTCCCATCTTCGGTATCAGCCATCTTGGGAGACAGAATAGCACCACAGTAACAGGCTGTCGCACAGCCTCTTCTTTTCAGTCTAGTGCCGCTGCGCTCATTGGGCTACTTCAACGTCTACGCCACGGCTGTGACGTGACACCAGGGACAACAACAGGATGGAGTCCTTTGGAAAAGCACAAAGTGGCAATGGAAGAGCTGAAGTGAACGACACTGTAACGAGCAGGTGTCCACAAAACAATAACTCTAGCCAATATAAATCAATTAGCTCTATTGCACATGCAAATTCAAAAGATAATTCTAGTAGGAAAGGTCTAACTTCTCATTACCCTAACTATCAGCAGGGGGAATGCAAGGCTACCTGCAATAAGGCTATTTTCTAATATGGTCCAAAGTGCATATGGCTACATTTATACTGTGTGTAAAGGGCGATTGAGGAACAGATCAGATAAAACACTACAGTAGGCCTAAGCAGGCACTGGACATGGACAAGACAAGCTACTCATGCTGCTGTCAATTGGCTATGTAGCCTACAGTAAGGGAACTCTGATGTCTTCCTGATTCCCCAACTAGATTTTTTTAAGCAAGTAACCAATATACAGAATTTAACGGAAAAGCCAACAGGTTTAAATTTGAATAATAGGCCTATCTGTCCACCCAGCCCTACATAGGCTATTAGACATTACTGAGACATTCAACATTACCAAGCAGGCTGTAGTAGCCTAATGCATTCTGCTTTGAAGGCTTGTTCACATATATTCATATTCACATCCTTTTGGTTATTGATGCAATTTTCTACACAGATCACTGGCTGTGGCAAGCTTGGTCTGGCTGCTGGCCATTATATAGCATTATGTGGAAAAATATAGAGCACACTCCAGTCTTATTCTCTTAATTTATTTATTTTTTTACTGTTTTGGCTGTGGTCTTTGTCAAGCTACAGCATTTTCATGTAAAGCCACACAAGCCAAAAAGATGTTTCAGATGCACCCTGGCTTTAGGTCCCCATAGGCTACTGTGCCTCTATGTAAGGCTATACGCAGCTCTGCCCATAGCTGTGAAATGCTGCCTCCTTGTGGCCAATGTAAAGAGTAGGCAATGTGGACAGATCCTCAGCATCACTTTCATTGGCCAGTAGCCTAAATATTTTAAAAACTAATTCCCTGTATAAAAAACGGGCCAGGTGCCCAAGGGGATGCAGGTTCATATGTGGCATTTTTCATTCACACTCCATCTGTCTCTCTCATCTTCACGTTTTTTTAATAGGCCTAAATATTTTCTTTGGAAATCTGAATTACAGGTGTTGCAGTTGCCATTTGCCTATCTCACTGTCTAACTGTAGCTTGATTGTTAATCCTCTTATGTAAGTCACTTTGAATAAAATGCATAAATGTACATGTAAAGGTAACTTGTAATAACATCCACTGTCAAAGCAAAACATCTAACTAAAGTAATTGACTCAGAGTTTAAGAAATGATAGGCCTAGCTTAAATAAGGAGTAATAGGGTGTTTCATTTTTTTGTTTAGCAAAGTTTTCAGATCATGCTCTTCTTCTTCTTACACCAGGATCTCCCACATGAACTGATCATACGGTAGACATTTCAGAAAAATCAGACAAGGTTGAACGCTCTGCAGGCCTCTTTCAAGCCATCAGCTTTCACTACAGGAAAGCCAACTTTAACCAAGACAGCTGTTTGTGAGTGTGTAATGGGACACACGAAGCAGGAGTCACTGTTTCAGATCAGCACAAGAATGTGAACATCAACCTTGTTGGCTTAAACTTCTGGTTCCTTTTCCACCTTCTGGGTGAAAATGGGCACTAGCTGGCCTTGCCCCCTAAGCAATGGAAAGGCAATGCAGATATTCCTCAGAATGTCCTCTGTTGTCTGCAATGTATCAGTGATGAACGATGCAGCCGTAAGGACCATCAAAGACATCCAGGACTTTAAATGTGTCCAGAAGTGACTCTCACAGAGAGGATGTTGTCCTTGTGACTTGGCCTAAGTCACATCACAGAAATTTTCCTACTTTCAAAGAGCAAGCTGGAAGAGGGACTTGGAAGCTCTCCAATAATAGAATAGATGTTGTCATTTTGGTCGTGATGCATTGAATTTGTTGTAATTGACTATACATTAAATGCATAATTTTGATGGAAATTATACCAAAATGCATGTCATGTCAACATCACATTAATAAAAACCAGCACCCTGACAAGCCCTTAAAAACATTGTTTGCTTCAACACCCAAGTCATTTTTCTTTAGAAAGTCACAATTTAGGCGAAAATGGGCATTTGTCCCAAAACATTTCTGGCGGCCCGCGAAAACATCTCATAATACCTGTGAAAATGTTAAAACTGTACAGTGTTATGAAAGAATGAATATCCATTTCTATTAGTGGTGTTTAGCATCATCTAAATGCATTTTTATTTGCATGCATCTTTAGCATCATCATTCATTATAATAAATTTAAACTGTAAAGATGCAACAGAGTAATTTAAATTATTACAAATCTTTTTTTTCCCTCTTTTTCTTCTTTTTTTCTCTCCCACCGCTCCTTTGGCGGCCCTCAGTTCAACATGGGTCCCTAGATTGGCCCTCACCCAGCATAACTGAGAACCCCTGCCCTAAGGAGTAATGAGGACTTAACCTTTTCCTGTCTGGGTTTGTTTGTCTCTCTGTCTCGAAAGGTTGTCTCAGAAAGACAGTCTTTCCATTAAACACCACCAGACAATGTTTAACTGTGAGCAAAATTCATAAAGGCATCTTTTTTTCTGAAGAGAGACATTTGTCACCGTCTTCTGTATTTGTGATGAATACATGTAGCTTCAAAGGGTTGTGCACCACTAAGTCTATAGACATTTTCTGTGGTTCACCACCCCCATGATTTAATAACCATTCAGACCCTGTGGACGAGCACTGACAGAAGATCAAAATAAAGCTCTCTTGTCTTGGTTTTCAGTGGCATTTGCTCATTGCGACTGTGCGTCACTGCGTCTGGCTTTGAAACTTCCTTGTTACACACCTGCGC
Source organism: Sardinella longiceps (assembly GCA_027497455.2). NCBI lineage: Eukaryota > Metazoa > Chordata > Actinopteri > Clupeiformes > Clupeidae > Sardinella > Sardinella longiceps. The sequence continues at coordinate 19,342,821 of JAODXP020000025.1, forward strand.
TTTCAACAGCTGGTTGAAGTGCCCTAATCTCCGCCCCTTTCGACCCATGTTAAGGAACTCGTGAGGCGTGTGAATCACACTAAAGTGAATGTTGAAACTGGCAAGTCTTACCTGGACGAAGCAACATTTGGAACGGATATTTTACAGCCTACCTGGAAGTAGACTTGTACTCTCTCGATAAACTGTCTAAACGCTCATAAATATTCCAGTGTAGGCCTACACTGCAACTGTTACCGAGTCGGCTAAAACGGTTTAACGTTAATTAACGTTAGTCGTTTTATGTGAAACTGAGAAGTGAAGACGAGGAAATAATTAGCATCAAGACTTGAAAATGGTCTCCATGCGTCTTTTGGTGATATGGGGCTGTTTTCTTGTAACGTTTTATTTGGATAGAGGTTTCTCAGACATCACAGAGCAGAATTGCACCAAGAAGTTTGAGAAGGGCCAAGAAAACTTTGTTCTCGATACTGATGAGGCCGTGAAGGAGGGGGCCACACTTATTGATTCGCCGACTGTGCGTAATCCTGACGAATGTGTCGCAGCCTGTTGTCGCGATCTAAACTGTAACCTCGCATTAGTCAAAACAGGCACAACTGATCAGTTAGAATGTGTTCTCTTTGATTGCTTGTACAACGGAAAGTATGTTTGCAGATTTGTGAAAAAGGATGGATTCGTAAATTACATCCTTGACACTGTCTATGAACACTACCTGGATGGACCAACCTCAGACCCAGGTTAGTGAATGCATTTACCAACCTAATGGGAAGCAAACGTTATTGTTAAAAAAAGTGGATTATTTTAACATCAACTTTCTTCCTTGTCTGTAATGTGCTGTACTGTGATGGGTTAGTTACTGAATTAGCCTATGGCAAATGTAATGTTTCTTGTTGGAATTAACAAATTCCACCAACAGAATTGTACCCTGCTGACAGAATCAGTTTAAAACTGCTGTTCTCTCATGCCTTCAGGTGAGGATGACAAACATCCCATTGCTAATGCGGGGCAGGACACGGTGGTCCAGCCAAATGAAATAGTCACCCTGAATGGTCACCAGAGTTGGGATGACGAGGATATTACTAGCTACGAGTGGCGCCTGGTGTCAGGAGACCCCTCTGTCGTGATGCAGGTGAGATGAACATGTAGAGACTGGTAAGACTATGTCACAACCAATGATTTAGGGGGTGAGGTAAGGGCATGGCCACTGTGTTGTGTGTTGTTTTGGTACATTGTGTGACACTGATGTGACATCATTTTTCGCCACCACTGAGTAATGTTTTGATTCCCATGTACTCATGCGGGGTGCGACACCTGTCCCGCTACATATTTTTAGGGTCACTCATTTGGTGTCTTGTGACTTGTCATTTTGTGTATGTAGTCATGGTTGCGGTATAGTTTACCTGAATAACAGCAATGTTACTGTAATGACAGGCTTGAGAATTATTATTGTTATGGGCAATTGTGTCATGTCTCGTCTGTTCTTTCCTCCCATCTACACAAAGAAATCGCACTTTAAGGACCAAATCGAGCTGTCCAACCTGAAGCCTGGCCTGTACAAGTTTGAGCTGACGGTCACCGACACCAAGGATCAAACAGACTCTGCACAGGTCACTGTGCTTGTCCTGACTCCCGAACAGTCTGAGAGTGAGTATACTCTGCTTGGGATCTTTTCTCACTTTAAACCGCCCAAATTTGGAAGCAGCAATATTCTAGAAAGCCCTTTCACAGTCTCCGGGTCTTGCCCATTCACCTCCGGAGTTTCAGTCCCTCCCTGTTCCATCACACTTGGTTGACATAATCCAATCAGTCTTAAAGCTCTAATTGACGCCCTTTATTGACTAAATCCGGAGTGGTCAGGAAGAGAGGCTGCTTGAATAGATTCTGCCACCACAATTCCCTGTACAGATGTTTTGCAAAACCTGTCTGGAATTCTGCTGCACGTGTTGAGGACAAGTTTCATGATGTTTTGTTGAATTTGTTACAGTCTGTTCACACACACACACACACACACACACACACACACACACACACACACACAGACAAACACTGTACACACAGTGTCCAGTTGAAGTAGGTCTTTAGGTGAGAGCTAGGCTTATCAGTCTGTGAAACTCCCCAGGTGATGAGGTCAAAATTTTCCACACACTTAGACCACACATGGGAGTGAGTAGGTGGGCCACTGACTCAGAGTGTGTGTGTGTGCCTGTGTGTGTGTGTGTGTGTGTGTGTGTGTGTGTGTGTGTGTGTGTGTGTGTGTGTGTGTGTGTGTGTGTGTGTGTGTGTTAAGGTCCACCCGCCCTTTCCACCCTATAGCTGCACCTTAACAGCCATAGGAACAGGTTGAACTAGTTTCCATGGTTCATGATCTGTCATGTTGTGTTGAGGGTGGTTGGGGTGTGTCATAGTGAGCTTGTGTGTGGCTCCAATCACTTACCGTAGATGAATGCCATTCATCAGTGTGGGAGGTGACATCACAGAGCCACACCTTTGTCCAACTCCCTTTGGATCCGATTTATCCATTTATTATAGGAATTTCAATTGGCGAGGTGTGTGTGTGTGTGTGTGTGTGTGTGTGTGTGTGTGTGTGTGTGTGTGTGTGTGTGTGTGTGTGTGTGTGTGTGTGACATTCCTGGCAGAAATGCAAGGCAATCTCAAAGTATTTTCTTTTGGTAAGGGTATCCTGTATAAAAGGAAGACAGTGATGGATTAGGGCAGGGGTGGAGGTAAAGAATGAAGGGATGACAGATCGGAAGAAGGTAGAGAGAAGGAAGGAAAAGGTGTGAATAAAAGAATTGGGAAGGTGAGGCTTGGGTCAGTCTTTGCCATAGGTTCATATGGTGTACAAATATTAAAGGTTCTGACTGAAAAGTGTCTTGACCTTACAGCTCACTGGAATGCTAATGTAAACAGTATTTTTCTTCAGTTTTGTTGATCGACTCTCTAGAACGTAGACATTAGGAGACTAACATTTAGAAAGTGTAGGCTGTGTATCTGAGACTGATCACCTGGGTAAACATGTAGTTATGTGGGTGAGTTTTTCTCATGGGGCAGAAGTGCCTATGAAAGCATTTTGTCTCTTCCTTGTTGTTTTGAACAAACATAGCCAGTGGCAAAGACATGACCGGCAGTTTACTCACAAAGACAAGTATTTCCTTTGCAAGGACATGACCTTTGTCATTTAGAAACTTTAAGGAAGTGTTTTGGTGGTGCTTTCCTCTTAAAATGGCTCTTGTGCATCAGAAAGAACTTGTACTGCATCCTTAATGGAAAGATATTGTGCCGTGATCCATAGTGTGGAGTTTGGAAGTGTAGGGAGATGCATTTTAGAATAGCTCCCGATTCCAATTGGTTTTATGAAAAAGTCTACAAGATGCATGCTATGTTTATAACAATAAAGCAATGAAAGAGAAACATTTCAGTCTGTACACTATAGTGTAAATTTAGTTTTATTCCGCCTATGTTTGTGAATGCTGCATTGGAGAACAAAGTGTGTCACCACCAGAAATAAAGCAAATGAACTCCCAGAGATGTAAAGCGCTGGTTTAGAGTCATTGGAATGGTTTACACTCATGGATTCAAATATGCTCCGTTTTTGCATTTCAATTTGGTTTGGTTTTAAGCATCTCTGGCTACCTGTGGGTTAATGAACATGCATGACTCATCATGACTTGGCCTAGTTGGTATTGGTGTCTGGTGTCAAGTTCAGGTGGAAATGTTTACAAAAGAGCAGGTGTAGAACAAGTACCGTAATCATCCAATTACACCAGTTGGCTGTTTCCTAAGTGCTTTTATGAACTGAACATGAGTACTGATCCAGACAAGGTTGTTTATGTTAAAGGTATTATCAGGAGTGAACCAACATGTAGCCCTGCTGTTTTATAGTGCTAAGTGGTATTGTTAGACACCTCAATGATTGAATTTCGTACAATGTAGTCCGAGTTTGCGAAACAGCAGCTAACCCTAACAGAGTAGGGCATGTCAAAACTAAACCTAATCGAGAACACTATCCCTGTGCGCCACACATCCACGCTTTTTTGCTGCACGGAGGTGTTTTTCTAGAAGCTCTATTAGGTATGAATGACATTATGACGCACAGTGTCTTCCTAAGAGTTAAAACGTTTTAGTTGTTTACACCTAGCAAAGCCTCCAAAAAAGCCCCCTGTGATTTTACAGTAGGTCCTTCCTTGGTTCAGCCTACAGAAGAGGGTCAGGACCTGTTGTTGATTGTACAGTCCTGTTCATGGAGTGCCTAAGGCTTAAGCGCAAGTGACCCCATTCTCACATAGGATGAACATGAGGATAAGTTTTCAGCTCCATCTCAAAGGAGATTTTAGGTTCTAATAAATACGGCACAAGAGGGCTTGAGGATGGTTGTGTGTGGAAGGTTAAATGCTGGTCAAGTATAGTTGAGGGCAATGGCCGCAGAAGAAAAAGTGTGTTGAGTTGCTAGGGTGGCCAAACACCCCAGTTTGACTGGGACTGTCCCAGCTTTGACTTAAATGTGCACCAGACCAGATACTTAGACATAGTTTATTTCCAGGTTCTCTACAAACATAATCGTAAGTGCCCTGTCTTTCAGCACCACTTAGATGGGGTCATGCTCTATTTCACATTAGGCCAACATATTTCTACAATGCACCATTAGTTTGATTCCATCAGTAATTTGGCCATGTAGGTGTCAATTCTCAATTAAATAACCATGTATAGATGAATTTCTGTGCACATCGGCATACATGCACGTGTGTGCACTCGTTCACAAAGTTAGATCTTGATGATCTCATCTGGTTACCCATTATGTGTTGGGAGGGAAAGGAAGTTCATGGTAACTGTATCTTCACTATGCTGGGCCTAATTCTGCGACTGTAACACTCGGAACCGTCTTTCGGATGAGAAGTTAAACCGAGGTCCTGACTCGCAGTGGTCATAAAAGACCCCATGACACTTGTCATAAACAGAAGGGGATTCCCCAGTGTCCTGGCTAAAATCCCAACCTGGCTCATTCAATCAGGCCCCCTAATCATCCCCCCACTGTAATTGGCTCATTCTTTCTTTCCCTCCTGTCCATTCCCTCACTCTCCTTCTCAAGCTGGTGTGTGGTGAGTGTTCTGGTGCTGACTGCTGGCTGTCATGTATCACCCAGGTGGGTGCTCCACATTGGTGGTGGTTAGTGAGGTCCCGCCTTCCACTGTAAAGCACTTTGGATCAACTGTGTTGTGTTACAATGCGCTATATAAATGCACTTGTCTTGACTTGACTTGGAAAAGTTTTGCTACAGTTCCCATTCATCTCTATGGGTGACGTATAAAACGTGTTGAAACGTTTTGTCATCTTTGAATTCAAGGCTGGTTTAGATGGGTTGTGAGAAAAGAACATAGCAAGTGCACAGCAAGTACATAGTAAGTCTATGGTGAGTGCATGTTAGGTGAACTGGGTCCTTAGATGTATTAGGAGGGGAGATTCCCTTGGGTCAGGATCTTCCTGACAGAGGGAGACAGCCTTGCTCTGATGGTAGGGCATGCCACCAATGAAGAACTACAATGACATTTCTTTGCTATTCAGAAGGACGTATTTGTTGCACACTCAGGTTGCAATGGCACCCTGGGCCGCACCCGCATCAGGTCTCCCTCACGTGGCATTCGCATTGGCACAGTGTGCTTCTCATGGACTGGGTGTGTGTGTGTGTGTGTGTGTGTGTGTGTGTGTGTGTGTGTGTGTGTGTGTGTGTGTGTGTGTGTGTGTGTGTGTGTGTGTGTGTGTGTGTGTGTGTTTGTGAGACAATTGCCCTGTCCCTGAAGTATTATATCATCTGTCACATGTTTAGATAATCTTTTATGGCTCTCAGTCCGTTTGAAGACGCTGTTTGTGTTGTGTAATGAGAACATAAGGGGATATGACCGTGCCGTATAGCGATCATTAATCAATATTAAATCAATAATCTAGAATTGTTAGCATTTGGGCTGTGGGTATTTGTGAGGAAAGCCTGCTATTTATTTTTGTCCCTCACAGTTAGAATGGGCCCTGGACTTATAATAGAGTATTCTTGTGTAGTTTGAAAGAGGAGATTCCATTGTTTGAAGACTATGTTTGTGTTGTGAAATGGAATGGTTCTGTGTGACTAATCATCAATCAGTAGTAAATCAATAATCCAGAATTGTTAGCATTTTTGTGCTGTGAGTATTAGTGGGGAAACCCTGCTCTTTTTCTGTCCCTCAGTTAGAAATACATTCAGGTTATTTGTGTGTGTGTGTGTGTGTGTGTGTGTGTGTGTGTGTGTGTGTGTGTGTGTGTGTGTGTGTGTGTGTGTGTGTGTGTGTGTGCGCTAAAGTGCATGCTAAATGTGTCTGTGTTCTTACTGGTGCATTTGATCTGTCTGTGTTTAGGTCACTGTCTGGCCCCTAAGAAAGTGGGCCCTTGTCGGGGGTCCTTCCCCCGCTGGAACTATAACGCTGTGACTGACCGCTGTGAGGAGTTCAAATTTGGTGGCTGTAAGGGCAACAACAACAACTACATCTCTGAGAGAGAGTGCAATAATGCCTGCAAAGGTGCCTCAGGTACAATTTTGTCTGTCTGTCTGTCTGTCTCTCCATCTTTCCTTTCCTTTTCTGGACCTCTCTATGGTTTCCCCTTTTTTCTTTGTTTCTCTTTAAAGGTGTTGTCAACATTTGTTTAGTGGTTTGTCCACTGAGTTCCCTTTAAACAGTTGTGTTATCCCACACTGCTTGTGAGCTCAGTAAAAGAAATAAAGCAGAGATAATGTATCTCCCAAAATATTATGACTTTTCAGTGCGAATGTAGTTTGATCAAGAAGTAATGACACTTTGACCACCTGTAAACTATCAAACAGCCTATTCATTGTCTTTGTTTGTTTGTTTTTTGTTTGTTTCTTTCTTTTGCATACTTTCACATACACACAACATGCCTGCACAACATGTCTAGACTAAAACCCAGTCTAGACAACTAAACACATCCCACCTGTAAGGATTCTAGTGACGGGTTGAGTGAATGTACTGAAGGGTCTGGTATTGTGTTCCTAAACACTCTTGCTTGTCTTGGCTTGCCATCTGACTCAGCAACTGGAAAATAAATGTCAGATCATTCTCAGGCGTTGAACTGTCTTTGCGTATGCACTGTATGTCAGTCATATGACCTGTGAAGTGTAGAAATGGTTTTAATGGGTGTATGCGTCATCATCTGACTGGAGCAGTGAGGCCATATGTTGAGCTGAACCTGTTATTTACAGTGTGCTCATCTTGTTTTTTTTCTCTACAGCTATGGCCTCTGGGAGGAAAATCGAACCACCAAAGGAAGGTAAGCAGATGCAGGAAGCTCATGACAGAATTCACAAAGGAATGCAAACTCACTGCTCACTGGATGTCTGAATGTCATGTGTGAATTTACATGCCCCCCAGTGCAACTGCTCGCACACACACACACATGCACACACTTAAGACCTCTGTACTGTTTCAACAAACCTGCGTTTCCAAAATTACATTCTATCGTTTACAATGCAACCCCACAAACCAGCACTGAAGTTTTCTGCCAACGCCTATCAAGGAAATAAACGATATTATGGAATTCAAAAGTGCTCTGTAGCACGCACACACACACACACACACACTTTGCTCCTTCAGTCACTGTCTTTTCCTTTTTTCTTGTGCAGTGTGTGGAAAGATGTGCGACGTTGACCAGTTCCGCTGTGACAACGGCTGCTGCCTGGACAAGACTCTGGAATGTGATGAGTTGGTCCAGTGCTCCGACGGCTCAGATGAGGCACACTGCAACAAGTGTGAGGAAACGTGTACACACACACACACACACACACACACACACACACACACACACATACACACACACACATATATATATACATATATATATATATATATATAGAAACACATACACACACACACACCACACACTCTCTCACACCCACACACTCACTCACTCACTCACTCACACTTTACATACTATTAACATATTGGCCCTGTTGGTCTTAGTGGTGATGTCTGTGTTGGTCTGACAAAGAAATAGCGATCAAACTATATACACTATTATACTGAGTTACCAATGAATCAAATTGATTAGTTTTATCTTTCATTCCCAGTGAACAAGACTCTTAACTGGCTGTTGGGCATGAATTTGAATGAACGCAAAGGTCTGTTTGTCTTTCCTCTTTGATCCACCTCAACACTGCTATCTATGCATACTTTACTTCTTAAACAGAGACGTTGCCTTTGTCATGATGTTTGACTTTGTTTTCATTTCTCCCTCGATCTTCTAGCTGTGTGCACAGAATCTCCCGTCACTGGGCCGTGTCGTGCAAGCATGACCCGCTGGTACTACGATCCTCTCAATCGCCAGTGCTTCCGCTTCAACTACGGAGGCTGCAACGGCAACGACAACAACTTTGAGCAAGAGAGCGGCTGCATGGATGCCTGCAAGGATGTCACAGGTACAGTACGCCATTTGCTCACCTGGATAAATGAAGTCAACTACTCCAGGCTGTGCAAAGGGGTAGCAGGGATGACAACTACAGCTGTATATTATACTTGTAGTCATCACCTGGGTTGTATAGTTTTAGATGTACTATATAGTTGTCACCTGGAATGTGAACTATAATGGTAAAAAAACAAGTGTCACATAGATGGAGGTTGCAGAGGAGTTGATGATTGACCAATTGAGCTCATTGGATTCTGTTAGTAGGAAAAGGAAGAGGCAAATTCAGCACAGCTTGAAATTAAGTTGGGAACCAGCAGCTTACATTAACAGAAAGGGTCCAGTGAACTGAAATTCGGTTGTGTTCTTAGCCATTTTGCTATTCGGTCCTGGCTCATTCCTCTTCCTAACAACAGCATTTAATGAGATGGAGCAACAGGGATATACAGTAGGTTGATTTGTACTGGACCTCTCCTTTAATGTCATTCTATAATATTGTGCATTCACTGCATACATTTAGCGTGTCACCAGTGTTAGGATGACATGCTGCTGAAATGTGTGTCAATGGTCTCACCGTCTGTTGAAATTCAGCCTATGGTGAATAGGTAGAATATATCTTCAGATTTGTATTTTATGAGATCATCTTTCTTCCTCAGAAAATGACGTCTTTGCCCGAGGGCTGTTTGAACGGCATGAGCAAGAGGAGACCCAGTCAGGTAAGAGGCAGTTTTACCAGAAACAGACTTGGGTTTGTTTTTCGTACCACGTGGAATTTATGAAGCCCATTTTTTTTGTTTTGTTTTGTGGACATTAGATAGTCCACTTCAGTTTAAACCATGCAACATATTTACTTACTAAGGCTACCGATTAGATATTAAGTCTTTTGTTAGACATTGATGCAGAGCTTTGGAACCTTTGGGGGGGAAGTGTGTGTGTGTGTGTGCGCTTGCTTGTCATTTTTGCTTTGTCATTTGGTTTACCATTGACCGTCACACATAGACAAAAGGGTCACAGTGTAATGCAAATTCATTTCAATTGACAAAAATAGTTCTCTAGATTTGTCTAGGAGTACTCTGAAATTTCGCTTTAATTGGGACTGGATAGATTAGGGATGGGCAAGCTACGGCCCGGGGGCCAATTGTGACTGAACTATTTTTCATGTGGCCCATCATGATGTCTAAAATGTGGCCTGTTGTGACATTAATCTGTTACAAATATTACAGTATACTTAAGCACAGTCTACTTATAATTGATTGAAAACCGGTGATCATAATATTCCATTGGCCCTTAGATTTTTCAGCCCACAACCAAAAAAGTTTAACTAATACGAAGTGATGGCTTTGATGGAAAGTCCTTTTGAAAGTCCTCCACTTGCTTTGATGTTTTTTGTTTCTTTCAATATCTGTCCCAAACCTTAGCAAAGACCTAAATCAGTCCAGCTGCTTCAGTGTGTGTGTGTGTGTGTGTGTGTGTGTGTGTGTGTGTGTGTGTGTGTGTGTGTGTGTGTTAACCATCCTGACTGCATCTCTGGTTTTGTCTGACTGTGTGTGTTCAGGGTCTGTTGCCGTGGCAGTGGTACTGGGCGTGTGCATCCTGGTTGCGCTGGCGTTGCTAGGCTACTGTCTGCTGAAGGAGCGGATGAAGAAGGGGAAGCACATGCCCGTGGCCACCAACGGCGCCCTGACTGACGACTCTGACCACATGGTCTACAAGTCCACCACCAAACCCGTATGAGAGGATGGAGGCCTCTGCATGAACCTCAAAAGTTAGGCGTGTGTGTGTGTGTGTGTGTGTGTGTGTGTGTGTGTGAGAGAGAGAGAGAGAGAGAGAGAGTTGATGTGTGTGAGACAGGGAGTGTGTCATCTCTGCAGGGAAAACATGACAGTCCACAATGTAAAGCTGTATTACTGTAATAAGAAATAGACTATATTTGTGTGTGTGTGGTGTGTCTGTGTATGTGTTTGTACCACACTTAGTCTATAACATGTACGTATATGATTCTGTTTGTTTATGTGTATGTGTGTGGGTAGGTGGGGTCTACTGCAGCGTTATAGCTTCTCTAGGAAGAGCTTTTACCCAGTCAGTCAACTGATAGCAGCAACTTCCTCGTTCTTCTAATGGTTACCTGTGCACAGAAATGAAAATTCCAGGTTTTGCATACTGCATGTTGCCATGGTTAATCAACCTCAGGCACATATCTCTCCCACCCTCACTCACTCTCTCCCTCCCTCCCTCCCTCCCTCTCTTTGTCCGTCTGCTGAGGTTTGAAGTACAGCAGAATATGAAGAGGGGTATTTGTGTGCACTGACTTCCAGGGTCATACCTATCCTTGTTTCTGACTCTCTTTGCTTAGGTTAAGGGAACTCACAACTGTACTTGACATTATAGAACACACTCAGAAATGGATATGTAGTGAAAAACCTTTAGGGCAAGTATGAAGTACTACAATGTAATATGAGAGAAAGAAACACCCAGTCATGTGTTTTTGTCTGTCACAATATTGATTAGAATCTGTACATAGGTTGTCCACTTACTGTGGCCTGTTCCCATGATGTGGATAGTTTCGTTAAAGGTTATGTTTTTAACTTGTTTTGTTGTTTTTGTTGTTGTTCAACAATTGTTCCATTTTGAAAGCTTTTACTTTCTGTTGTTTGTGTTTTTAGTATGAACATTTTGCCTATATTTGTCTATTATAAGCATTTCTTTACATCCAATTAAGTCCCACATTTGGAAGTACACCAATATTTATACATCAAATATATGATTTCTCAATGTAAATAGTATCACATATGAATTTACAAATAAATTAATTATGACAATCTGCATGTTTTTCACTTGTTTTGTAATAATCATCTGATGGAGTCGTGGGAATGAGTTCCTGGGATGTGCTATATTGTATGAATTGCAGTTATAGAAATGTCCTGAGGAGGGCATTAGAGACCTGTCTGATAACTTCTGACATCCTCTGAGCATTTACATAACCTTGATGTTGGATCTTGTCTCTGTTCTGACTCATTGGGCATCTAATGATTACAAATAGCTTGAAATTCTATAATAAAAAGAGAGTGACAGAAAACAACTCTATTGCAGTATATCCTCCTGTTTTGTCCATCCTAGCCTCTAACTCCATTCAGTTGTTTTTATAATGTTTTAAAATCTCATCTTTATAATCTAGTCATCTTCATCAAACTGCAATGTTATTATTAGGTAAATAAACAAATCAAGCCATACCGTCCATTTGGTGGTGGGCTTATAATAATATCATAAATTAAACATGTATAAATTCATTGAAAATAGACTCCTTATATCCATTATCCATAGTGCACTGTATATATATGTGTATAGTAATGACTGTATCTTATGTAGTCTTATGAACTAATGACTAATTTGATTGATTTTGAATTGAATATGAACTATGGAAAAGCAGCATGGGTACAAAGTCACTTTAATGAAACCGGTTTAATTACAGTACTGATGGAGCTGGATTGAATGGGGCCAAGTGAAGATATTACTGTTTCTTCTTGAACACTTGGTGGCACACTTTGTCTTCCACCATGATTTCCTTTAACACACACACACACACACACACACACACACACACACACACACACACACACACACACACACACACACACACACACACACATACAGGGAAAGAGAGAGAGAGAGAACAAGAAATTCAAACATGATTGATTAAAAACATACTAGCCACCATCTGGGAGACCATTTGTTCATTTGTTGATGAAGTCAAGATTCAGACATTCATTTTCAGTTCATGTGGTTCCATGCATATTGGAATTTTCCAGTGTGGGTGAAGTTGCTTGCTTTTATGGTGTAGTTGCTTGCGTTTGTGTGTTTCTCTTTGGTTCTTTCTGCACAGTTTCATGTCTATTTACGTTGGTAAGGTCTTGTACTCGTATTTGTGCTTGTGTGGTGCCATGTGGATGCATGTTTGTGTATTTATATCTGTGTGGGTGGGTACATCTGGTTTGTGTTCTGTAGTAATGAATGACTGCCCTGATTGATTGACAGATACATCGACCTACCAGATGCAGCTCATCTCCCTCGATCCAGTGCTTCCAGCCCCGATTGGCCTTCTCTCCCTTCTGCACACACACAAGCTTGTCCCCATCCCACGTCACCAGTGTCTGCACACACACAGAAACATACACACACCCTCACATAAACAATTGCACACCCTCACAAATTATCCTACACACTCAAAAATCCCCACAAATGTTGCATATGCACAGACACAGAACACACATATACTGTACTTCCACATACAGTCAATTCAGACAAATCCACAAATTCTCATAAACATTCAAGAAAGTTCAACTAAATGGAAACTAGCATTTTTCTTGTTCCTTAAATGATCCTCTTTTGCGATTTAACCTTATATTGTAATGTGCTATTATTATGACCGCCGCTAGCCGCTAGCGGTCATATAGTGATTGTCAAAGTTTTTTAGTGATTGTCAAAGTCAAAGATAGGCCTACTGTCTCACACACACACACACACTCACTCACACACACACACACACACACACACACACACACACACACACACACACACACACACACACACAGGGCAGAGAATGTGCAGAACTGAGCGGCAGTCATATTTTGTACCGCCATGCGGTACATCTAGTTTATTCTAAGATGATTTAGAGTTTTTAGTTTTTTTCTTATGTAATCTCATAATTCCTAATCTAATCTAATCTAATCAGGAACTTCGCCTGAGATTCTGATTAGCCATAAGTGCTGATGACATAACTTACACAATGAGAGGAAAATTCTCTTTGATGATGGCAGCTCTTTTGAAAGTCAATAAACATTTGCTAAAAAATATTGTCATACTATGGATTCCAAGGACAAAACCCTTATCCCACCAAGATTGAACAGACATAAAAGCAATATCATGATTGCCTGAGTTGACAGGTATGATTTGATTTCATGCCAGTTAATAATAATAAGGGTTCAGGGAGGACAGAGCAATTAGGTCTCTGGTCTTTGTTGCCCTCAACAGTGAGTGCCAACCAGGCAGCGCTGGCTTCAAGGCACCACCCTCCCAAATCCAGGGTTAGGGTTAAGGTTGCAGGCAGTGCCGTCTGGAAGGTGCTGTTAAAACTTCCATCAAGGTTGGAATTCATTCATACTATGTCCTGATTGGCTATCCCCCATGCGGTCTTTGATCATTTTCGTTGTCAACAGCAGCGCTGTCCTCAAGGCACTACTCCCCCCAGTTTAGGGTTAGGATGAGGGTTGAGGGGGTCAGGTTTAGGGTAAGGGTTAAGGTAAAGCCTTTTAGATTGTGCTGCCTGGAAGGAGTGGTTAGGGGCAAAAAACACCATTGATCACATTATGCACACAGGTATGAAGTATAGGATGGTCCACCTTGACAGTCCTGTTGTCCAGGCCTTTGGTGTATTCTTCGAATTCCTCGCCAATGGTGAAGTTGACCTCATAGTTTCGGAAGGTACTGAGTGTCTTGGTCTCAAAGCGATCTCCATTCTGAACAATTACTTTTGTCTGGGTGAGATGTGCTGCTATCTTACGCGTTGCAAAGTCGATGTCTTAACAAAAAAGGAGCAAAAAGACAAATTTTATTTCTCTCTTCAAATTCAGAAACAATGTCTCAAAATCCACAAAATCAAGCAGTGGTTTGTTTGGCCAATGCTGAAATAGGACATTTATTTAGCCTAACGTTCTCAAGTGCACACACACACACACACACACACACACACACACACAGACCGCTCAAATGATAGTGTGTAGCATTATGG
>JAODXP020000025.1:19359538-19384538 GCA_027497455.2 Sardinella longiceps
GCTATGGCTTAAGAACAATATAAATACCTCCTACCTTTGGAAATTAAAGGAAAATCTGGAGTGAAATGGTCTCTTGGGCCTTTCTAGGGTAAAATGGCAGTGCAATAGGCATGCCATTTTTAAGTCAATTGAAAGGCTTATACCTCTAATAAGTATAGTATAGTGTGTGTGTGTGTGTGTGTGTGTGTGTGTGTGTGTGTGTGTGTGTGTGTGTGTGTGTGTGTGTGTTGCTGCTGCTGTTTGGTGATGATAACTGGCCATGCCCTTAGATAGCCCTATATACATATATATAGCTGTCTATAAATCATGATTTATGTGACTGAAATTACTGTTCTGTCGTTAAGTTTTCTTTTCAATATGGGAAAAACTCATGAATGTCCAACACTTGGGTGACTGCCAGGGTGTTTCAATGAGATGATATTGCACAATGTGGTGTCACTTCACAGGACTCCCCTTGTTATCAGTATGAGTAAACTCAGCTTAAATGAGTGAAATACTTTCTTGGGCTATTTTCACATGATTTGGAGTAACTGTAATATGATAACTTGAATTGGCCATCAATAGTCTTCTACAGAATCTGTCTGTAGGCTTGCAGAGGACACTTCAGTTTATCTGTAGGAACCCTCAGCTTATTAACAGATACAGTACATACACATGCACACAAATCATCTAGATGTAAGTACAGTCATAACTCAACCTGATCTTCATAGCCTAATATCATGCTTAAGTAGTGCCTGAAACAAAGCATAAAACTATGGTGGAGTGCAACCAATATTTCTGTAGAACAGGTGTACCAAAACAAGTGTTGCTTGTTACAGTATGCTTTTGTTGACTACTGGGTTATTTGCTGTCTATGTAATGTTGCTTAGGCCTATGTAAAGTACAATTCAAGTAACATTCAAGTAAATATTTTGTGTTTGTGTTTTTTCATTGGCATTTGATCCATATAGAATGTACTGAAACACACTGAAGTGCCCCAATTTGACACTTTGTAAATAAAATCTTATTAATTATGTCAAAAGGCTGTGCAATAAATTGATAATGGATAGTTGAAAAATGGAGTCCATCTTTAGACTGCATGCAGTTACTATCAAGGGTAATTTGGTTCCTTATCAAATGTCTCCAATCTTAGTATCTTATCTACTTGTACACTCATTTGAAGTATATCACTCCCTGTCATATCAGCTGGTTGCTTGCTTAGGCATACTGTGAGAACTGGGTCCAATTTTGCATTGCAAGGATGTTCTTAGGGTATATTTGAGTGCATAACCTAAGTATGCAGAGTACATAGACTAAGTGTGCATAGTACAGACTAACTATTAGACCTTGTGATAATGTAGTGTGCTGTAGTGCAGTGTAGTGTCTAGTGCAAATCTAATGCTTTAGATGTATAATGGATGGCTGTGCCTGTTGATAAGTCTCTCTGCTGTCACCTCTAGAACCAGTCCAATAATGGAAGCCTGTGGGGGCTTTCAGTCGACTGGTTAGGGTGCTCACCTCCCAATCTAAGGGTGCTGTGGGGTTTCAGGTTTGAACACAGGGCTAGACTGCAAAGGAATTCTTGTGAATTCTAGGCCCACTAACTTAAACTGTACTAAACTAACTTTTTGCATTAAGCAAAATAGCAACTCTTGAATCATAAATTCTTTGGTACTGGGCCCTCTTCTTATTTTAAGCTATCTGTTTTTCATACAAACGTGTAATTTTTTTTAATCTCTGAGAGGATTGTGGTACTGCTGATGACAAACCTCCACTCTGGTGAGTCTTCACTGGTGCAGTAGTATGAGAACAAAAGGGCCTGTTTCATGGTCTGAAATGGAGGTCAGAGTGTAATATCTCATTCCATACTCTAGAGGGAGCTGTTGGATTGATGGAGCTGAGTTCTTGAAGCCTGGTTTACATCCATCATCAAATACTTTGGATGACCTAGACAGTTAGAATTATAACCAGTGCCATGATTTCCACTGTGCATAGCATAAACAGTGAAAGTCTAACCCATTTATAAGATAAGCTTGTGCTAGAAATATCTGTTGTGATTGGATCAAACCCTGTATGATAGTGTATGTGGGACCAATAGGCTATGCCACATGTACATATACACACAAACATACTCAACATACTAGTGTACACACAAACAAATGTATTGAAAAAAAGTTTCTTCTTCATGCTGCAGATTGCACTTGGAGATTTGTGTAAAATTGTATTTGATTAACATGTCAAATGCAAGGAAGAAAAAATATCCAATCCCCCTTTCAGACCCATGGAGTGGTTTTGTCAGTCTCTGTGACACTAGTGGCCAGCAAACACACAGCGCATGCACACACACACACACACACACACACACACACACACACACACACACACACACACACACACACACACACACACACACAGAGTAAAGAACTCTGCCAACCTACTTGTGTGTTGTCCAGCAACATACCAGCTGTCAGCTTTCTCTAAACCCCACAACCAAATGCAAGCAATTTCAGCTAATCAAATATAATTTGTGATGTATGCCTGTCACAGCTATGACCTGGACATAGGCAGGGGACGCCAGGACTAAAACTTTCCAATTGCAGGCCTATGATTTATGGATCTGAGCTTGGTTTACCACTCATGTAAATAAGACATGGGGAAAACACACAACATAGTGAATTCAACTCCATTTGGATCTGCTCAGAAATTATTTCTGTGGCGTGGCTAGCAGAGCAGAGCAGTAAAAAGAAACACTTCTCAAAGCTTGACCACTGATGCTCCAAAACTATTTTTGTATTATTTAACACACATAAAGGTATGTGGAAAGGAATATTTTCAATTGTGTTAACTATCACAAAGCTTAAGTGTTAGACTAGACCAAGAGTTCTCAAACTTTATTGGCCCAAGACCCGTCATGGAGCAGAGTTTGTTTCAAGGACCCCTCATGATTGCGTAGAATTTATGGCCATTTGTTCTTTCTAAGCCTACATTTTAAAAATGTTGTAGTTGTTGTAGTAGTACCTCTGTTGCCATAGGACAAGTTTATATTTTGCAACAAACTTTTTCACGGAACCCCAGGCAGCAACCTGCTGCAGACCCCTGGGGGTTCCCAAACCCCATTTTAAGAACCAATGGAGGACTAGACTAGCCTGGCAACGCCATCCTACGTACTTCCACTAAAGGATTTTAGCTCCGCACAGTAGTCTGGTCCAGCCCGCCTACTTCGGTTCGTGTACGGTTTCGTCAATCAGCACACAGTTTAGAGCGATGTCTCTGAACTTGTCTGTAGTTCAGAAGCTTGTAGTTCAAAAGCATAGGAACGCGTTCGTTTTTCTCACCCCTACTTTCGAATTACCTTTACAAAATTGGTACATGACATTAACATCCATGAATTTGAGGATTTATTGCCACTACGATGTCAAAATGAATCGGAATTAGCCAGCGGTCTCTTACTACTGAACGCGGAAGTTGGAGGCGTGAGAGCCAGGTGAGAGAATACGTCATATCCAAACGGAAACATGTTTCAATTGCATAATTCCAAACTGTATGACGGAGTCAACAGTCGGCTTATTTGCCAGGCTAAGACTAGACAACCACTAGACCACTAACAGGATGGGGATGCTCTGATCCTATTAATCAGTCTTTCCAAACGTTGCATTATCTTGTAAACCACTGACATCTCATCCTTCTGTATTCACAAAAGGAAGACACTTTCCAGGCCTGCATAGGATGGCATTTCTACAATGAACTAACGAATTGACTAAGTTTATGTCTGTGCATGATCTGTCATCATCGTCCCATCCACTGTGCACACATCTCTCTCTCAAGGTTTTGTAGGAAAGTGTGCGAAAGGATCTGGTAATGACTGTACTGTGTACATTCTGTAATTTAGTTTCAAGCACACCTCACAGGGAAGGAATGTACTGTTTCAGACTGCAGCCTTGGTAGACATTTAGCATGAAATAAAGCCCACTTCTGCAGTTTAGAGACTCTCTGATTTTACAGAATAAGTTACATTGAATGTAAAAGTCAGATTCATTAAACTAGCACTGACAGGAATGGTAGCAGATAATGAAAAGTTAGAAGTATAGAAATTATCCTTCTAACTTTGCTTAGTGATGATAAGTAAAGCAGGGTATTCTCAGAGAGAGAGAGAGAGAGAGAGAGAGAGAGAGAGAGAGAGAGATATTCCATTGAATTCAGATCTCATTTACTCCTTTCTTTCATTTGAAAAGTTCAGTTAAAGCTAAACTACAGTCTTTTTTCGCAAAAGGTTAAAGCAGTCATTACGCATCGTATCTCTCCTTCCATTGTAAGCTCAGCTTTAGCTACACCGAAATTTTTAGTTAGGGGGAGCGAAACCGGACGCTCCAGCCACAGTTGATGTGAGCATGCGCAGTGGGAACATTTGAAAAAAGCCGTGCATTTTAGAGAGTACTTAGATGGGTATGACTGTCATTTGGCCCAAGTAAATGAGCAATCGCTTTTAGGATTCTACTTGTAACTTTGCAATCCTTGACGGGCCGAAGGGGGAATTATCGAGTTGGCAATATAAATGCAACAGTTACTTTTTAGAGTTTCATCGGGGGCTGTCATCGGTAAACTTCGAACCATTGTTTGGTGAGTAACAAAGTATCTAACGTTAACTTGACTAACGTTAACGTCTGTCCGCTTTGTTGTGTCTCACTAAAAGTTGATTCATTCCGACTTGCATTATATTTTAGGTATTCTATTGTTGTCCTTGAGAGTCTGCTAACTGTCATACATCACCTTTCTGTAAGAATAAGTTATGTGCTACTGAACGAATGTTCGCTGAAAACTTTCAAGCAATTGATTTTGAGACGGACTATCATCTGTATCGTTACTTTGTTTCACCTCCTCCATTCTAGTGGATGTGGCGTCTAACTTCGCTCTCTTCACATTCGACCGGTGCTGACTTTTTTGAACGTTAACAGCTGTTGAGCTCGTTACTTGTTGGCTAGATGAAAGCATGCCATCTATACGTGCATCTGAAGAACTCATGTTTCCAGTTGTGAACATCGTTTTCTGACGTGTGCACAGATGTAGCGTTATGAACGCACTTTTGTGCGCGTGCCGTGGACTTTTTTTTTCATGAACAGAAGGATGACTCGTATCAACTGAAATGTGTGTCTTGTGTGTTTTTTTATTGTTATTTCGGTCTAGGCACTGGTATGGTAGCCTAGTTTTCTCAACGCTGCAACAGCACCCTGGAGAAAGTTTATGCCTTATTTTCCCAGACACGACACCTGGGTATCCTGACAGGTTTAACCTGTCTGAGTCTGGAGAGATGGATTGTAATGCTGATGTCTAGTAACAGAATATGCACAAGCAGAAGCATGAAATATATTGTAGTTTTAAATGACATTTAGGATGGAGCATGCTGTGGGCTACTAGGCTGTCCCAAACAATGGCTGGTCAGATACATTACAATTCTTTTGATTATTAAAAAACAAGTCAGTATTCCAGGTCTTATGTTAAGTTTATGCAGCCAAACTTGACGGTCTTGTGACGTGTGTCTGTGTGAAGTGCCTCGGCTCTGTGTCCTAGGGCAGGATAGGCCTACCTGATAACCCCACTCCCCAATAGATCGCTGTAATGAACAGGATTACATAGGGCCCTGCGCCCCGGGGCACAGTGAAGACTACAGTTGATGACGCATGCGAGAGCGAGCGGACAGGAGATATTTCTGAAAGGCTCCGCGTGATGTAAGTTGAAGGAAATGTTCCAGCTGACTAGTTCTCACTGCCTTGAAATAAGGCAATTCGCCAGCCTCCGTATCATTCTTTCCATTGCTAGTTCATTTGAACCACAGACAATATACAAACCGAACAACTGTGGGAAAGAGCTGGCTGCAGAATGTTGAATAGGTCATGTGGATGCTGAAAGATCCTTTGGCCATAATTGCTGAGAGTGTCCTGTCTTCTTGGAAAAGACATAGGTAGGCTATGTCATAGGAGAGCTATAGTTCACTTTCCACTACATGCACCTGAAATATTTGCAGAATTTACATGCCGCAATCTGCTTTTATCACAGCAATCTCTAATTCGTAGGTGTGGAGCATTTATGAAGTGAACAGGAGGGAAGTGTGTGTGTGTCTGTGTGTGTGTGTGTGTCGGACAGGGCGGTTTGGGTTGTATTGAACAATGGGCCCCATGAGAGAATGGTGCTAAGTATGTGTGTGCGGGGGGTGACTTTCAGACACACCCAGTTCCCTTTTGGCAGCCCTAAGGTTGGCCTGCGTCCTGAACCACACGCTGGTTCCCTTGCACTCTCTCCCTACTAGCTTCCTGCTCTCAGTCAGATAGCTGTCAACCTGCTGCACACTGAGAGACTGAACTCTAGCAACGTGACTTAATCCCCCCTGCCTGTTTTTCACTGGCACCCTCGTGCAGTTTAACTCACAAATTATTCTGTGGATGTATTCAGCAGTGTGTTGGTACCCATCCAAGACATTTTACAGTTCAGCAAACATGCTATCAGTACGAAACTCCACAGCCATCATGTACCACATTTTCCATGAAGGACGACTTGCCTGTTGTAAATTGAAACAGATATACATCACCATGTGCACACAAAGGCTTAACAAGCCTGTCTAGTTTGAAGAAAAAAAAAAAAAACACGTCTGAGTCTCAGGCTGCTGATTTATGTGAGTCATCGTAACAGCACGATTTTTATTGTCCATGCAGGTATCCATGGACAGATTATGAAGCCATATCATATTACCCTTGAGCCTCTCTGAACTTCCCCCTTGAACAGTTTTGAAGTTACAGGACCCATTTGGTCTTTGAAGATCGTGACCATCTGCAGGTCTATAGGTTAGGATGCTTACATCTTTGTCCAAAAATGCAAAGGTCACGTTGTGGTGGTATTGTTGTCACAATACTGTGTTATGACTCCACTATGATGGTATGCATCATCTCAATACGAATACTTAAACTTTACCACTGCAAAGCCTTTATCTTCAGTAACAAACCTAAATAGGTGTTCATAAAATAACCAAGGGTTATTCTTTGTAACTGATAATACAGACAACTTTAATTGTAATCTGCATAATATTTTGTGGCTGGTAACACATGCAACTTTTATCGTAAAAGTGCATTTTTGAATTATTGCAGCTGATAAAATGTAAAAGTGTTTGAAATGGAAGTGCATTGTGAAACTTTTCAATTCAAGTCTGTTTTGTGTATTGCTGTATTGCACTAAAACTGTTCTTGTGGACCCAGCACACCCTGTAGTCCCCCTGTTGGGTGTGTATTTACTATGAGAGCTCACAACCAATTGATACAGTGTTTTGTCCTTTGTTGAGTAGAAACAGATGCACTATGATGTTTATTTGCCAGCAAACTGGGAAATTCTTCTCTGATGACGCATCATTTGCTGAAACAACTTGGCTAAATTTGGTATCAGTAGGGGTGTTGACCAGCAGTCTTGGTGTTCTTTTAAGATGTGTTAAAAAGTGCTGGTTAGCACATTTTTTGCATGTCTATTCCGAGTGAATCACCTGCTATCCAGCTGAAAGTCCCTGGCTGAAGTCTTTTGTGGAGTGAAAATAGGTCGTCTACGTTTTATTTGCCTCAGTCATTGTTAGGCACCTGGAGTTCTCATCTGTAAGTAGATAAGTTGTAATATTTAGAAGTACTGCTGCTGTAACATCTTTTTTTTATGATGTCACTCTTCTTAGTACAGTTGATGCCTGCTTTAGCATCTTTTTATGATGTCACTATTCTTTGCAAAGTGTTTGATGCTCTCTCTTCGGTTGTTTTAGTACTTGTATGGTAAAGCAGCATATTCTCACCACACACTGAAGTGAAGACTGTGCTGTGTTTGTTTGAGAGGGAGACAAGAGCATGACAAAGGAGGGGCCGAGTGGGGGAGTGGGGGGAAAGGAGGACGTTAGAGGTCCTTTAAACACTGATCTCCATGGTTCACACTGGCAGAGTCCTCCACATGCCAAACATTCTGAGGCCTCTGAAGATTCACTCCGTGCTGATGAGGGGCCCAGCAGAGATGGCACAGTCTAGTGTTAGGATAGAATGCTGTGTGCACTTTGTGAAACATTGTGGCTTAAACATGGTGTCTTCTCTTTTTTTTCTTTTTGAGGTGTATGTGTGTGTGTGTGTGTGTGTGTGTGTGTGTGTGTGTGTGTGTATGTTTGTGTGTGTGTGTGGGCCTTGTATTTGTGTGTGAGTGTGTGTTGAGACATTGTGTCAGACATTTCAAAATACTGCTTTATCACTGCTCGTTTTGCAAAACACTTCACAACCAATAGTTCACCCAGAAAAGCTCATTGGAATCCTTGTATGAGACAAGGAATTCATGCATGCAGATGATCTTTCGCCCAAATAAATGCATCTTACAAAAGCAACTGTTACGTTTTCCATTATTAGTTATATTGCAGTATAGTATGCTTCAGTTAGATTGTGTTATATTGTTGTTATGGTACTGTACATTGAGCTACAGGAATGTTTTGTCTGTTATATTGTTATATATCATGTCTGTTATATTATCTGCAGTGTTTTCGTGTCATATGTACATATCTTGTACATGAACAGCAAAAACTGCCGTTTTTTAAACTCAAAGTGGTAGTAAGTTTTCTTAAGGGAGACAATCTGGGTCAAGTTCCTGCCATGGTCAGGTCCCCCACCCCCACCCCTCTCACTTCCCATCTAGACTGTGTGGGTAGGCTACAGTCTTGATTAGCGCAAACTTAGATGTCCAAGAGATAAGCAGAGCCGGGCTTTCCATAGTGGCAGTAGAGTAGGCACTGAACAAATGAGTGAATGCGGATGAACACAGACCTGCTGTTTCAAGCAAACAGTTTCTACTCGCTTGCACTCTGCTGAAAGATCACAGATCACGTTTACCAGCTGAATCACAGCAATTGTGTGTGTGTGTGTGTGTGTGTGTGTGTGTGTGTTTGGAGGTGGGCGTGGGAGTTCTGCTTGCCTGCTGTGCCTGAGATTGCTGGCGCTGTAGGAGAAGCCAATCAGTTCTGTTGCTCCTGAAAGAACACTGTTGTCATCCATCACATGTGGTTTGCTTATGAGAGACCATGGGAGCCTTAGGAGCAAGCTTCAGTAATACTCAACCACATGATTATCAGTAATCAGGTGACATATCGCTGGTGTATCTACAGGAAGGGCAGGAATTAAGACGGCACTAAATTTAGCCCACGTTGGAGAATCCCGATTCCAAATGAGATTTAGTTGAGACATTGAATCTTATTTCTGTCTGGAAATTTTTGTCCCAATATAACACAGCAGAACGGATATTAGTGGTATGCCCGTGTTTGGTTTTTCATTGGCCGCAAACTCAATAACTGTCGAGTTCTGACGTAGACGTGAGGAATGGAAGCAAGTTCACTCTTTTGTCTCTCTGCATTGTTTTCATTTCTTATCTGTTATATCACCCAATAAAGACGGTTATTTTTGGACCACAGAAGCAATAACAATGCTGAGGGACTTGTGAGATAGGAAGATGGAATCTTGTGGTTATGTCACTCTTCTTGTGGATGCTAGATGTGAGAAAAAAGAAGGGGGGGTGGAAGAACAACAGTTTCACAATTCAACATCCATTCATCTGTGAGGAATTGGAACATGTTGCAAGTCTTTGCTGACAGAGGAGGAACATTCCGGAGCATTTGTGTGCTGCTGCGGATGTTGTTAATTTTGTTATTGTCACGATTGACTCTCCTCCGTTCTCTTCCCAACCCCTTTCGCCGAGTGGATGAAGGCCTTCACTTTGTGGGTTTTAGTTAATGTCCCTCCAAAAAGCCATCTATTCCCAGCTGAGGAACCCTCGCTGAGTTTGTGGTCGGACAAGGCCACAGGTGGCTAGGACTGAGCCCAGTAAAAGTCACGATAAGCAGCTACACCACTTTGCTTCTGTATCATTGTGTTTGCTGTCTGTCGTGTTTTTAAATAGAACAACACTTTGTCCATAAATGGTCTGTAATTAGGCAAGGCTTTTTCATTCTGTCTTTTTTTTTTTTTTTTTTGGCTAAATGCTGTGGTCTGGTGTGTGTCGAACCCAGAATCCCACGGGGCCTCGTTGACTTGTCGGTTTGAGGGGTTTGGCCTCCTGTGCATTTCCTGTTAAGAGTGGAAGAAGGGTTGTAGACCAAACACGTTGGGCAGCCTCCAGAGAATCATATTTTTAGCCCACTTGCCAACACCTCAGGGATTTACCTCCAAAGAAGAAAAAAAAAAGACTCAATCCTGTCAGTGTGGTTTCCCGCACTTCTGATTGTGAGATAACGCCTTGGTCCTCAGTGAATTGTCTGAAATCAATTACCCCATTTTAGGAGTTTCCGAAAAAGACTTTATCTTCTGGCATCTCAACGGTTCCCGCTTGGACCCATTTCAAAAGATGCAATAACTTTTCTGTCAACACAAAATCAGAATCATGGATATGAAGTGTGTCCAACGGAACTTATGACATGGGTCAATTTTTGTTGGGGTCAAGTATTTTAAGAATTGTTGGAATCACCAAGTTGAGCTGCTATGACTAATGGAAAAGCATCATCATCCTTTCTGGAATTTGTCCCTTTCCCACATAGGACTTAAGTTATTGTTGCTCCATTTCCAGACACGACTTGTTTGTGTCTGAATGAATGAATGTTTAGCAGAGCAAAGGTTGGCATGGGGAACCAGTTTTTTTTTTTTTTTTTTTTTTTTCTTCGTGAGATGACACCCACTGAAAGGCTCTCACCCGTTCCAAAGGTTCCAGAAATAGGAACAACTGATTCTGTTCCCAGTTCAGCTACAGTGTGTCCCTAAGACTGAGTGCCCAGGCTACCTTTGTTTATTGTGTGTGTGTGTGTGTGTGTGTGTGTGTGTGTGTGTGTGTGTGTGTGTGTGTGTGTGTGTGAGTGAATGTATTTGATAGGCAGAACCATCAATTAGGGATGCGCTGTGTGGCCTCCTGAGAAAGAGGACCCTTGTGTGTCTGCTCTGCATTGTCATGTGACCCAGCGGGCAGAAGGCGGGTGGCTGGAGACTGGAAGGGCAGGGAGGGCCAGTGACGGCCCTGTTTGTTTGTCCAGCCTGGCCAGCTGCGGAGATTAACCCTCCTCTGCGCCGTCTCACACATCTCCAAGTTCCCAAGCCTCAAACGTCTGTCAGTGCTTATCTGTCTCAAGGACTATCTGCATCCCTCCCTTTTGCACTTCTCTGTGTTTTTTTATTATTATTATTTAACACTCTTTTTCATCTCATGAGTTGTGGCTCCAACTTTTAGTATGGTAAGTACTGTCATAATTCAGAGTTATTGGATTTTTTTTTTTTTTTTAGACTTTCAACTCTCGCTGTCACATGCTCTTATGCTATGAACTGTCCTGTGAGAAAGGACCTCACCTAGAGTTTGTCGAAGACCAGCAACATTTTACAGAGATGGATTTGAATGCGATGAAATGTAGTGATTGAGACGAACAACTCCGGAGGTAAAATAAGAATTTTACCCAGAACCTGGATTTCCTTTCAACACAACAATTGGGATCTTGTTTGTGGGTGGTTAACTGGGATCACTAAGATCCAGTTAGTGGGAGTATTGTGCGGTGTGCCTTGTCTGAAGACGTCTCTCATTTTCATATGGAAGGTTGCTCTGCGGAGTTTGGATATCCTCGCTGGCATCGGGAGAGAACACGGAGAAAGGGGAGGGTGGACTAACCTTGCTCTCATGACCGAATAACCATGATGAAAGATCTCAATAACACACTCTGGAGCTCGCCGGGCTTGTGGGCAGCCTCCGCAAAATGTGGTTACTTTGCAATATCCGTCACGGCTGATGTGATTTGACAGAAAGGAACGGGGGCTGGCGAGGGAACAAAAACCTGGGGCAGCTGAGAAAACTGCCCTGAATTCAGTCGGATTCATGGACTTTGTGTGTGTGTATGTGACTGTGTGACTGTTTTTGTTTGTGTTTGGGTTGCTGGGTGCTTAAAGGGATGTGTTGTCTACAACCACAGGCTACTGTACGTCAAAGGTTACTAGTGTACTCCATTTGACTACTGTTTTGTCTTACCTAAACACCCCTATGCAAAACATGCACAGTGATCTAGTGTTGACACTGCTTCCTTCATCTGCGTGCCTGCTTAGCCACACAGGCAGGGCACCTGCTAAGTACTTGTGGTGGCGTTTCAATATGTCCTCGTCACTGTTTGCTTTTGGTAAGCCCGGTTTACATATATGCGGTAATTTGGTTGTCATCCGTAACTTGTCGCTTCAAGAAGTTGAAATTATTTCAACTCTCAAACTTTTCCGAACTGTTTTGTGCTGCCAGAAAAGTGAGTTCCATTAAAATTACTCTGTTTATCGTTGCTTAGTCACTGTTGATAGATGTGAATGGGAGGACTTCAGAAAAGTTCATGAAGATGGACTGTAATCTTTTACTCTCACAATTAATCTTCTCTGTTCAGCCATACATCCGTTGCTGCATGTTCAGCATGTCTGTACTTATGTTCTGTGAAAGTGCAGACTCATCCCATATGCCCCAGCCATTAGGGGTCATGACTTGGCGCCGCCACCGCTGCTGCTGCTGCTGCTGCTGCTGTTACTGCTGTGCTGTTGGCATGCTATGCAGCTTTAGCCAGCTGACAGGATTACACTTGTGGACCTGTGGGCACCATCTCTCTTTAGGATCTGGTGCAAAGGACTCCACAGTGTTGGGGTGGGGAGGGTCACCAAAAGAGAGAGAGAGAGAGAGAGAGAGAGAGAGAGAGAGAGAGAGAGAGAGAGAGAGAGAGAGAGAGAGAGAGAGAGAGAGAGAGAGAGAGAGAGAGAGAGAGAGAGAGAGAGAGAGAGAGAGAGAGAGAGAGAGAGAGAGAGAGAGAGAGAGACTACTACTGCACTCTGGGGAGTCAGACTGCTTACAGCTGAGCTGATCCCATAGCAGACAAAACTAATTTCGTTTTTTTTTTTTTTTTTTTCATTCTTCTTTTCGAAACCATGAAGGGACGCTGTGGCCTCCCGACCTGTTCCGTCCTGTCCTGCCGTGAACTGAGCCACTCATGTTTGGATTGAAGGCATGAGTTGAGGGATTATTTGGCCCTGCCTAACCTAACCCCTGCTTCCTACCGCATCCATTATAAACAGGATTGGAAGGGGGTGACTTTTTTTGTTTTGTACTGTATCTCTGTTGCGGCTCTGCGTGAGGAAAGAATTCACATCCCAATTTGCTCAGCTTCTGAGTGTCCTGCTCTTGACCTCAAAACAGTCACACCCCTTGCCACGGTGGTGACGCACATCGTGCTTGTGTCTTATTGTCTGAATTCTTTATGGTCTGCCATAACACTGTGGAGACACTGTTTTTCAACACATCATATGGACACATAGCCAAATGCTTATCATCTACAACTTTCATTACAGTGAAATGTAAAGTGTTGCATCCTAGCGTCAAGTATGAGACACATGTTCTCTATAGCCACATTATACATGTGCTATAGCACTTTAGTAACTATTTGAAATAATTCATTAAATAGATTGACTTGATGAGGATTTTAGTAATCGATGAGTAGGTTTGTGCAATTGGGGAAAAAAGTTTTTTTTTTTTTTTTTGGCTGTTTTTGTTGTAATATTTTTTTGCAACTTTTAAATTTGACTTTTTCATTTATGTCAGTAAACTAAATATGTTTGGATAATGGACAAAATAAGATATTGAAGGACTTAACCTTGGGCTTTGGGCCATTTTCTGACATTTCACAGGTAAAACAACTACTAGGTTAATGGACTATCAGTATAATTGTTGCAGACCTAATGTGATATGACACGCTGTTACATAATGGTGCAGCTCATCTGGAAAAATACTGCTTGTGCTGATTAGATTTTTTGATGACTTCTGTCAGCATTGAGACCCATTGAGTTTGACAGTGTTCCTGCAGGCGCTTTGCTGTCGAGGTGGTTTTTGAGGAAGCATCACACCCTGCCGCACTGCCTGGCTTGCATCCCTGGAAGAACAGATTTACGACCGGTGGATTAATCGCAGTGAGGCCAGAGGGGGTGCCGATTGCGTCGATCCATGGTGGCCGTTAACCTCCTGGTTGGGAGACGATAACCACTAGGAGTGGTGGGAGGAAGTTTGGAGAGGGAAGTTGGAGCGTCTCTGTCCAAAAGTCCTGGGGATAGAGTGGAAAAGTCGGGAATGGGAAAGAAGGGATTTAGATGGAGTGCATGGAAAATCAGATGATCCAGGGAAACCTCAGGGTGGGGAGTAAGCCTGAGGTACTGCAATCTACAGAGGGCAATGGGATCTGGGGACCAGTAATATTGAATGGGAGTGGAATCCAAAATATACACTTGTTTGCCCTCTCCCAAACACTGCACTATAAAGGAAACAATTTAGTTTAAACAGCTTCACAGCTTCAAACCGTGTAGATTCTTTGATTCCCTTAGGTCGTTTAAATCCAATGCTCAATTTTCCAGTCCATGCAATGTTGGATGACATGGCTCCATGTGGAGGATGTAATTTACTGTGAATGGGGATGGTTGTTCCCCCTTGTTGGGGTTTTGGTGTTGGAGTGGGGTTTGGTGGACGGGAAGTCACAGCTTAACAAGACTTGATGGGTCTGTTGGAATATTGATGGGGTCATGGTTTAGAGAACTACACTGTCCAACTCGTACACAAGCCAGGTACCCATAATACACACACACACACACACACACACACACACACACACACACACACACACACAATGCACTCATACTGTTTTCAGACAGACACAGCACCTTGCCGGTACTGGTTCCTGCGCCAATTATGGGCTAGTGTAATTGGTATGGACACTTTGGTTCCCGATGTAACTGCTGCGGGAACCAACTCCGACACCAGGCTTTCTGGCCTCAAAAACAGCTTCTGAGGCTTTGAGTTAATAGATGGCAGACAGGCTGAATTTCCAAGTCTTGTCCCAAAACTGTTTTCCTTTCTGCAGTCTGTAATAACATGCAGAAGAAGGAGGATGTGTGCCCCTAATGCAATTTCACTTTTTTTCTCTCTCTTCTCCTCCCAGTGATTCACCATGGTAGGCATTAACATGGTTTGGAATCGCTCACAAGGGTTGCAATGAAGGGGCCTCGAAAAGTGTTTACACTCATTTTGCACTCATGTATTTTTCTTACTGCCCGCAGTCCTGGAAGTTCTTTTCCTGTTCTCGCCCTGTTTATTCATGCAAACTCGACTTCGTTTACCCGTGCCACTTTGACGTAGAACTTTGACCAGACCATGTGTTGTTTCAGCGAGAGAATGGCAAAGTGAAAGCTCCCTTCCCCTTAACGTGAAGCACATTTTGCGGCTCTCGGGGCGGAAGTCAAGTTTCCTAAGTGCTGTCTCCTCTATCCGAAGTTTATTGTCAATAATTTAGTCTGGGGTGATACTTTTTTGACGTACCACTCCACAAAGAGATGAGCAGCTGAAAAAACAAGATGGCTCACTACTGCTTGGACAGCCTTTTCATTTAGATGACGCCACCGACACCTTAGAAACAAAACATGTCGAAATGACACCAGTGGGCTCCGCTTGTAGCTTTTCCCAGGGATAGCCTCTCACTCCGATTTCATGTTAGCAGCAGACAGACATAGACGTAGTCACTTCCTCTTTGGTCGTGATTCACATGTGAATAAAAAAAAGTCTGCCTCGTTTAAACATGACAAGATGTGAAAACACGGTCTCAAGTCATCTCCGTTTACTGCAGCGGGCCTGTTTATAAAACATAGCCTAACAGTATGATGGTGTGGCATAGCATGCCATAGTATCTCGAAGAGAGTATAGTGAGATAGATGATTGTTTTAACTATGACCTAGCCATTGTTGAATTCCTGAAGGGGGTGAAGGCTTTCTGCTCTACTCACAGATTGAATCAACGTGCTGTAGTCTGGAAATATAGTGTAGACAAAGCAAGGCACAGTGCTGGTAATCTCACAGAATGTTTCTTTTTGTTTCGAGCCAAAGCACGTCTGGTGTTTAAAGTGCTGCATTATAAAAATATAAGCATGACCTCATCAGGCTCCGCCAATTGGAACAGTACAGATCTATTAGCACAATGGTTCTGGAGCCAAGTCCACTCAGCACCACTGCTTAGAAAAGACATAAATCTACTGCACCGAAGGTTACACAGAACAGAATAGCTCATGAACTGCTTCAGGGTGCTCTAATCAATCTGTGTAGGCAGGGGCATAGGTATTTTTACCTTGGGGTATTTTTAAAGTGGCCTGATCATTGCCCTTTGCTAAGGCTGAGATCACTTATTAAATCGCTTATTAACTGGGCACAGTGTTCCGACCTCTGTAAGACAAATGCCACTGTGGATCTGAGGACGGCAAAATAAAGCTAGCCCAGTAGCTGACCGTGCAGTTTCATGTTTTAGGATGCTGGTACTATCAGTGCATCTTTTGCAAACAGAAAACTGGTTTGAGCTGGTCTTTTTTTTTATTTAAGACTTGTTCTGGTTTTTCCAAATTAAATTCATATTTGCAGAGGAAACATAGCACAGGTCTGCGTCCCAGACCAAACCATGAATCTACAAAGCTAATCATCTCCATATTACACCATAGTCATGGTGGAGTAAGTTTGAAGATCCTTTTTTTAAATCGCAGATTACAAACAATTATAGTAAAGTAGAATGATGGATAAGGAGTATGGGAAAGGGAAGATTGTCATTGGATTGGCGATTTTGTTTGAGCAGACATGATTTGGTTTTACAAATCACACAGGCCATCTTGCAAAGCAGGACAGACATTAGTGTGGATGGTTCAAGGCCCGATGGGCTTTTTCCAGATGTGTTCTCTCTGCTGACCATGTCCATCCTCTCCCCCTACAGCTCCTGAGGAGAGAGTGCCATGCCCGAGGGATCCCACAGCGCCACTCATGACGTCCCAATGGGCGAAGGTGAGCCTTGGTTCTCTCTCTCTGCTCTCTGCTCTGCTTCCTCTCTCTCTCTCTCTCTCTTCTTCTTTTGTTCTTTAATATTCCTCCTCTCCCTTCCTCAAAACTTACACCAGTCTCTCTCTCTCTCTCTCTCTCTCTCTCTCTCTCTCTCTCTCTCTCTCTCTCCTTCTTTTGTTCTTTAATATTCCTCCTCTCCCTTCCTCAAAACTTACACCTCTCTCTCTCTCTCTCTCTCGTTGTCTCTCTCTGCCTCTCTGTGTCTCTGTGTGTCCCTCTGTCTATTTCTTTCTACAATGTTCATCTTTCTTTTGCTCACTACTCTCTCTTCCTTAATATAGACCACTACCTCTCCTATTCTGCTTTGCCTACACCAGTCTCTCCCTCTGTATTACACACACACACACACACACACACACACACACACACACACACACACACACACACACACACACACACACACACACACATCCCTCCTTTTCCCACAGTGTCTCCAAATGTGTGTAGCACTGGAGTCTCAGTTTTAGTCTTGTGGCTGTTCCGCCTCACATAACTATAACAAACAGTCAATTACACTTACTTTATTTACTTTGCTTTATTACTTTATTTGCTTTCAAGATCACACACGATATTTCCACCTCCTACTGAGGAGGGTCACGTATGACCATGTCTGCTTGTGAATTCAGTAGAGCTCTTCAACATATAGTGGAAGCATCTTCCAAGAACACAACAGTACAGTGCCCCTAGAAACCACTGGTGCTTTTTGGAAGAGCATTTGAGACAAACAAAAATAAAAAAGGAAGAAAAACTATGGAAAGATTATTCCCAAATTAATATTTTTTTTAGTAGCACAAAAGACGGAGTCTGTTTATATTTGAGACTCACAGCTTATGTGTCTTGAATTTGACCATGTCACACACCACGTTCCTCAAGGTTTTGACACTAAATCACCACCTACTTCACTGAGCAGCGTGTCATTATATGAATAGTTCCTCTTCACATAACTTCAACAGGGCCCCCTATTAAAGTCAACAGGGAGTTGGTCACAGTGGATCAGTTGACTAATTTGCTAATTTTTGGAAATGAGTGACCTCTGAACCATTATCTCCTTCCACAATCTTTTTATGAAAACTATGTTGGTTTAGTAAACAAACATATGAGAGATAAAAGGGCAGGGGGGGTGAGTGGGTTTTGTGACGGCTTTGTGGAGTCAAAACATGACATCATCTACCTGTTGTGTTTACAGTCGGAAAAAAAGCCACCAAAGCTTGGTCACAGTAAATCAGTTTGCTTGCTTTTGGAAATGAGTGACCCTTAAACCATTTATATCTCCTTTCACAATCTTTTTATGAAAACTATGTTGGCTTAGTGAAAAAAGGTGGGGAGGGGAAGGTGTGCAGGGGAGGGGTAGATGAGCAGGGGGGGGTGGATGGGTGGCTTTGTTACTGTTTTGTGGAGTGAAAACGAGACGTCATCTACCTGGTGTGTTTATAGTAGGGGAAAAAAGGCCACCAAGGCTTCCTGCCAGTCATGGTCCAGCTCCTGGGCAGCAGGCGGACGAGCCAAGCAAGCGCTGCTTTTAGGAAACACGTGCAAAACAAATTAGGGCCTGTCAGAAGCCTTCACGTCGATGCAAATCACCTGGGTATAGAGAGGCCAGACGTCGGGAGTTGTGTGGAAAATAAGCGTGCATGTTTAGGCTGTTGTGTGTGTGTGTGTGTGTGTGTGTGTGTGTGTGTGTGAGATCCTGATCAGCCTGATTCACGGTGTGTGAGAGTGAGAGACAAAGAAAGAGTGTGTGTCTGTGGAGAACAGAGAGAGAGTTAGTGTGTGTGTGTGTGTGTGCTAGAGATTGAGAGAGAGAAAAATGCAAACCAAACTGAAGGCTCTGAGCTGAAAGTCTGCTTCTTGTGGTGCCTGGCCACAGGAATGCAAAGTGAATAGGGATTTACTGCTCTCTCTCACATTCTCCCTCACCCTTCCTCTCTTTCCCTTTCTCTTGCTTTCTTTCTCTCTCTCTCTCTCTCTCTCTCTCTCTCTCTCTCTCTCTCTCTCTCTCTCTCTCTCTCTCTCTCGGTCCGTCTCTTCCTCTCTGCAGTAGAGCGACTGCCGGCTGAGTAGCCCTCAGGGCAAGCTTAAAGGTCTGCATAGAAGCGCAAGGCCAGGGCTCGGGTCACTGGCTTGGACACAGGCAGAGGCCATAGTTCTGCCAACGAGGCAAATTGTTCAGTACCTCGGAAATGCTTCCTCAATCTCTCTCTCTCTCTCTGCCCGTCTTTCTTTCTCTGTCTCTCTCTCATTCTTTCTTTCTCTCTCTCTCTCTCTCTCTCTCTCTCTGTCTCTCTCTCTCTATCAACCATCCATAACTGCACTTTGTTATCTAAGAGGAATTGCATCCTCAGTCCATTAAATAGTTGATTCAATGCTTCTGGATTTGTTGTTAGTGTATGTTTGGAGGACTCAGAAGGGGAGATGTTTGGGCCTACACTTAAGCTTGTTCACTTCTCTCCCTCTCTGCATCTCACCGTCAGTTAGCCAGTACTCCTCTACTTAACAAGTATCCTCTTCAGCTGGTTTGGTGAGTTTGGGAATACCTTGCGTCGCTTACTGTTACTCAAGCTCTGCATTTTTTCCCCCAACATCACGTGACAAGAAAACAAAACAGACGTGTCACTGCAATCATCATAATCTCTTAATGCCTTTGCCATTTCTCATCAGTTGTATTACCAACCCACCCCCCCCCCAAGATAGGTGAAACACTGTTTGCCCCCCCGCCCCTTCTAAAGGGTTGTAAAGGGTGTTGTCATGTTTTAAAAGCTTTTGCACACAGCTGATGTTTTCCACAGTTTGTGTCGAGTGCGGGCCCTTCTCGGATGGCTGACAGTAGAGCGCTTGTTTGGTTTGTCCCGCTGCCGCCCCGCTTAAGCCAAGAGGCCGGGAGTCAGAGACCTGACCCCGAAGGACACGTCAGAAGAAAGGCTGGAATGTGTCCTAAGTAAGCAAAACGAGAAGGACGAGAGAGAGACAGAGAGAAACACAGTGTGTGTGTGTGTGTGTGTGTGTGTGTGTGTGTGTGTGTGTGTGTGTGTGTGTACATGGATGAGAGACTGTATTCTTCCAGACCACTTGTAATGGAATGACTGCGATTTCGAGTACGTGCTTTGCTTTCACACCTTCGGCATCGAAAACAATGACGCACAAACGTGAAAGCTACACTTTTGGCACAAAAGGGCATGAAGACTATTGTTGCTGTGATTACATATCCCATAATAACCAGTTGTTTAGCAGAGGATTTTGAAAAGCCCCATTATGCAGAAAAATTTCAAAAGAGAGTCTCTTTCCATCTCTCAGTCTTTTCTTTTTGCTTTTTCTTTCTTGAAGATGACTGAGGGAAAAAGAAGGAAGAAATGCATGATGGGAAAGTGACAGAGAAGAGAGGAGAAGTTGTTATGGCGACAGTATGTCTCAGGGGTGGGTGGAGCCTGTAAGGGAAGGAGCGTGGTGGGTGAACCCGAGCAGTGTGGACTGGAGCTCGGCCTGCACTCGTATTTGTATTAAGTCTGAAAACGAAACCCCTCTCCAAACTAACGTCATGCCATGTGTTACGGAATGGAAGATTTCTGTGGCGCGGCGTAATGCCCAGTGGCAGGTTCGCGCAAGCCTGAGGAAGGTTAACGGCCTACACAGAGAGAGGGAAGGAGAGACAGAGAAAGAGAGAGAGAGAGAGAGTGCCACAACGCCTCGTTTGTTGGCCATCCTGTGATGTCTGTCTGTCTCTTTTTTTCCCCCTCTGTCCATCCCTCCCTCTCTCTGTAGTGCCATTCTTCTTCTCCTCTCTCTCTCTCTCTCTCTCTCTCTCTCTCTCTCTCTCTCTCTCTCTCTCTCTCTCTCTCTCCTCTGTTCTCTGTGCGGCAGGCAGAGTGGCAGGCCTGCGCAGCCTTATGTCACATAAATCCCTTTTCATATCCTGCCGGCCGCCGCACAAACGGACCTCTGTCTAGGCCCCAGCCGCTTGCTCTTCTATAAAAGAAACCCTCGTTCCACAAATTCAGTGTTTTAAAAATGAATTTACACTTGCGCGCACACAAAGAATTCTTTTTTTTTTCCTTTTTTTTTTTTTTTCTTCCTCCACTCACCACGCTCATTTCACTGGGTCTCGTTTTAGAAGTCGTTAGAGCTGAAGCTTAGACTCTGGGCTGCTCTGGACTCGGTTCTGTAAAAACTGGCAAGGCCTGTTGTAACAGATGTGGCTGGCTGGTGCTGTGTTATGCTGTGTGTGTGTGTGTGTGTGTGTCTCTGTGTGTGTGTCTCTGTGTGTGTGTCTGTGTGTGTGTGTGTGTGTGTGTGTGTGTGT
The DNA here is from genome assembly GCA_027497455.2 of Sardinella longiceps. NCBI lineage: Eukaryota > Metazoa > Chordata > Actinopteri > Clupeiformes > Clupeidae > Sardinella > Sardinella longiceps. The sequence continues at coordinate 19,380,758 of JAODXP020000025.1, forward strand.
GTGTGTGTGTGTGTGTGTCTGTGTCTGTGTCTGTGTCTGTGTCTGTGTCTGTGTCTGTGTGTGTGTGTGTGTGTGCGTGTGTTTGGTGTTTTGAAAGTGCAAGCCTGTATCACATATCGTCTTTTATAGCATCAACCACTTTATGGGGGAAAAAAGAGCAGTTGCTGGAAATCCAATACAAACAAAGTCCAAATGTAACCCTCTCAACTAAATAACTTCAATAACGAGCAGATTGAGTGTGCAGTTTGTGCACTTGTCCACAAGTAATGTTGCCAGAGTACGAGTTACTACTTTTCTCAACGTGCTGAGAGGGCCTGACTTTTTGTTCAGTATTTGTATACTTGGTACACACAATTTGTTTAGAGTATTGTTTTCTGCTGAAGCTTATCACCTATGCCAAATACAGTTATCTGCATCACCTTTCAGTTTTGAAACCCACGGCAACATGGCTGACCAAGCGGTGCTCACAAATATTCTAGACCTGTGTGGGGATGGCTGTCTGGGTTGGGCACTTTGAATAAGGCTTTTGTACTTGCATGCAAAAGTTCTGATGTCAGCCATTACCCTTGTCCTACATTACAAAAGTTTATGCATTAGCGTTATGTTGTGACAAGTCAAAATACATTGAGGAAGTGGTCAATTAAAAAAAAAAATTGTTGTACTGTTGCATCTGGTATAGCCAGTTCTGTTGATTATATTGGAAGCTAATTATCCAGGGTTTCCCCTGATGCTTTACAGTTAAGGCGGCCACCTTGCAAACAAACACCTCCCACCTTGACAAAGTGAATGGTAATTTCAAAAGTAGCTTTTACAAAATATTGCATAGGCTATTTGTTTTTTAGTTCTTCCTATCATTCACCATGTGCAACTACACAACCTTTCCAATGAGGGTCTACTAGTCACTAGTCTCTGATACTAACAACCCCCCACCCTCCTGCATATGCCTAATTTTCTGCGGGAAACACTGTTGTCACAGTGCAACTTTGTCTTCCATAATGTATCCGTCAAGATGAGATAAGATAAGATGGTACTTTATCCATCCTGAAATATGTAGCCCTAGGGTTAGCGTGATAACTCTCAAGAGAAACTTGTGTGTGACCCACTTCAGGGTAATCACATCACCATTTCTTTTTGTGGTGATTTGGCGTTTGCCATAACCATTGTGATGTGTAATGTTCTCTCCATGTAAATATTTGTTGCCCAGTATCAATAGACAAGCTCCTAAACAGCATAACTCACCAGACCGACCCCAACACTTGTTTACCTTTAGTCCTGGGAAATCAGCGTCCGCATGCCTAACTGCAAGGGGAAATGAGGGCATTATCTTTTAATGGCTTACTGGGATCGAGAGCATAGCAGACCTTCTTTGGCATACGCGTAGACTTGTTTCATTCTGAGCAAAAGCTTTCAATTCTTCTATGTATGGCCAAGGGGGTTGTCGTTGAACAAAGCTGTCTGTTGGATGCAGTTTGAAGCAACGAAGGCCAGAGTCATTTGCAAAATGTCTTCCAGATATGTATTCCAGTGTATTCCTGCCAGTAGCCTGTCGGGTCTTCGCCATACAACCCTACACAGATGCTTGATTGCCTCAGATCAGAGACAATGCTGGAAGAGTCTTTCCCATAGATTTCTTTCCCCCTAGTCCCCAGCCTCCGTCATTTTGTCTTTTCCTGTTGTCTGTCTCATTTCTCCCTCGGAATAGGCATGAGGGATTAAAGATGATGGGTTCCCGATAGAATTGATTGGTTTTAGCTAATCCAGAGGTTGTGACCTGTGACACGGGTACTGAGAGGTCAAAGTGAGGTCACTCAGAGTGTAAGTTTGAAAGAGGAAATGAAACGTAAGTAAATGGAAATCACTGAAAGTTTGTGTGTGTGTCTTTGTGAGGGATAAAGTGAGGGGGAGAGAGAGAGAAAGTGTGTGTGTGTGTGTGTGTGTGTGTGTGTGTGTGTGTGTGTGTGAGAGTGTGTGTGTGTGTGTGTAGGGATGAGGGGTCCTAAGGATCTGAGTGCCACTCTGGAAGACCTCTGCCCTCCACTGACAGTCACAGGCGGCTCAAGGTTGAATCAGCAGACTTAACTCAGGCGTGTGTAAAGAGTCTCCCTTAGTGGATTTGTTTCTGCGCTCAGCTTTATCTCTTCCCCTGTCATCAGTGTCTACTCTGACTCCACTCTCACTTGTCCAGGAGTGGGAGAGAAAAGGGGGAGAAGGTGGGGGAGAGGGATGTTCTTGACCTGTCAGGTTTGCTGTGCAGTTCATCTTAAATGGAGGCAATAGCTACAAAATATCCTGACTAATGTGCTCTCAACATCTTTGTCTTATCATAATAGCATCTAATTTTAGGTTTGTACTAGCACACATGCCTTCATAGATGACTGAACTGGTGAAGACGGAGATTTGTTTTTTTATTATCACATTCCTTTTGCATTCCATACGCAGAAAAACCTGAATGTTAAATATGATGAGAATTCATTTCTCAGATGTAGCTTGTGTAGAACAAACAAATCCATGAAGAATTACAGCTCGTCTTGCACAAAGATTTCTGCAGGCCCACGGAATGTACTGTACCCCTGGGCCTGCATTTCATATGAGGCAATGTCAGGATGTGTGGATTGCGTTTTTATAAAGATTGTGCAAGAGCAAGACTCACGTCTCTGCATTCCATAAAATGGGCTTTCTACATTAGAGAGAGGGGAAAAAATGTATCTGCACACTATTTGATGCCTGTAGGCTAATTCCTGCACACCCAAGTCGTCCACTCCAGGAATGCTGTTGTATAGCTCTGACAGCTGATCAAATAAATCAAATCAAAGGGCTCACCAATATACTGCCGGTCTTTTGAAACATATCTGTAAGCATGTTTTTGAGGTGGAATTACATTGGAATTCCGTTTATACTTTTTTAAGACCTATTTATTTCGAATCATGGAAGGCTATTTGTTATCTAGGTAAATCAAGTTATGAAATCATTTGACCCAAGGTGAACTTCATTTTTCGGTGCTCAAGCCAAATGTAACAAAGTCGTTTTTGTTGTGTTCTCCAAGATCGAGCCTGACATCGTTTTACACGACAGAGGAAAGCAACCGAGCTAGAACCTTCGTTCTATTTTGCTCAACAGTAGAATCGAGTCCAGCCATCTGCTCTCCTCGTAATTTGCCTGCATTAGTCTTTATATCTCTAGCAGGCACTGTTTATTTCTCAGTGAACATGAAGAGAGGGTTTATGGCTGGAGGTGTTTCTGGCTCCGGCTGCGAACATCGAAGAGTATAATCACCCCACGGCGTCAGACATGCATGCGGCACAGTGTCTCTCTGGCGACTGGAAAACCGTTTCTACAAGCATCAGCCGGCTTACCTCCAGGCTTTTCCGAGGAGAGCAGGTCTGTTATTCCACTCTAGGCTGTGTACGTTTGTTGGACGAGGCACGGTCCAGAAACCATGCCTTCTTTTTGACCTCTCACCCCTTGCCTGCTGACATCACACTAGTGTCACCTATTTTGCAGTACATCAGAGCTTTTGCAGCCTCTGGCTAATGTCAGAAGATTAAAGAAATCACTACTTCTCCATGCTATTTTTTTTTTTTACTTTCTCCATTGAATGTCTCTCATGATGGTGTGGTTATGAATGGATGGGTAATTTACTGTGGTTCAGCCTCCTCAAAACTCTCTCAGTCAGTGTAGGCACATTTGTAGAGGATCCGGTCCTCTGTTTTTTGTCAAGTTCAAATCTATTCATGGGTGACCATAGGCAGTCGTTCCATTTTGACTGATCCTCTTCTAATGC
>JAODXP020000025.1:19387038-19417038 GCA_027497455.2 Sardinella longiceps
ACCCACGAGGATTTCTGGCATACCTAAGAGAGCGTACTCGCACATAGGAGAATTGTCAGTCTAGACCTTTCCATCAAGAGCAAGACAAAGACGCATGAAGGTACGGTACAATGCATGCAGTGTAATCTTCTAGCAGTAAGGTCACGCTGTGGTTGGACTTCGACAAGGCTTCGATTATTGTCCTGCAGTCTTGATTGTGTGAAGATGAGCTGTTTTGACTGTGTGTTTTCAAAGTTAAGGGTTGCACCTTTTGTTTGAATGCCTTTAGTCTCCTTGTTGTTGTCTTGGTGTTGTTTTCCTTGAGAGGACCTGTGGCAGGTAGCTGAACCCTGCTGTTGTTCTTAAGCTTTGCTAGAGAAGAAAGCAATTGTTTTAAACGTATTTACCTCAGAGATGAGGAGAGGGAATTCTAGGTATTTGATTCAGATATGTGTTTAGGGCTTTCTTTGTACTTTTGTATGGTTCAAGAAGACCAAATCTATAGTTATTCTCCATGGTAGTTAGTGTGTAATTGTGTTTGCATCTTATTTGGGAATGCAGAAGCATTTTTAGGGCACAATGCAATCACTGTGTCTTGGTTAACAACAATGGTGCTGTTCAGTCAAGTTGGCAGCACCCAACCGCAACACTAAATAGGGCTGACATCAGGCATCCATCACACTTTACCCATCATGCCCCTCCAGTGTTGACATTGACCATGGAATCATCCAAAACAAAGCGTGTCGCTTCTTGTCTCTGAGCTCATCGCCCAAATGTTGGCATCGACTGCAGTTGGCATGACAAGTGTATTTATTTATTTATACATTTATTTATTTATTTATTTATTTATTTATTGTATTTCTGCACTCTGGAATTGCCTGCCTGCTGAAATGATCATTAGGGAGGCACTTTCCCTCGTTAAGTCGCTTAGGTGATGTCACATGCTCCCGGGCCACAAGGAGCTGCTTATCAGCAGGGGGGGTCTGCTTGCTAACTCGGAGTGCTCCTCTTATGTAACAAGTCATTTCAGCATCCCTTTTTTTACTTGACCGGAGTGTTTTTTTTTTTTTTTACATAATCTCTTACCCCCAAGTTTAGAAAATAACGGTAGAACATCATACTTTTTTTCCTAATGTAGGGCCGATTTAGGCATTTTCATTTTCATTCATGCTTACATTTCAATTGGCCCCTAATTAGATTTGTGGCTAATTTTAGCTAATAGTAGCAGAGGTGGCTTCATCTCTTTCTCCTCAACGGGACTTTAGGATTATTGTGTGAAAAGGAGATAAAATGGCAGATGCTTGGCTCCGCCATGTTTGTTTTTCCAGTTCAAATCTTGCAGATCTGACTCGACCACCAGGTCAGCAGTTCAGCCACAGGTCTGTCTCAATGCCACTTGCATCCTTCAGTGCCGTGTGTGTGTGTGTGTGTGTGTGTGTGTGTGTGTGTGTGTGTGTGCAAGTGTTACCAAAACAGCCGATTATCCTTAATGGCCTTAGCAACTGAATTTAGACCTACCACAGGTGATGTGTTTTTTCCTTTCTATTGGCTTTGATTTCATTAGCCTAGCGCAGGCCACAGATTTTGCCCCGTCGGCTGCCGCTTGGCTCCTGGTCTGTATCCAATCACGCTCGTCCACTCGCCTCCTGCAATGCTTTATGGGAGCATGAAAATGATTTAAGCGTCTCTGCCTGGCCCAGAACTGTTTAGTGCCAGCTTTGATGTGTGCTTGCTTGGATGGAGGTTTAATGGCAGTGTGTGGACGTCTGATGTCTTGACTGAGCAAACCCCCCCTACAAAGGCTAGCACACAGCGTGGTGAAGATTTGCGCTGTTTACCTAAAGACAGTCAGGATAAAAGTAATGACTTGTGATCTGTACTGTACAAGAACCCTGTAGAAGTGAGACCCCCCCCCCCACACACACACACACACACACATCTCTCTCTCTCTCTCTCTCTCTCTCTCTCTCTCTCTCTCTCTCCCTCTCTCTCTCTCTCTCTCTCCAAATATTTTCTATGAAATATGATTTATGCAGAGCTTCTATGAAAGTTCACAATTTTGAAAGTGCCACCTTCAGAGATTAATTTTTGATCAGAAAGGGCCAACTACAGTACAAGAGGTGGATCTTTTTAGGTCATTTGCTGTTACATACAAATAGTAAGATTGATACTCACATAATCACTGAATCAAAATCATTTGTTGACAGCACTTTTAACACCCTATTATTTAATTTTAACATTTTACAATTTTTCAAAAACTCTCAGTGATCCCAAACCCACTAGATGCCCCCTTTAGAAGCGAAATCTTGTTCTTGCAGTGTTTTCCCAAGCATGTGGTCTGAGGGTTACTTTCAGCTTTGTAAAACCACAGGGGTAGAAAATTTAATGACTGGACAGGCTGATTTGTAGCTCCGCCATGCAGCAAGCCCGTGCACCAGGTGGACATGTCAGCTGGAGGTGGGTATGGCCACTGGTGCCTGGAGAGTGCATGTGGTCTTTAAATCAAAGGCCTTTTGATTTCATTTCCATACTGTAGCCTATGCTTCAGGATGTCCCCTAATGTCTCACCTAAGCCCTATGCTATTGGCTAATTGGTGGCAGTAAGGTGTTTGATGGTCCAGGATTTAGAGTTGGGGTTATGGGGATTTTGTCAATGTGATTCTGACAGTGTCTTCAACCCAAAGTATTTTTTTACCCCACCCTTGCTGAGATGACCCCAGTTGAGATGAATGAAATTGTCCAGTGTGGTTAAGTAGCATTGCGCAACAATTAAAACACTGACGTAGTCAGTGATGATTAATCACTAGTAGTCAATGGTAGTCTTTATAATTCATTGCTAACAGTTAGGAAGTGTTATGGATTATCATGAGTCATAGGCTATCACATCTGTTTGTGTGTGTGTGTGTGGGGGGGGATTGGATTAAATAATAGAATGATCATTAAGAACATTAATCTTTAAGTGTCAACATGGTATGAGGTAACATGCAAGGAATCCCTTTGCTCAGCACGCACACACACACACACACACACACACACACACACACACACACACACACACACACACACACGTGTACATGTATGCCTACTGGTCCATCTTAGTGGTTGGCTTAATACGCACCTGCATTCAAGAGAGGTACACAACGGTGTTCTAGTGAAGGTCACAACACCTCCTTCCCTCCTTCCTGTTCCTTACGCCACTGTTCCGGATGAGGACAAGTTACCATAGCGCCCATCATGTCACCTTGGAAATGGATACTAAAGTGCCCTGTCCTCAGCGGTGATATATTTGTGGTTGAGTTTATAGCCTGTGATCATCTCCGTCTTAAAACAGTGTGCCTAAATCTGTTAGTGGGCAAAGTTAATCTGTGGAGAATTCCCAGTTCAGCCTTGCTGTCAGCCTGACTCTTCTATATAAAACCCAGTGTGCGTTAGTTTATAAAAGTAGTGTATAAATCAGACTTACATGGTCAAGCACATGAATAGACTCGCATTCCAATCCCCATCTGTTTGTCTAACTTCAACACTTCTACTCTCTCTCTCTCTCTCTCTCTCTCTCTCTCTCTCTCTCTCTCTCTCTCTCTCTCTCTCTCTCTCTCTCTCTCTCTCTCTCTCCATTTCTTTCTCTCTTAGTCCCTCTACCATATTTGTAAAGATTTAGAGTCGGGCTTTTGCATAGCGAACCGACGGGGCAGTTTTTTGGGCTTTTGTTTTGCGCGACGTCTGCACGGTTATTAAAGCCATTCATCACAGGATGATACGATCGCAAAAAGAATCCCCGAGGAGATTTATTGGGCTTCTAAAACGAGCAGCCCCATTTTGTCATAATAATATGTTAATGTAAGGTAAATGGGCCTTGGCATCCGAACCATGTATGAAATATATTTAGTGCTGTTCCATAAAACATTTCTTCAAAATGACCAGCTTATGGAGCAGCAGCATCTGAATGTGAAGAGTGCCAAGGCTTTTATCTGATTCTTTCCTCGGCTCTTAGTGGCTGATTCCTCATCCAGAACAGCTGAGGCCAGCTGGGCTGAGGCTTCATGCAGTAGACATGGGAGAGACTGGCGGTGGATCAGAGGGGTCCAGAGATGGGGCCATTGAGATACGTGAACTATAGGTGTGGGTTGATGTGCAGGTGTACGGTTACCCACTTCCTTACGCATGGGGTACACCTGGTGCTTCACAGAAACATTAAGTCAAAGTCGCATCTGTTGTAGTGCATCCAGTTTAGCCTTAGGCATAGCCTACAGCTTTGTTTGAAATTAACATTATGCTGTTCTTTCATCTAACTTATATTGACTTCAATTACTCCACTGACTTAGTTTACTATAGTTTAGGATAAAATCTCTGATATTGCTACTGCATTGATTGCACCATTGATTCGGGTAAGACTGACCATTTTAGTCGTACTTAGATCAACTGGGCATCATAGTGTTGAAAGGGCAGAGATGTTCCACCTTCCTTGGTGTTGCTTTAAGTATCTGTTGTTGTTTTTTTTTGTTTTGTTTTTTGTTGGTGGGGGGGGGGCTTTGTAGCATTTATTTAGATGGGAGAATGAGGAGTGATGGGAAGTGTGTGGGAGTGAGAGAGATGGGTGGGGTGGGAACAGGAAGGGACCAGGGGATGGATTGGAAAATTGAATCTTCATATCCACATACATTCAGCAACCCTACCACATTCAGATCTGAATGTTCAGAGTAAAGAGATGGGTATTAGTGGACAGTGTGTTGGTGTGTGTGTGTGTTGGTGTGTGTGTGTGTGTGTGTGTGTGTGTGTGTGTGTGTGTGTGTGTGTGTGTGTGAGAGAGAGAGAGAGATTGTGCTTGATGATGATCTTGGGTTGTGCCTCCAGGTGATGCATATGATTTGAATTTGATTATGCAGGTGACACAAGATATCAACCAATTTCTGTTAAAATATGGAAGTGACTGGTGGATTTGAGACATGCGCTTGATTTGGCTGCAATCTTTCACCTTTTATCTGTCCATGGCTGGTGGATGCTTTTAAGTGCTACTGTCATACCAAACCAAATCAATATTGTTTATCAGCCATCTCTGGTAATATCCTTTTCATTATCCCCAACTTTGTGAGACTCGTAGCAGGGAGCCAATCGGCTGAAAAGCCCAGACTGGTAGTGGGCTATGGAGGCACGGGGAGGTCAAAGGGAAGGGCAGCAGGGCTGATCCCAGTGCAGTAAGGGGGAAGCTTGGGAAAGGCAGGAAGTCTGGGGGTCTCTCCGACACAGCGGACTTCAGTGCTTCAGTCTGCCTTCTCCGCCTCATGCCTGGAATTCCAAGCATTAAAAAAGGCTACAGTAAGAGAGTTTGATGCAATCGGCTCGGAATGCCAGACATTCCGACCTCTCGATCCCAGTACCCTGCAACCCCTCAAACAAGCACAACCCTGAGCCCTCCTCCCAACCCTCCCCCCTCCCTTTAACACCTCGACCACCATTCTAGGATTAATGAAATATTCTCTGATCTTCAAGTGTGTGAGAAGTTAATCTCATAATTTTTGACCTGCAGCGCCCCTTTCATCCTCCTCACCCCCCTCAAACACACAAACATTCCACAGTGGTCAGCGCTAGCCAAAAACCACATCATAGGAACGTCTATGTCATTCTTCCAGATTGTTTATGGCTCAAAGAGGAAGGATAGTGTATGGAAGATGACACCTCCAGAATGTGGCTTCGAGCTGACACTTCCAGAATGTGGCTCCTAGCTATTCTCTCTTCTTTTTCCTTTTGGCTGTTCGCCACTTTGGGACATTCTTCTGGAACATTTAAACCTGTCTTGTAATGTTAATACATAGGTCTGCCTGCCTGCCACACGCGCACACACACACACACACACACACACACACACACACACACACACACACACACACACACACACACACACACACACACACACTCACGGGTAAGGGACTCATGGGTAAGGGACATTCCGCTGTTTCACTTGCAACATTCCAGAACATCTGATTAACGTTACAAATGCTGTCCCAGACATAGGCTACGCTGTACCTTCACGGAATGCTTATTGAATTATATTTAAGGTGATCTCAGACCACGGTGGAACTCCCACTGTTTTCCATAATTACAGGCTTGTTCATGTGATATTTCTCCCGAGATGGAAGTTAGTCCCTGAAATGTCACAACTCTGCCCCTTATGAGGTTGTAATTTTTTGCTAATTGTTGACATAGATCTTTTCCCATTGAGTCAATGGGGGGATTGTTTTCTGACCAGCCCATACGGTTTCCCAGGCCTGCGTCAAGTCTTGAGGTGATTCCCGTGATTCAGTTATCGAACGGATCCTGAGATGTTCCACATGCTTTGTATGAGTGGTAGTTAAAAATGAAAATAAAAACAGACAAGTAAAATTATTTTCTCCAGGGAGAGTTTGACTAGCCATTATCCAAATCTATTCATGAAAAAAATATAGCCACAATACATCAGTGATGTTGCTTTTGATGAAGGCTGTGCTGAAATCTGCGTGTGCTAGTGTGTGTGTGTGTGTGTGTGTGTGTGTGTGTGTGTGTGTGTGTGTACGTGTGTGTGTGTGTGCGTGTGTGCGTGCGTGTGTGTGTGTCTTTTGTCTGTGAAGCACTGCATCGTTTCAGTTGTTTACTTGCCCTGACCTCACTTGCCCCCCCCCCCTCTCTCTCTCTCTCTCTCTCTCTCTCTCTCTCTCTCTCTCTCTCTCTCTCTCTGAAGTGCCTGGCTCTGTTTACCCTGGGTCTGCCTGGGAGTGCACAGTAAACACTGGCCCTGGTCCTTTCGCCAGTTAAATGGCTGACGGGCGTAATCTGCACGCCTCACTCCCACACCATCTGAGGCCGTAATCCTGTGTAGTCCCCTCTCAGCCAACCCAATTAGCTCTTAAAAAGAGAGCATCTGCTATAGTATAGTCTTTGGAGGCCTTTTGCACCACAGCGCTGGATTATGCTGCTCAAAATACAGATATTGGCATGGGATATGTTTACCCTTTTTGCAATGACCACTCTTGTTCATCTTTGATAAGAATTCTGACCGCTAGCCCACACCCACACACACACACACACACACACACACACACACATATATACTTTTTTTTTAATTTTTTTTTAAGATGATGTGGACAGCTGCATTGGGATTTCATTATGGAAAGTTGTATGTTGTGTGAGGTTGTTGTTTTTTTGTGAAATGTTAATTTGATAATCTCCAAATTTAATCTGCATTAATTTCCACACGCTGAGATAGGCTATTCCCTGAAATCCCAATGGGATGGCCAACAACAGTCTAAGCATATTTGAGCTGTGACCAGTCCTCTCATGTTTAGTTTTACTCATGCTGAATGACCCAGCAACAGCAGCACTATCTCTGCAGAAGCACTTCTATTTGACCACTGCAGAAATAACAAACCGAAAATCGAAAAAATAAGATAAAGCCCCAGACTGCTAAATGCTACACTGAAGGCCCGTTTGCAGTGTTGCATTGTTTGAAACCACAATAACGGTTAAGATGAAGTATATTTCATTGCCATCCCCTCAAACAGAGGCCAGTGAGAGCCAGTATTGTGTAGAGCAGATTTATGTTCCTAAAATGGTCTCCACTTGAAGGCACTGATGGAAGCCGAGGGTCATTATAGTCATTTAGGACTGTTTACTCCAAGTAACCGGTTCCATGAGGTCAGGACATTATCAGGACTATCAGAAGTGGGTGGGAGTTTAATATGCCCCAGTCTCACTGCAGACTTGCCCACTTTTCACCATTAATGCAATTCACACACCAAATTTTACAAAAGCCATTATTTGTCACTAAAAATTTGAACCCAATATAGCATGCTTATTAAAATCACCATTTTAAGACTTGAAAATAAGGACCATCACTAAGCCACTAACTACCAACTACACTCAACACTTTGACCCCACTAACCCACTAACTACTCTGGCTCTCGACACACACTCGTGGCTCTCGACACACTGTATCTCCACTCACAGTGGGCTGTGTGGTGATTCCCACATTGACCCTTCCCGGCTTGAGTAACCTTCCCTCAGTCGCCCACGCAGCCCAGATGCCTTTACAGCGTTCCCGAACCCCTGGCTGGTTCAAAGGCATGTTTAAGGTCACTCTTGCCAGTGGGTTTCAAAACCAGCTGACGCCATGCAGAAAGGTTACCATACCCGCTCGCTCAGTCGCCCTTTGATGTGGACTCAGCCCATAGTTCATATCCATAAAGATCGACCTCCTACACCCATCGGTGGCTCTGTTTATGAACTGACATTTTAGACTGGGTATGAATATTGTAAGAGGCTAGACATGGTTCAAAGGAACCACACAGTGTTTTTGGCTGAAACGCTCACAAGTTTTTGTAATTTTGTAAGTTTTTGTAATTAAAATGGGATTAAAAATATTCAGCAGAGGGCACACACCAATCAGCAACATGCCAAGACCCAGGAATCTGTTGCGAGGTGTACTGTTACGCACAACTAATATTATTAAACATGACGATTATATTAGGTAACACAATACTTAATTACCTTCACAGAGCATAACTGTGGAATGATTGACAGTGTAATATATTAAGGGTCCTCTAGTCAAAGGAAACGGCGTACTGTACACAGTGTAGTAACTTAAGACTTTCTGTCCACTGGGTTCTGGGTTGTGAAGTTGTTTGTGAAGTGGTTTTATTTGAAACTCCTACTTCTTCTCCTCCCCATGTTCTTCTAGATCAGCAGTATTTAGAACACCTCTGCCCTTAGAACCAATAAGACAGAAGATTAAAAAGGCAGGGAGAGAACGTTTTAGACAGAGGAAAGAGGAAAGGAGGAATGAAAAAGGAGGGATGAAGGGAAGTTGTTTATGAAATATTGACCCAGTAGAGAAGAGGAGAGATAACACCGCACAACTCGTACATTCTTATGCTCTTACTCGGACTTGGACGATGTTCTCGTTGGTTGGTTTGTTCCTTGTACCTTTTTAAATATCCCTCAGCTCCTCCTCCTCCTTGTTGATAAGCAGTGGGGGCGTGCTTCTGTGTTTGCACGTGGTTGTGTGTTGGGGTGTGAACAGGAGCAACCAACGGTCCACTTGCCCTTAGAGCGTGTGTGTGTGTGTGTGTTTGTTCTCATAGGTGTGTGTGTACACATCCAGCTTGAACTCAAACAGGACCATTCGGTGGATAGGAGCGTGCATAGTATTGATCCATGTGGAGAACCTCTCTCTACTGTGTGGAGCTACAGGATTCAAGCTCCAGATTGATTGATTGATTGGTTCCTGTCAGACCAGAGGATTTAATGGTGATCGGATGGGATATGGGATCTCTGGGTAGAAGTAAGGAGCGGGGCTGGGGAGTGGTCCTGCGACCCGGCTTGGACGTGTTTGCTCTGAGGGTACTTTGGGAGGAACGTTTGCTTCGGAATGGGCTGAACCGAAGAGTGTCCCGTCTGCTGGGTGAGTGAGTGAGTGATTGAGTGAGTTAGAGAGGGAGGAAGGGAGGGAGCGTGAGTAGGGAAGCCCCCAGGATTGCTGCAAGAGGGGGGTGGCAGATAAAATGGACGGATATATGTGTTCTCTCCAGAGCAGGTGGGTGTGGATCTCATCTGAAGTGGTAAGTGAAGTGAGTGCGTGAGTGAGTAATTGTGGCTGCTGTGCTGCACCCTCAACTCTGGAGAGTTTCAGCTGACCTGATTACACCCACCCATCTCCAGAACAGGTTCCTTGGCAGTTCCTTTGATGTGGGCCTATGGAAGAGGGACGTAGAGAAAGGGAGAGAGTCAGAGAGAGACAGGAAGAGATGGAGAGAAAAGGAGAGACACTGGGAGAGGTTAGAGGGTTAGAGAGGGGGCGAATTTTGAATGCCACAAGCCACTCAGGTATCCCTCTCTTTCTTTTTTTTCACTGAAGGGAAAACGGATGTTGGCTATGAGATTTATGTTCACCCCAGGCCTTTTTTTTCCTTCAAGGTGAACACACACACACACACACACACACACACACACACACACACACACACACACACACACACACACACACACACACACACTCAATAGCAATAGCATTCATTTTGATTTGAAAACCATATTTTTTCTCCCACGTTCCAGGAGGTCAGGGTTTGACATTCTTTTTGACATGACTGTGAGGGAGGAAGTCGGGAAGCTCTGTGTAAACTTTTGCTCTAGTGCCTGAGGCTTAAGTCAAAAAAGAGAGAGGGAGAGGAAGATAAAGGATTGGGGAAAAAAGAGAGAAAAAGTCATTTAGGCTTGACACCACACCTGTGGATTTTGCGTTTACCTTGTCCAGTAAGAATGATTAATCACTGAGAACTGTAAACATAGAGATGAGTGTTTCTGACCAGCATGAGTAAGTGTCCTCACCTTCAGAATCATCATCTGGAAACAGGAAGTTCTTTTGCAATAATCCTGCTTCATCACAATAAAAAAAAAAAAAAAAATTCTGAAAAGTTTCAAATACATCAAACATTTTTTTTAGTAAATCTTGATTATTGATAGTCAGATAGGATTGGTATGACTCAAGTGGACTGCCGCTAGCCTTTCATACTGAACTCAACTGAACTTTACTGGATCCAGCTCTAGCCGCAGGGATTCTCTACAGCAGTGCTGGTTTTTCAATGTAAGCTTTCCAAATGTGACTTACGATTGGAGTCACTCAAATGTGGCTTATGGTCAGTGAATCAGCATGCAGCTCTGATGGAGGCCAACCAGTTGCACCACTAAGCTCCATTCTGGTGTGTAAACATTGGCTTTAAACAACAGAAAGGCATCAGACATTTGTAAAATGGATTTGTGGGTTGAGAGGGGGTAGGGGCGGGTTGGTGTTGCAGTGGAATCGGCACCATATTGGCCATCCACTAGCAGATTTCAATTCAGTCCTGAATAGTCCTATAGTCGTATAGTCCTGTACCATTGAAATTGACCAGTTTTATCTCCATTGCCTGAGCAAGCGATGATTTGTTTTGCAACATAATCTCTGTTTACAGCCGCTGCTACGGCTAGCATAGCTTTAAAGTGTAGCAGAAGCGTTTCATAAATGCACATGGAAAAAAGGTTTGGCAAAACACAGATGATGACAAGGAGTCTCTCCGAGGCGGAGGACGAGGGTCTCCCCCAGACTGAAGGCCTCGTCCTGGGTGAAGAGATGTCTCGGTAGGGAGGACTGCATATAATGGGGGTTAATGCCGGGTCTCCACAGGCATGTCTGGATGAAGAGGCCCAGGGACATGTGGAGATATGGGTTAATAGCGCTTTGGCCGATTAGATACATAGACAGCGGTGGGACATAAAACAACAAGAACAAACTGCAGTGGTTCTATGTGTGTTTTTGTAGAGGGCATACAGTATGCCATAACTCAAGCTAGCACCATATGAAATGTTAATCTACATATTTGTACATGTTGGTATCTAAGAGTATCTATTTGTAATTTTTTTTTTTTTGTCTGTTTTTAAGTATGCGCTTCAACATGTGGTTTTCTCACTGTGTACACACATGCGTGTGTGTGTGTGTGTGTGTGTCAGATTTGTGTGTCCCGCCAACCGCTCTAAAGGGTAAAGTCCAATGTCCACGCACAAAGGAAGGGCCGACGGGAGGTGGCAGCCGGGTTTGAAAATGTTTTCATTTGAATTGCACCCTGGGGGATTTCAGAAGGGAGGGGAGGGGAAAGTGGGTGAAGGAAGATGGATTTGGTGAAAGGTGCCAGGGAGCAGAGGCAGAAGGAGGCGGAGAGAAGGAGAGAAGGGAGGGGGAGACGGAACACAGGAGGGGGTGGAGGGGGGGGTGGATTGTCCTACTAAACCACTGGATTCCTTCCCCACCACCACCCCCCTTTGGTTCCGCAGACCTTGAAGCGCAGCCTTTACGAGCCAAAAGATAAAGAGAAAAATCTCCCTCTTTTTGTGGGGGAATGACTTCATCCCACTAGTCTGGGAACATGTATTAAATAAACTGTTGCCATAGCATTCGTGCATAGCTCCTGTTCTTTTTTTTTCCACCCTGGTTATTGGTGCCTGGCCAAGGAAATGTCTCAAGCTTATTACAGTGGAGACATGCTGCTTATTCAGATATGCATTCAGATAAATGTACGTCATTGTCACTTTCTTATTAAATAGACAAATGATTTCTTATTGTTGTTTTTAGAGTTTTGAAGCTTTATTTTTTTTTAGTTTCTACAAGTAGGCAATAACCAGAGATGGGTATTTGAGTGTTCCTGACTAACTTACTTGTCTTGTGTGGTTTTCTATTGGTAGATGGAATCAGAGTGACCAGCTCGATTCTATGTCGAGTCGTAGATCTGAAACCAGCTCAAGCCTGTTTAGTGGGTATGTGACCAGTGCAATCGGCGAAGCTTTCCCAAATCACGTGCTCCGCCGCCGACTCTTCCTGATCAATTTAGTTACATCACAGCAATCCTCAAAATCAACGGCAGGCACAATGATTTGCTCAAGGCTATGTGTGTGGGTACACACACACACACACACACACACACACACACATGTACTTGCACACACCAATCATTACAAATGGATGATCAGAGTGAATGCATGATCACTGCATGTTTCGGATGATTTAACAGTAAATGTACTAGACGAGCAAAGGAACACCGCTGCACGCTCAACTCCCAAGAAGCCACTCCGATTCCACCGAATGTGGGAACCTATCACTGTTCATCGACTTCACAAGCGTGCGCGTACACACACACACACACACACACACACACACACACACACACACACACACACACACACACACACACACACACACACAAACTTTGCCTTCTCTAGAAAGCAAAGTGTCTTTGGAGCAGTTTGCTCTCTCACACCAAGTATGTGTCCCGTGCGAGGGAACAGTGTAGTCTTACTGTCTGCTGGGAACACGTGCAGTTTCTTTTTGGCGCATATATCAAGGCCAAGGAATCCCTGACTTTGTTTGACTCTGGAGTGGAGACAGAAGACAGGGAAGGTCTCCATTGGATGTTATTTTACTGTGTGATTTATGAGGCCCACTTTCTTTGTGTGTGTGTGTGTGTGTGTGTGTGTGTGTGTGTGTGTGTGTGTGTGTGTGTGTGTGTGTGTGTGTGTGTACATGCAATATGTACTTGTGTGTGTGCATGATATTTATGTGTATGATTGTGTGTGTGTTTCTGTGTGTACTGTACGTGTGCGTGTATGTCTGTGTGTTTTAGTGTTTATTATGTTGTTTGTGTGTGTGTGTGTGTGTGTGTGTGTGTGTGTGAAAATGTGTGTATTAGTGTGTCTGTGGGTTTTTGTCAGAGAGAGAATGTGTAGCACGCACAAAAAGTCATGTCGGTCCATGCAATTGTTTATTTGGCACCAATCACCGTTCTCAGTGTTGCATTATGGTCAGCTTGAAAAATATTTTCACGTCCAACGGAATTCACCAATTCCGTTCATTGTGGCTACTTTAGAGAATAGAACACTTAAAAATAATGAACCCCATTACACCGTTTTGTTTCCATCTTAAAAAACACTTCCAGATATTAACTTCACATCACATCTCTGCATTGGCTCCGACTTAAGACAAGAGACTAGTTGCCACTTGTTCATCCATGATGGCATAATGCCAGCGCCCACACTGTCAACATTGCCCTCATGGGGGTGTGGGGGAGAGAGACACACCCATCTGTAATGATAGGCCTTGCTAAGACAGGCCCTGGTAAGGCGTGTCAGTGCCAGTGCCTGTGTCTGCTGTGTAATAAGTTGATGCCTACGTAGAGACCTGGCATGAGTTTGCATTCTCATTCTCAGTGTTTAATAGATAGAAGATTGCTCTCTTGTATTTGTGAGCCATGGGAGGTTTTTGTTATAATTGACGCTTGTAGCTTATGGATGTGCATCTTACGGTATTCAGCCTTCAGGGAGTTAAACGTAAGCATGCAATTTTACAGGGTTTTTCAAGATGTGACGTGAATAGTCTAGACTGAAACATTTGGCTTTGTTTTGCTTTTCTTGCTTTTGTAGTCATCCAAGCACAGAAATCCTAAAAGTGTGTCATACATTCACTCATTCACACACACAAGCCAAACATCTATGGCAATTGTAAATGTAAGCCGTCATGCTGCACAATAGAAGCAGTTTTAATGTTTTGTAGAAGGTCATTCTAAAGTTGAACAAATAAAGCGTTTTAGGTTTGGGCATGCAAAACTGTTGTTACTGCTTCTGAAAAAATGCTTCGCCCTAAAATGTTGTTGGTTCTACTACAGAATCCATAACAGCTTAATACCTCCGCCAAGGAGGTTATGTTTTGCTTGGCGTGTGTGTGTCCGTCTGTGTGTCTGTGTGTCTGTCTGTGAGCAACGTAATTCGAAAAGTACTGCACGGATTTGGATCAAATTTTCGTACAACGTGTGTATTGGGACAAGTAAGAGTTGATTTGATTTTGGTGGCGATCGGCGATCCAGAACACCATCTCTGACCACATTGTCTTGGCGGAGGTCTGTGCTCTCTGAGAACTTTTCTAGTTGGAATATGGGACAACTTGTGTCGTAAGTGTCATTAATTTCCACTTCCATTTCTAGAAGGAACCATTGACCAAGGTGTGAAAAACATGCTGGCGATGGTAAGAGTATTTATAATGCTAGAGCCAGAGAATTATAGCATTCAATTCTCGGTTCAACTTGAGCCCCGATTCTTAATTCTCTGCCCTAACGACCAGTGTAAAGCTTGTTTGTTCTGTATGTGTGAGTGGCGTTAGTGAACCATGTTGGTGAACACTGAGTGAGTATGGACAGCATAGCACAGTATGTGCTTTTTTTTGTGAATGGTTTCGTCAGTGTGGATGATAAGTGTGTGTTGTGTGGGTGGTGTTTGTTTGTTTGTGTGTCGTAAACAGTGGGTGTCTGTGGGATCTTTTAGTCCGGGGGCCGGGGCGGGGCGGAGGGCTGTGGACAGTGTCACATATCCGTCCCATCCCATACTTCCTCTTGTGTGGTCGTGGACTGCTTCATTCTTGAGGGGGTTCTCAGTAATCACACATTTTGTTTGTGGTGTGTGTGTGTGAGTCTGTGTGTGTGTGTGTCTGTGTGTCTGTGTCTGCGTACTTCTATTTGTGTGTGCATACATGTTTGACAGTGTCCATGCCTATATGCTAGCATATGATTTGTCAAACTGTGTGTTTGTGTTTTTTCTGTGTGTGTGTGTGTGTGTGTGTGTGTGTGTGTGTGTGTGTGTGTGTAACATGGTTCTGCACAGTTGTATTTTTGTCGTTTGCTTGCGTGTATGTACGAGACAGATGATTTTTGTGTGTGTGTGTGTGTGTGTGTGTGTGTGTGTGTGTGTGTGCTGCAGCCGTAGAAGGCCTCTGTGCTCAGCTGTCATGCTCTGTCCTAATCCTGTTTCCCTGGGTTAATGCTGTGCTTACAGAAGTGCGTGTGGCCAGCACTTCATGAGATTTTAAGTCCTGATGATACATATAATCACACACACACACACACACACACACACACACACACACACACACACACACACACACACACACACACACACACATACACACGCACTTAGTCTGAATTTTTCTTTGCTATGTCTCATTGTCATTACGTTTCATAAAAACGCTCTGACACCATGGTGGACATAATGTGATTGTGTAATTGTTAGATAACATGCAAGTCTTCCTGGTAGCCACAATCTGCACTGAAGTCAGCCAAGTCATACAGTGCACTTTAAAAGTCATTTCAGAGCTTATATAAAAAAAAAGAAAATCCTAAACGAGATATTATCAGGATATATTATATTCTACTGGGTCTACAACAGCAGTTGATAACCATAGATCATGGATCTGTTTCCCAAAAGAATAGTCGCTAACCAGTTAGCAACCTAGTTAGTTTGCAATGGGAAATTTCATTGCAATCGTAGTAAACAACTAAGATTTTAGGTAATTCATCTCAGGTTGCTATGAAGTCTGTGGTCACATGTAGTGAACACTTTATTGTTCCTTTCAAGAATAGCATTTGTTCTACGAATGATATGGTTTGGATTCAGACAGGGCTGTCACCTCCTGGAAACTTCTCTTTAACAATAGACCCACAGCACATCAAGGCAGATAAGTGACAGTCAAACGCACAGAATGTGCTCTGTTGGTATATATTCTGGCTAAATCACATGGTGTGTCCATCGTGTGTGTTTTGGTGCTGCAGTCAGATCCTTGTTAGAGGCCAAACCAGTATCTTAGTCACGCCTGTGTGTGTGAGTGTGTGTGTGAGTGTGTGTGTGTGTGTGCGTGTGTGTGTGCGTGTGTGTGTGCGTGTGTGTGTGTGTGTGCGTGTGCGTGCACGTTTGTGTGTGTGTGTGCCCAAGCTTTGAAGAGGGTTATGTAAGAATCTGATTGCTTTACCATTTATCCCAATTTAGTACAGGCATGTTTTAATAGGGTGTGACCTTGTTCCAGTGTCGGAACACGTTGGTCCAGAGTTTCCTGATGGGAAGATTACTGGAGGGACTGTATTGCCACAGGGTAGGGCTGGGGTCAAGGGGTGAACTGGAAAGTCACCTACAAGGAAGCGTCCAGTAAAGACAAGGTGCATGTGTACAGTATGTGTGTATTTGTGCATGCGGGTGTGTTTGTGTGTGTGTGCGTGTGCAAGAGAGAGAGAGAGAGAGAGAGAGAGAGAGAGAGAGAGAGAGAGCCAGAGAGTGAGTGAGAGAACCAGTGAGAGAAGGTGTGTGTGCGAGTGTGAGACAAGGGGAGTGTGTGTGTGTGTGTGTGTGTGTGTGTGTGTGTGTGTGTGTGTGTGTGTGTGTGTGTGTGTGTGTTCGACTGCTGACTGTGAGTGAGTGTGTGTCCAGTTGAAACAAGGTGTGTGTGTGTGTAAGTGTGTGTGTATGTGTGTGTGTTTGACTGCCGACTCTTCTCATGGGCAAGTGTCAGTTAGACACAGAGTCCGTCTCTGAGAATACATTGCATCAGGAAGGATCCGTTTGTTTACTTCCACACCATCCTGATCCTCTCCATCCACACGAGATCTGGGAAAACCTGTTTCATAGGGGACACCCTTGTTTGTGTACCGTCTCCAGGAAGTCCACAACGGTCTCCGTCAACACATTGAACACACTCTAAATTCATCGCCAAACTTGGTAATGGTGACGCAATGCATTAATGTTATCATTGCATCTCTCATAGGCGTCCGTTGCACAATCCCACAGTCTGCTCAAACAGTGCTTTGAAAACAACTTAGTAAACTTTCATCACTTTGTAATATAACAAGAGGAAACACTCTTGTAAAAAAATAAAATAAATAAATAACCAGAAATGCTAAAACTCATTTATTGGCAATATGGAAAAAACCTGTCGTGTATTTGAGGTTTCGAAGCAAAGCTCAACATTCCTCAAAAAAATGTGGCCTACTGCTGTTTTTCGACTTAACTTGCTTTTAAGAAGAAAGGCCATTGTGTTGCATGATCCTGCCTTTTGTCTTTAAGCATAAGATTAAACCAGACAATGCCATGAAAAAAGGGGCTAGCAATTATGCTCTGGCAGCGAGTGGCATTCCAGGGTTTATTCAGAGAGACAAGTTAAGTATGTGGTATGCAGCGCACATTGGAGTAGACCTGGATGCAATGTGCCGTGGCTGGGTGATTATTCTTACATCACTGATTGGTGCTTTCCCAGCTGAATTGTGGGACTTCTCAAGTGCTGACAGTTGTGCGTCGAATCAGGAGAATTCACCCCAGCGTCTGCCGAAAGGCCCAAGGAAAATAAAAATGTTCAATTACACGCCCCCCCCCTCTCTCTTTTTTGCTCTTGGTCTCCCCATTGCCCTCTTTCTCCTTTTCCAGGTTTCCTTCTCTCTCTCTATGATTTATTCTGTTCTTCTTTCTCTCTCTTTTAGTTTTTCCCCATTGCCACCTTTTTCAACTCTCCCTTCCTTCTCTCTTTCACTCTCTCTGACTTATTCTATGCTTCTTGTGACTTATTCTATGTTTCATTTTCTCCCCATTGCCACCTGTTTCATCTCTTCCCCCCCCCCTCTCTTTCTCTCGGTCTCTCTCTCACACACTCTCCTCTCTTTCTCCCTATACTATGTGTTCATTCCTCTTATGCCTTGTCTTCTCTCTCTTCCAGAGTCACCTCGGCTGTCCACTGCTTCGGTCGGCAGCAATGAGCGCTCGTCCACGGCGACGCTGTCGGACTGCGGCGAGCTGGGCGGCGGTGGCCAGCGACCGGTGAGCTTGGTGTCCACCCTCTCGTCGGGCTCGTCAGGCTCCTCTCGTGACGACAGCCCGTCCTGCGGTGTCGGCGGTGGTGTCACCCAACCGGACGTTGACCTTGACCTTTGCCCCCCTGACCTAAGCCCTGCCCAACAGCAGTGCAACAACAATAACGCGGTTGCTGCCGCGGAAACTACCGGAACAGGAGGAGGAGGAGGAGGAGGAGGACACCAACCACCGCTGTCACCCTTTGCCGCCAAAGCCATGGCGCCCAATCCCAAACTCACGTACCTGGACCGGGTCGTCATGGAGATCATTGAGACAGAGCGCATGTATGTGAGGGACCTGCGCAGCATTGTTGAGGTAAGTTGTCATGGTTACTTGTTAGTCTGGACTCTCAAAATATAAATATACAATATGTAAGGGATAACCGCTGATGCTACAGAAATAATGGTGAGGTGGAGTTACGCCGCCAAGCCATTATTCCTGTCAGAATCGGTCACCTCAAAGGCCGTTATCCCGCTTATCTCCCGTTTGTATTTATCTCTCGTATATTTAAAAAAGTATATTTAAAAGAAGTTAACCTGTTCGGTTTGGGTACTATTTTCAGTTGAAAGTAGATCTACAAGGCTGCTTATTGTTGTTATAGTTACCATTCTAAAAGGCATTCATATGGAACGGTGATCAGTTATTAGATTACTTATTTTTGGAACTACTTCCAAAGTAACCAGTTATCCGAGAATAATGGTCACCCATCAGCCAATCAGAGAAGAGAATGGCGTTCTGAAGGGAGATAAATAAGCATAGTAGGTACTGTACAGATACATACATATATACATACATACTGTGTGTGTGGGGGGGGGAGGAGTATGAAGAGACAAAAATACATACGTAAGGACACCTATAGTGTATGAATGGGCCTTTGGAAGGTGCCCCCATGCCAATCTCCAATCTCCCACACCTCCAGTACTCACTTACTGTGGGTTTAACCTGTGACAGACAGTTAACCCCGATAAGATCAGATCACTACAGGGGGCTGTAAGTAAGCTCACCCTTTTGACATTGAAATAGGGTTACTGCTCTGTCCCTCACAGTATCTCAAGGAGAGAGATGTCATGTGAATGGTTGTGCCTTTGTAATGTGTGTTTATGTGGGGGGAACCCACTCCTACAGTGTGTGTGTGTGTGTGTGTGTGTGTGTGTGTGTGCGTGCGTGC
Organism: Sardinella longiceps; assembly: GCA_027497455.2. Classification (NCBI taxonomy): domain Eukaryota; kingdom Metazoa; phylum Chordata; class Actinopteri; order Clupeiformes; family Clupeidae; genus Sardinella; species Sardinella longiceps. The sequence continues at coordinate 19,406,390 of JAODXP020000025.1, forward strand.
GTGCGTGTGTGTGCATTTATAATGTGTGTTTATGTGGGGGAAACCCACTCCTTCAATGTGTGTGTGGTCGTGAGCTGCTTAGTCCTATAGTGTGTGTGTGTGTGTGTGTTTGTGTCTGTGTGGGGGGGGGTTGATTATAATCTGGTTCGCCAGAGGACAAAGCAGAGGAAGGTCTCACATGACCATTGGTTTATCTAGCCCTGGCTGGTAGATCACGCATGTCCTTGACTCCCCTGGTCCACCCCATGAGGACAGCAGCAGCAGCAGCAGCAGCAGCAGCAGGGTGAGGGGGTGAGAGAGGGATTGGTAGTAAGGGAGAGGGGGCAGTAGACCACATACAGGTAATCCCCCCTCCAGACATCAGCTAAGGTCAGGACCACTGACCTGGGACCTGGCACACAAAGCTGCCAAAGAACAGTGAGCTAAAGCAGGCACCGAGTGCACACACACACACACACACACACACACACACACACACACACACACACACACACACTCTTACACATACTGTACACACACACACACACACACACACACACACACACACTCTTACACATACTCTTACACATACTGTACACACACACATACTCACACAAATCTGAATGTGCACATACTGTACACTCAAAGGCATATACACATACTGTGCACACACACATAATCACACAAAATCGCATGTGCACATACTGTATACACACCCTCACTCACTCACACACACACACACACACACACATAGCACACACACACACACACACACACACACACACACACACACACACACACACACACACACAGGCAAACAAGAGGCACACTCTGAAGCAATTGACTATATTTAAGCCACTCTCATAGGCATTCTGATTCTATTACCAATTAAGCTTATAGTATAAGTATAGTAGTATTTCAGATATTTCAGGTTGTTATTTTAACTTAGAAGGAGGTCTTCTTCATACAAGTATTCCAGCATTTCACAATCTCCATTTTTCTTGACTGATGTGTCTTTGGCTGGGGAGGAAGAGGAGATTGGCCAATAACTTGAGGGTACTGTGTGTACAGTGCCTCCGAGATTCTTCAAGTGTGCTTAAGCAAGGCCTAATTTCCCAATCCCATGTGGGGGGTCACATGTCTTAATGCAGGTTTACACATGACGTTGTTTGTGTCTTTGAAATATATTTTGTTTTCAAGTCCTCAGTGGTAGTAAAAGAAATATCGGGAAAGATTCACTCAGCTACATCCTTGTTGTACACAATAGCTGTTTATGATTAATGAATGATGGATAATTGCAAGATGTTAAGTGTTCTTTTTTGGGGGGCTTGTAGGCAATGTGGTACAACTCAGAGAAAGTTAGTCATATCTGATATTCTATAAAGATTATAAGGTATACCAGCATATGACTTCCACATTCAAGGTTCTGAAGTACTGATCACAAGATCACGCAAGCTGATTATGTTCTGTTCTTAACTCACAACCACAGGCAAACAATGGCCACCTAGGCAACCATTCGGGATGGGACCAAATTCAGCATGGCTGTTCCCTTTTTATTTGCGGAAGTAGTAGTCGATTATCTCCCGCAGAGCCCAAAGGTTCCTGAAGGGTCTGTTTCCTCATAGATAAGAACTTCCTTTAAAGAGGGACCATCGAATGAAGAATGTCAAGGCATGTGGTGGATACCGGATGGTTCCTCTATTTCACACCAGACACACTGATGTGTCTGCTGTTGTCTTGTCTTGGCAGGAGATCCCGGTATGGTTGTGGTAGGGGTCTGAGTCTGCATTGAGTAGGCCTGTAATGTTGACAGGGTGGTCTTCAAGGTGTGTGTGTGTGTGTGTGTGTGTGTGTGTGTGTGTGTGTGTGTGTGTGTGTGTGTGTGTAGTGTATAGCGGAGAAGTTTGTGTATGTCTGTGTGTGTGTGTGTGCGTTGGCACATATCTGTCATACATTTAGTGCATAGAGATCGGGAGGTATATTGTGAAAGTCTAACAGATACTTTAAGTGTGTGTGTGTGTGTGTGTTTGTGTGTGTGCGCATGTTGGCGCATATCTGTCGTACATTTATTACATAGAGATCGGGAGGTATATTGTGAAAGTCTAACAGATACTTTAAGTATGTTTGTCTGTCTGTGTGTGTGTGAGAAGAGCAAGAGAGCTCCATGTGGGTATGTTCATATTTCCTTGCAGCCTGTGTGACTGCAGGTCCTTATGTGTGAGTAGCCAGTGCTCCAGTGCAATGCTGAAGCAGAGCTGGCGTGGGCAGTAGTAGAGGGTAGCGGCTGCTGGCCACTGTGAATGAAGCTTGGAGCACTTAGTTTGCACTGCCAGACTGGACACTATAATTAACCCCTTTAGATTCAGACATCCTGTACACGCGGATTATCCTCTTGTGTAACTATTGTGCTTCAGTGGTGTAAGATCCTGACTGCTAGAGACTGCGTGTAAACAAACACACACACACACACACACACACACACACATACACACACACTCACAGATATACAGACATGGTGATATAATTTATTTACAAGGGAGCATTGTCTCTTTATCATTTATCTCATTGTTCTCTCTTGCCTGTTCTGTCTCTCTCTCTCTGTCTCTCTCCCTCTCTCTCTGTCTCCCTCCCTCCCTGCCTCTGTCTCTCCCTCCCTCTCTCGCCCCCCTCTCTGTCTCTCTCTCATATACATACACACACACACACACACACACACACACACACACACACACACACACGCTCACACATTATTTCTCTTTCTGCTTTCTTTCTTTTTCTCTCGCCTGCTCTCTCTCTCTCTCTCTCTCTCTCTCTCTCTCTCTCTCTCTCTCTCTCACTCACACTCACACACACACACACACACACACACACACACACACACACACACTATTTCTCTCTCCCTGCTTTTTTTCTTTCTCTCTCTTTCTCTCTCTCAGTCTCTCTCTCTAGCCTGTGTTCCCTCACACACACACACACACACACACACACACACACACAGGTGGCGGTGCACACTGTGTTTTTATAGACATAGCACTCACTCTAGCTCTCATTATAGCACTCCCAGCCATTGCTAGCATGCCAGGCTGCTGCAGGGCAGCTCCATGCACCATGTTATTTGGGATCGCCCACAGTTTGCCCATTTCCACAGCTTGCGTCCCTGCGGAGAGAGAGCCCAAGGAGAAAATTACATGCATACAAGACACACACACTTAGACACAAACACACATTCATCAACTCTTAACAGTTACACATATACACATACTCGGCCAACACAAACACACTGTGTTCAAAAAAAAACATTGAAACAAAAAAAGCTAAAAACGAAAGTGTGAAATTGAATGCGATATATATTTATGCATTATAGAATCTGCAGATCCAGATTTCAAATATTTATAATATGTTATTGATTGAAAGCATGATCAAATTCCCAAACACATTATCTGCCCCTTACTTGGCTGTAGTTTGATAAAGGAGAAATCCATATTGAATCAGTCAATCAGTTGTTTTGAGGAACCAATAATAGTACAGCAGATAAGTGCATTTTTCCACTAGAATACTTCAGTTAGGGAAACAATTCTGAAATTTTGTACATAGAGTGTCCACGCAAAATCTCAAAATTTCAAAGCAAATACATGGAATCGAAGTTGATTTCCCATTGAAATCAATGGGCTTGGTTGTGGATTTTTAAGGAAAATATACACATCTACATTTTGGTCTCTGAAACATGAGGTGGAAACTAATTTCACCATACATCCCATATATTTTCTGAAAGCTTACACCCTCAGTATGTGACATAACATCACAAGATGTGGCAGTGAGGCATGTCCCACCCTCCTTATTACAATAAAACCCATAATCAAGAAATTTGGTGTTTGCAAATTCGGCTGTTTTTGGTGACATTTAGACTTATAGCACTTAGTGGGAACATGTAAGACCCCTTAAACCATATATTTTCTGAGAGCTTATACTCTCAGGATTTCATCCAACTTTTTTTTCAAATCCTACCCCCCTCCTTCCATTTACAGCTTATGCCTATATTGTGGGGAAATTAGTATTTGGGTGCATTTCTCATACAAAAGTGCCTATGGAATGTAGGAAAAAGTAGTTAACCTTGATAACTGATATTTGTTTTGAAAACAGCAGGTCTCAGGATCTCAGAAAACATAAATTAAGACAGCTTCCACCCCCTCCTCCCTATAATTTCCATTTATAGATCATTTGGTACTGGTGACTTTGGTGTATAGCCAATGCATTTGAGCCTGAGACACTAAGAAGAAACAAATCTACCCTTTAAAGTATACCTTTTCCAAAAGCATACTCCCACAGGGTATCATATAATATCAATTGAGACACGTCCCACCCTCTTCATCTCTTCACTACCCATTAATACAACAATTAGTATTAGTAATCAGGGTACAGTATAGCTCATTTGCATACTACAATTAATTTTCAGAAAAACTTGCAATACAAAAAATGCTACTTTTCATGGATACTTTCACTGTATAAAGTTTCATTTTGATTGGACTAAAGGGAAAAAATACCCCCATTGAGATGTAGGCCTATTGTTTTATATTGAACAATGAAAAATGGTGAAAAAATGGCGGCCATATTGAAATTTTGCGTGGACACTCAGACTTTTCTAAAGAGTGTGTCACAGTGAGCATCTGTGCCAATTTTCATGCTTGTTTCACAAACTGAAGTATTTTTCCACTTATCTGCTCTACTATAACTAATGTTAACTGAGTGGGGCATAGCACAGTGAAAGTACTGTGTCTCATTCACATAGCCCAAATAGTCAACCTGCAACTAACACTAAGTTGCAGTCGACTCTGACACCAAGACAACTTCAGATAATGTTTGCTTTCTAAAATTAGTCTACTACAGACTCTATCTGTACACTTGCAGAGTCAGGGATGCTTTAGTTCATCTGCACAAACCCTCTACTCACTCCCACAAAAGTGTAATGTTGTTTTGAGCCTTTCAGCATGTTTCAAATAGTGTTTTGTATCGGCACAATGACATGCCCCGCTGCCGTTTTTGTACTTTTAGGTTTAAATCATAAAAAATGCTTCCTCAAAACACATCCTATTGACATGATTGTGCTACTGACTCAACATATAGACTCAAAATCATGGAAAAATAGCCCTAGAAAGCATTTCACCAGCTTAGTCCTATAAGTAACATTGTTTACATGGCCATCTCATCCTTCCAAAACTACTGGCCATTAAAAAAAAAAAACAAAAAAAAAACATGATGTCATCTACATAGAGTGGCTATTTTGTTTGCATCCTTGTTCCCCCATCATTCAGTCATAGTCATCGTTATCTTCACTCCATAAAACAGTGTTTGCACACCAGAGTGGACGAGACCACAGGGCAAAGTCTGCTCTCGCCGAAACCAGAAACCAAACCAAATAAAAAATGGCAGGTGTGCCCATTGAAGACTGATGATGCCCCACAGCATCATTAGCCCAATCACAGTCCTCTCTTTGAGTCTCATACAAACACTGACTTGGGCTAGATGCTTCAGTAGAAGTTTCGTTCTGTACAAGAGGGACCAAGATGGACAAGATTTCTTCTTGTGTCCTCAAAACCCTTTTAGTGTTGTCAGTGTGAATCAGCTAATGTTTCATATGGTCTGTAGTGTGTGTGTGTGTGTGTGTGTGTGTGTGTGTGTGGAGTGGTATGTGTGGATGTTTCCATGAGCACTGACCTCAATTTCGCTACAATTTTGTGCTTTTACATTGTTCTTTGTTCATGAGGTGATTTTTTTTCTTTTTTTTTTCTTTCTCTTTTTCTATTACACTAGACCTTTGAAGTGAGCCAACTGACCATCACAGTTCTAAAATACATTGGCAGGGGCTAGCGAAAGCCCTCAGCTACTCCGCCCTGTTCCTTGGCTGGCCTAAGGGGAGCTGTCTGTCTGTCCAGTCTGTCTGTCCGTCTGTCTTTCCCTGGGCGCTGTGGTTAGCGTGTGGTGCTCCATAGTCTGAGGGCCTAATAAGGCAGAGGAGAAATGAAAGGCCCATTCTCCTGTCGCTGAGCTGAAGTCATTTCCTCCCTCCTGCCAGCCCCGCTACCGTGAGCTGGAATGATGATGATGATGATGATGGTGTGTGTGTGTGTGTGAGTGTGAAATGTGCAAGCATGTGTGTTAATATGAGGTACTTACGTGTGTGTGTGTGTGTGTGTGTGGAGCCAGGGCCAGGTGTTGAGTCATTGGGCTGTGTGTTTGGGTGTTGAAAAGCTGAGTTGGTCTCTGGAGGGGTCTCTTTGAGGGCACTGGCATAGGATCTATCAACACAGTCTTACATACTCACTGGCTCTGGCAGTGTAATTAAACCAGAAGAATGGTGAAAATGAATAATACAATATCTTTCTGGGTCAAGGGCCACTGGGACTGTGCCAGCAGTTTGCAGCAGCAAAGATTGTGGTGAGTGTGAGAGAGAGAGAGAGAGAGAGAGAGAGAGAGAGAGAGAGAGAGAGAGAGAGAGAGAGAGAGAGAGAGAGAGAGAGAGAGAGATGAACGTGTTTAATGTAATATACATACAGTGTACATTCATATTACCTATTATTCCTACAGCATATGCGTGGATGCATACTGTAGGAAAATTCCTATATGCATGGATGGATGGATGGATGGATTATACGTGTGTGTGTCTGTGTGTGTGTGTTTGTGTGTGTGTTTGTGTGTGTGTGTGTGTGTGTGTGTGTGTGGTTGTGTGTATGCATGTAGGTATATATGTAATGTATGCATTTTGGATGGTTGAATGGATATGTGGGTGGACGTGCAGGTGGATGGGTGAAGAATGAGATCAGGCTCATGGCTGTAGCCTTGGATAACATCCCAGCTGGACACATAATTGGATACGTAACGACCCAAAGTAAAAATTGTAAAACTAATAACCTGGTTTCACATCAGCAAGACGTAGCTCATAAATCTTTTGTGCGTTTGCAATGAAGTTATGTTTTCACTGGTGACGTGAGTGAGGTCGTCGGAAAAAAACTGACAGCCCGAGGAGAGGTTCACGATTGCGAACCATCAAACGCAAAAGCTCGCCTCTTCCGGAATGTGCAGCTTTGATAGCGTGTTTTCCCAGACCAGAAGCCGCGCCGAGAGGCTCGTCGGGATATATTGATACTACCGCAGATGAATAAACATCTGGGGCCCGAGCCGCCCTCGACAGGCCCTTGTTGTGAGATATCTCAAGAGGTATGTGGTGGTGCCGTCATATCAAACAGAATTTCAAACGCAGGCTTGACGCCCAGAATTAAACAGCCATTTCCTCGCCCCGGCAGCGTTGACCACCACCTCCACTAACCCCAATAACAGCAGAAGCTGCAACAGAAGAAGAAGAAGAAGAAGCGAGGGGTGGTTGGACACACAGTGAAGCGTCCGAAAGATATCAATTCCTTTCGCTCCTTCCAACTGGCCAGCGCTGCCCGGATCCTCCTCCACTGGCGCAAACGATGAACGTTGGTGCCAACACGTCACGGAAGGGAAAAGGTTGTCGGTTCTAAAAAATCTGCAGAGTTCAGATGCAAATGCGTAAAGGATATACGTCCTCGGTGAACTGCGAGTTGCTCAACATGGCAGCTCAGAATAAAACAGTGCAGTGCAGATGGGGGAGGCTTAAGTTGCCCTTTGAGACCAGAAAACACTTTAAGTTTGAGGTTTTTCAGAAAAACTTGCCTCTGTTTCCTGTTTTGATCCATACCTGCTGTTACTATCGTTTCTGGGATCATGGCGTAGATCCATCCAGATTCCGCAGCACCACGGGCAGCAATCTGTCGCCACCACCCAGACACAACATGGCCGAAAAAGAATCCCAACTTGCTCTTTTGCTCTATATTTCCATTCTTGTTCTTCTTTTCCCCTCAATGCATCTGAAGCTGTCATTACATTCTCTCTCTCTCTCTCTCTCTCTCTCTCTCTCTCTCTCTCTCTCTCTCTCCCCCTCTTGCTCTCTCGCTCTCTTTTTTTCCTCTCCTTTTTTTCCCCTCTCTTCTGTGTGGATGTTGGTGTTTGGCCAGCTCTGTGTTTCACTCTCGGTTGGGGCGCTTTGCCCCCTGAGCCACCCTTATGATGGACACAGGCTTGGCACCAGCCATAATTTGACGTGCTCAAGAATAAAAATGACAATAAAAAAAAGAGAAAAGGAAAAGAAGGAAGGGGGAGGGCAAGGTATGCCCTGGAAGGGGGTTTCACCAGGTCTAGCACAGAAATAAGAGAGGGCGCCAATTTTTGGAGACGAACCTTGGCGGCTGTGAGGTAATTGGACGGGGTTGCTGGGGGAGTATTGACTTTTCCGTATGTTGGGGAGGGATGCTGTGTGTGTGTGTGTTTGGGGGCGGGGGGAGTGGGGGTTATGCACAGACAACTTCCAACTCCGAAGCGTGAGGCCCTGAGTAGCAGAGCAGCTCTTCTTGGGAAGCTGTGAACGTGACCTAAATTTCAGCTCCTCAGATTTCATCTGTCTCCAGACGCGGCCCATTGTTGTTATTAACACCGTCATGTGACCTGGAGCAGCGTCCACATTTGTGGATACATTCATGGCTCCGTCCCAAAAAAGTCCTCTCCCCTCCTTTTGATGGTTTCTTGGGTAGATTGAAATCGTCTTTCCTCGTTGAAAATCTACTCCTTTTGAATTCCGTGTCTAATTCCCCGACTGAGCTGATTGAGGGTGTCTCAGCTGCCCAATTCTTCTACTCTCATTGGGATTGGTGGGAAGCAGTAGATGCCTCCCAGTTCCAGCTGGCTAAGAGTCTGACAACTGACCTGAGAACTGATAAGCACGTCCCAGTATGCTACTTCTATGGTTAAACGCAGAGCCATAGAAACTCATAGGGAAACTCTATGGCTCTGGTTAAATGGTCAGAGAATCTCTTGATTTTCAACATTCTTTGGTGCGAAGGCTCTAGAGTATAGCTTAACAATGCTTGAGCATAATGCAGCCCAGATTGAAATATTTTTAATTTACTGCGCTTGGGTAGAGCAGAACTCATTCTTTCTTTTATTATTTGCATATGGCTCTAGGATTGTCCGGTAGCCATATTCAAACGTGGCACATTATTCTTTGACTCAGTTTCTCTGTTGACTTGTTGCAATGTGTGCATCTGATCTAAAGTTAGTATTACACCCCTAACACTACATGGAGATCTGTTTTCAGCGCTTCCCTGCCTGCGTATATAATCTGTAATGGACAACTGGGTCTTGAATCCAGACCATATTTTGTATACATTGTGAGCTGCAGCATGGAATCAGTCGGCAGCTGAACCTGGTTTACAGAGGCCAGTCTGGGTTGTGGTTTTGGTGGAATGGTATGAGAGGCTGACGCAGTGGTTTGAAACCCAACACTGGTGGCGGGGTCCCTGTGGTACCCCTGTACGACCGACCAGTGTGACTGCCGAGTCGCGTGGCATAGAAGAACGTGTGTGTGTGGCACGTGCCTTCTACTTAAGTGTGCCCACTTATAGGCAATGAAAATGTGAAATACATATCTTTGTTGTTACAAGTGTGTGTGTGTGTGTGTGTGTGTGTGTCTATGCTCAAATGTGCCCACTTGATGAAATGAGCATGTGAAGAATATCTTCATATGTTTACATACTGTATGCATGCATGTCTGATTTTCCTTTCTGTGTGTGTGTGTGTGTGTGTGTGTGTGTGTGTGTGTGTGTGTGTGTGTGTGTGTGTGTGTGTGTGTGCATGTGTGTGTGTGTGAGTGTCAGTGAGTGAGTGAGTGTGTGTGTGTATGCATATGGAAGGAGAATATTGTATGTTGAGTCAGATGGAGAAAGGAATCCTGGCCCCAATGCTCCCAGCATGCATCTGGATCTCCCATCAGGTAGCTGGAAAGTCCCTGTGGGGTGATGGAAATGGGGATGGCTGGTGACCCACAGCAGTTCTCCCCATGCTACAAGCTATTAGCCTGCTTCTCACACATACTGATCTGCTATGCATATCAGTCTGGCCAGGTGGTCTTCTAATGTATCTCCATTTCGTCCAAGATGGGGAAACATAATGGAGGTGGACTTAAAGGAATACTCCACCTTTTTTATGAAAATGGATTATTAACCCCCTTACCTGTAGTTACATGTGGGTCAATGCTTTTCGGTCTTAGTGAAAGCGTTTTTCCTGGTCTGGCAACCTCAGTTTTAGCCTTTTCTAGCTTTAGCTAGCTTTAGCAATAATTTGTAACAAAATGAACACATGCAAACGAGCACTTTACATTGAGTCAAAGGATCTTGCACCATTCACAACTGAAAGTAATGTGAGGTGCCATTGACTCAATGTAAACAGCTTATTCATTTTTGTGTTCACGTTTGTTGTGATGCATCCCACTCTATTTTCTCTGCAATCATCATATTTCTATCACTGTCATTACCTGCTGAAATGATCTAGGCTTCAAGGCTTGAGTCGCAATCTGCTCTCCTCTCACATCCTGTTTTGCTCTGGGTGGTTTGGTGATGTAAAACATTATCAAGAAGAAGCTGACACTGCATGCGTGTGCGTTCATGCATTTGTGTGCATGATTCAGTGTGTGTGTGTGTGTGTGTGTGTGTGTGTGTGTGTGTGTGTGTGTGTGTGTGTGTGTGTGTGTGTGTGTGTGGTTGTTTCCAATGTGGTGCAAAGATGTGGTCCTAATCTCACTATCTGCTGCAAGCTGAAAT
>JAODXP020000025.1:19422038-19504538 GCA_027497455.2 Sardinella longiceps
TGCCATAGTAGGTGTGTGTGTGTGTGTGTGTGTGTGTGTGTGTGGGTGTGTGTGGTGTGTGTGTGTGTGTGTGTGTGTGTGTGTGTGTGTGTGTGTGTGTGTGTGTGTGTACAGTATGTATGGCATGTTAGTGCATCCCAGGACCAGAGTGTATTAGTGGTCAGGCTGTTAGGGGAGACAGAAGGAGAAGGATGCATGGGGTTTGGTGTGTGAGGAGGTTAACAAGTTGCAGTGGCTTCAGCTCAACCCTTAATCCTGTCCTGGTCCACACAGCGGGAGTCCATCCACCATCCTCTGAATTTCCCCTTGGGGATTAATAAAGTATATATCCATCTATCCATCCATCCATCCATCCATCCATCCATCCTCCTGACTGGGTTGCAGGAGAACCTGATGCTGTAGCTCATTCCTGCAGACTGGATGCTAAGCATGTCTTTCTGTGCAGGGTGTAAGAGAGCCAGCTGTTTATGCTGTGACTACTGTACATGTATGCCTGACTTCTGTTGTTGTCTCCATTGCACTGCTCACATTCCTCCCTCTACCATAAAATAGCAGCAAATAGTGGCATAAAAATAGACAAAGAAACAAACAAATCACCTCCATTAAAGTGGATAGGATGTTTGATCTAACTCTAGTCTTCTCTTGTGATTTTGTGTGTGTGTGTGTGTGTGTGTGTGTGTGTGTGTGTTTGCGCGTTGCAGTGACCTGCTCCAGTCTCTGGAGATGTGCGATAACGACCCAGTGGCCATCGCCAGGTGTTTTGTGCTTAAGGTGAGTTATTACGTTCTTCTATCACTCTGCCAGCTCATCTACATGTACCACATGAGGGATTTGGTTGTAATACATTATCTGTCCACTAGGGGCAGTGTGGTTACACGTTTGACCTGTCTGGCCATTTACTTGCCCATTTGCAAAAAAAGTATTTATTGTTAATGTCTTTTTAGTAGCACATTTATACATTATTACACATTTAAAATTGAATCTATAACAAAGCAGTTTTATCTATTAAATGGTAAATCACACACGTCTAAGTTTAGGCATTCTGAAGTTCCGCTTTAATAGTGATGTGAGGTAGGAAGAGTTGTGGCTGTTGTCTTGGTTGCTATCTATACTGACACCTTTCCTCCTGTTTCTCACAGAGTGAATACTTTGAGATCTACACACAATATTGCACCAACTACCCAAAGTAAGTCATCTTCACTCGAAATCAAGATGCATTACGACAACATCATTCACATTCATTTCTGTTAAATAGAGCATAAGATGAATTAAAGTGGACATTATGACATACTTTGTATTTTCTCAGAAACTGCACCGGGGTTTCAAGCCTTCACATTAAACGTGTTTTTAAAAGCTGCCAATTCATTTCTCATTTACCGTAGATTGTAAGCAAGTAAGATTGTATGTCAGTGCCATCTACTGGTTGCAAATAGTAACCTACATACACTCCACCTTAAACCATGCCGTATCACAATACCATTTATGGTCCTCCTTTATCTGAGTGAGAAGTCTATTTTTAATGTTTAAAAGCTTAATTGGTGCACATGCTCCTAGGCCCTCCATGTCTAAATGAATGGGAAGGCAAACAAAGCGAGATGTTATCTGGAGTGCCATAAATGTGGACACAAATACCTAATGTGCACACGCTGGGTGGAGGAGACAGAATGTTCCGGGGCCTTCACAATACGAGATGAACAAAGCTTTAATCCTCTCTGCCTGTTCTACCACAAATGGTCATGAATACCATTGACAGACTGTTACGTAAAAGTGCAGTTTATTGGGCCTAAATGCAACACACTATATACAACTTTATTTAATGGTGGCCATTGTCCAGGTATTGTCTAGTTGTCCCTGGTGATTTAAGTTCAGAATTAAAGTCAAAGAGTGGAAAGCCAGTGCAATGCATAAAAGGTATAAAACCGTCTAAAGATTTCTCGGAGCCTTATTGCCACTGCTAGAATGTGCTAATTGGCGTTGAAAGGCAATTCTGTCAGTAATAATATGCTGCAAAGGTTTTCTTTGATTATTGATACCTAAAGAAATGGTATGAAAAAGAAGATACCACAAATGATGGAAAATTGTTACACAATGCTGTTTTAGAGTAAGTTAGTGTTGTGTTGCATCAAAACTTTTGCTTGACCTTTCTTATTGCTCGACCATTGTCTGAAGCCTCTCTCTCTCTCTCTCTCTCTCTCTCTCTCTCTCTCTCTCTCTCTCTCTCTCTCTCTCTCTCTCTCACTCCCTCTCTGTCTGTGTAGCTCTGTGGCGGCGCTGACTGACTGCATGAGGATTAAGACGCTGGCTAAGTTCTTCCGTGAGCGCCAGGCGGCTCTGAAACGCTCTCTTCCTCTCGGCTCCTACCTGCTCAAGCCTGTGCAGAGGATCCTCAAGTACCACCTGCTGCTACAGGTCAGGAAATGAAAGGCGCACGCGCACACACACACACACACACACATACACATACACACACAGTGTACTGCCTGTCTCTCTTTCTCACACACACACACACACACACACACACACACACACACACACACACACACATGCAATTTGCCCCTTTCAGACCCAATAAATCTATTAATAACACAATACAATACCATAGATCTGCCTTGCCTCTGTGCTATAATCTCTTGGTTTAATAACTACTGGTCTATTATTGGTCTATTGGTCTATTAATAATCTATTGCCATTTACCTAGGATGTTTTATTAATAGTATACTAGTTTATATTATGTATCTGAGAAGCTCCTTATTTATTGTCCATAATATCCATTCAACTAGAAGCATTGGAAGTGCCCTCATGACTGCTGCATGCTGTTAACAGTCTGCTGTGTGCTGTTTGTCTTCCCACCAGGAGATTGCCAAGCACTTTGACCCGCAGGAGGAGGGCTATGAGGTGGTGGAGGAGGCTATTTACACCATGACCGGAGTGGCCTGGTACATCAACGACATGAAGAGAAAACATGAACACGCTGTCAGACTGCAGGTACGAATACACATGTCCACACCCACACACACACACACTGCTGCATTCACTCAGATCATTAACAGAAAGATACAGTGCAGCATTCAAACAACTCTTTTATTCTGTTCTCATGCTACCACCCTCACACACACTGGTCCATTCACTTACTGTATATCACAAACAGTCTTCCAACACAGTACAGCATTCAAGCAACTCTTTTATTTCATTCACACGCCATCACACCTCGGGGACCTAAGAGAGTATCTCGGTTGAATCCAGAATGCCATAGACACAAGTATTTCCAGTCAAACCTGCAATGCACACTTTATCCATGCGGCCAATATTCTAAAACTTATGAAGAAAGACCTTAAAAAGTCAACAGAAAATGAAAGCTCAGCTCCTAAAGCCACGAGGCATCCTAATGAAAAAGCCTTATCTCATCTCATGCTGCCAGACACTGTTGCACTGTCTTTATGAAAGTACATTACACACTCACATCATCCTCTTCCTCCCCCTCTGTCTGTCTGTCTGCCTGCCTGTCTGGGTGACTGTCTGTCTGTCTGTCTGCCTGCCTGCCTGTCTGGGTGATTGTCTGTCTGTCTGTCTGTCTGGATGGGTGCCCTGCAGGAGGTGCAGTCCCTGCTCATCAATTGGAAGGGCCCGGATCTCACCACCTACGGCGAGCTGGTGCTGGAAGGCACCTTCAAGGTGCACCGCGCCAAGAACGAGCGCACGCTCTTCCTCTTCGACCGCATGCTCCTCATCACCAAGCGCCGCGGCGAGCATTACGTCTACAAGACACACATCTCGGTAAGGGAAGGGATGAGACTGTGTGTGTGTGTGTGTGTGTGTGTGTGTGTGTGTGTGTGTGTGTGTGTGTGTGTGTGTGTGTGTGTGTGTGTGTGTGTGTGTGTGTGTGTGTGTTTCACGCTGACATGCCCAACACAAAATCATCCTACTGAAATGTGTCTAATAAATACACTTTTCTAATTTTGGTTTTTGTTATGTAGCTTTTGCTTTTGTTTAAAGTTCCATTCAGATTACAATGAGCAATGTCAAATGCACAGTGTTACTTTTAGCAAAATGCCTTTATTGGCTTATGTCCTTGCCTAAAAGCATCACCACCTGTCATTACAAAGGCAAAATAAAAAAGCAATCAGTAAAACATGCAGCACTCTTTCATCAAAGGAACTATGGCTTAGTTCTCATTCAGGAGTGTATATTATGCAACAGATTTATGCCACGTTTTCTCAAGCATCTGTTTCTCTGAATGATGACACACAGGGTCATATTGAAAGATGTCCTGCAAAGTCATCAAAGTGATCATCTTAAGTCAGATCAGAGAGGAATGTTTTCTTTCTTCTTGATTCTCTTGTTTTATGACTCATCTCCATGTTTGCTTTCATCTTTCTATTCCTTTATCTTGTCTATCCAACTTCCTCTTACTGTCCCCCCCTCCCTCTCTCTCTCTCTCTCTCTCTCTCTCTCTCTCTCTCTCTCTCTCTCTCTCTCTCTCTCTCTCTCTCCAGTGTTCTACCCTCATGTTGATTGAGAGTGCCAAGGACTCTCTGTGTTTCAGTGTCACGCACTACAAACATCCCAAACAGCCTCACACAGTACAGGTGGGTCCTCTTTGCATACAGAAACACCTAACCACCATGATGTAGGCCTTTTATCATAGCCACAAATTCATTTCTTTTTTTTTGTTAATGTTTTTAACACAAAACATTACACTCATACACACTACACCAAAACACCAAACAGCAGTGCATACTGTATAAGAAAAACAAAGTAAACACAACAAAATGAAGAAGGGGTGAGGTGCCCATATAGTGCTTGCTACATTCATTTCTTTGTAGGGTTAACTCTAATACAATAAGTTGCTGTAAGAGTACACAGTAAAGACACTATACGTTGGGGATGGGAATGGCTGCTTTATAAAAAGGATACTGTATAGATTGTAATCTTTCCTGTTGTCCTAAATCCCTCCTTAAAGTAATGTCTGTCCACAAGAATGCCATTGACACTATGTCTCCATGGATTGGTAAATGTCTGAATGCGTTCCATGGATCATTGCCAGTATCTGTTTTTTTCTCTGACTACCAGAGTGTTTGAAATACAATGCAGATACCCTGATTGATCTGCTCTGATGTGGCACCTTAGTGTCTCTGAAGTGTCTGAGACTAGAGGCCTAAGGTGCCTACAGACCAAAGATCTGCAATGAGACAGGCTGTGACATTCTAAAAACCTGGACGTTCTAAAACTCTGAAACTGCGATTTGGCATGTTAAATCTTTTGCAACAGCTTGCAACTGCTTGCAACAGACCTGCGATTAGTGATTCACACTGCCACAAGTATTCTCTAAAACCGTCTCATCTCTTTGCGGATCTTCAGTCTGAATTGAGCTTTAGTTTACAGTCTGACTGTGTGTGTGTGTGTGTGTGTGTGTGTGTGTGTGTGTGATGTCTCACCCCTCTAGGCCAGGACGGTGGAGGAAAGGAAGTTATGGGCCCACCATATCAAGCGTCTGATCCTGGAGAACCACCAGGCTATCATACCACAGAAGGTAATGCAAACATTTACCTCACCACTAGAGGGCATAGCAGTGACACCCTATAAGATTGCCATTGCTTGTTTAACCTCTCCAAGTGCTTTTCTCATTAATTTTAATATTTATGTTTTTTTTTTTCAAGGAGGGATGTCATTTATTTAGCCAATGTCATTTTACAATATATTTACAGGACTGTAAAAAAAAACCTTTGTAGCTAGCAAAGATGATTTGCATCACACCCTCTCACGTACACAATAAACACCCGTTCAGAGCTTGCCATCTTGCACAACTTCCTCTATGTGGGGGACTTTTTTCCAGCCTTTATCATGTAGGTCATCAGTGGTGCATTTACACAGGAGATACACAAACAGCAATGTATTGCAGTGGACCATAGACTCTATTAATAAGCAAGAGGGGAGGTGGTGTGTGTGTGTGTGTGTGTGTGTGTGTGTGTGTGTGTGTGTGTGTGTGTGTGTGTGTGTGTGTGTGTGTGTGTGGTTTTGTTTGTCTGGAGACAGTATCTCATCATCTTGCCCTCTGCTAGTTCACACACTTTATAGCCTCTCCCCTGCCTGTCTGCTGTTTACCCCTTCAATCAGCAAACACATGGAGCTGATTTAGGCTCCATGTTCATCTGTGGTTTGGATCCACTTCCTCTGAACTTCCTACGGGTGTGTTTCACAAAGCAGGATTTATTTTTTATTTAGGAAACTAATCCTGGAAAAACCACAGTCATGGAACACTGAACATGCCGACTGGACTGTCCATTCTTCTAACTCTTGTTAGTCAGTCAGTGTTGCGTTAAAGTAATAACTCTGTGCGTTATGCCTTTAAAGTACTTCTACCTCTTTTCTTCATGTTCTTCAAAAAAGTTCTACATGTTCTATATTCTTGTTGGGTATTACGTGTGTCTGTGAAGGAGGAACATTTTATATTGACATTCTCATTTACATGCTGTACTATAAACACCAGGTGTGACGTAAACATAATAATAATAAGCTTAGTAAAATGTGCCAGGCGATGAGCTATGTAAATGTACCGAGTTCAATACCAGAATTCATTTCCATCTATATTCCTTATTGTCTACAGTGGAGGTACATTAACATTAAATAGTCTCTCACATATTGTAGCTCTGAACAAGTAAAGTTCTCTGTAGTTCCCAACTTCCCAGCTGTTAGTTGTTGTGGAATGCTTTTGGTTCTCTTTCGTTTTGAATGCAGCTTTGCTGTCACGCGTATTTAATTACTGAAGCTAGTTGACACGGATGCCAACTTCAGTGGATATCAGAACCACATAGTACTTAGATGTTTTGACATCTACTGTATGGTTATTTATGTACTTCCTGTTGTTGTTTCTAGGTAAATTTTTTGGATTTTATTTTACCTAAAGCTATTACACTTAGCTCCATGAATATTGTATCTTTTCCTTTAACACTGATAAATAATGAGTAATGACACACCTTAACACTGATAGATAATAACACATTTTAACACTGATTAATAATGACACCCCTTAACACTGATAAGAGCCTGTGAGTGTCTCCATCAAGGAACTTCTCTCTCTGTACTTCAAAGGCAAAGTCTGTGCTTGAAGAGATCGGCAGTTCCTCCTAGCACGTCTCTCTCTCTCTCTCTCTCTCTCTCTCTCTCTCTCTCTCTCTCTCTCTCTCTCTCTCACGGCAAAGTCAAAAGTTTGTACTTGAAGAGATCGGCGGTTCCTCCTAGCACCTTTCTCTCACTCACACTCACTCACACTCACACACACACACACACACACACACACACACACACACACACACACACACAGACACAGTGCCAGGATAGGTCATGTCCTCACCGATCTTATGTGCTGTCAAGAGGCCCAAGTGTTGGTGGGGACTGTCATGTGGCCGGATGAGTGAGTGCAGATACAATACACTTTAAGTCTTTTAATAGCGATGTTAAAGTTACCCTCCTCCTCCATTTGCCACCCTGTGACTTCCCGTGTGTGTGTGTGTGTGTGTGTGTGTGTGTGTGTGTGTGTGTGTGTGTGTTTGCAGAGTTAGTCCCCCATGCATAATCAGCTATTTCTCATTCTGCTAGGGGGATTTCCATATGAGAAATTCAAAGAACATCCTACACATATAAAAACAGAACAAAGCACTTAATGCTTGTGCCTTTTATTAGTTCTGTTCTAACACGCTGAAGTCCGACTTAATAAGGAATCTTTTAGACAATTAGACAACAGACAGTTATTTATTTGAATGCATAGCTAAAATGTGATCGGTACCACACCTCTAGAACACTGGCAATGTTGCAGAGACAACATCATGGACAGTCATTCTTCCTCTGAATAGCGAGATACATTACCCAACACATGCAAATGACTAGACATACAAACTACAGTGCATAGTGTTACAACAAAGAATGGCCTACAGTAGCTTCAAAGTCAGATTGTGTGTCCTTGTTCCCCTTTGTAGCTAAGCACCATTACACATTAACACCTACACAACACTTGCAAATTATCAGACATACAATCCACATTCTGTCATGGAAAAAAGTGGTCCTAAAGTCAGATTGTGAGAGCTTTTTAAAGAAAGGAAAATAGGGAAGGCAGGCTTGAGTATAAGCTGTGTGTATTTGATGATGCTACTGTAACATGCCATCTCTTCAGCCCAGGAGCCGCTTCATTTCAACTGGGGCTCTCGCTCAAGGGCCCAGGTCAAGGTTCTCATCTCATATCTCTCCACTAATTGTTTTTTTCTCTCTCTCTCTCTCTCTCTCTCTCTCTCTCTCTCTCTCTCTCTCTCTCTCTCTCTCTCTCTCTCTCTCTCTCTCTCCCAGGCTAAAGAGGCCATACTGGAAATGGATTCCATGTGTGAGTATTGGCAGTTCTGTCTTTCATGTTTGTGCGCTGTAGCCATGGCAACCTCCTTGTTGGTCATCTTCAGCATGTGTGTGTGTACTGTAGATGAACATATCTCAGTGGGGGAGACCCCCTTGGTGCCTTGGCAGAATGAGATCTTTCAAGTGATAGTCTAACGTATTTCCACCTGTAGCCATGCTGTTCAAGGTCATAGAGTGCTGTAACTAGCAGAAGAAGAACATCTATTTTCCTACAGTAGCCTCTATCAGTTAGCATTATCTAAAATTCAAAAATTCAAAAATTTGCTCCTGTTCGGTTGGGAGTACTATTTACATATGAAAGAAGATCCACAAGGCTGCATTCTAAAGAGCATTGATAAAGAACGCTGGTGAAACTTAACACAACAATGCCTCAGGTGTCCTGTCAAGAATTAACGCACACCCTGACAGCCAATCAGAAAACAGTATTCCATTCCACCGGGTGATAACTCAGAATATCACTTGAATGATGATATGAATGCAGGAATATGTTTTGCCTGGGGTTGGCCATGCAATAATATATCATCATCTTCAACAGATCCAAAGTATCGCTACAGTCCGGACAGGATGAAGAAGGCCACATCCTATAACTCGGACGACTTCCCCAATGGCCGCCAGGGCCGACGCCAGTCTGGTGAGCTCAAGGCTGTCTTAAAGGACACTCACATCCACAACATGGGTTTACACACACACACACACACACACACACACACACACACACACACACACACACACACACACACACACACACACACACACACACACACACACACACACACACACACACAAATACATGACACATGTGTGCACACACTATCACACCATATCCCTGTTCTATCAGTAGTGCTACCAGTAGGTATCATAAGGACAACATTTGGTACAATGTAAAATATGCAAATTTGCAGCTAGCACCAGCAGATGCGGGCACATGAAAATGAAACTGTGATGCCCTCATCAGGGAGTGTTGACTGCCGTTTCGCTATTTGGTCTGTGTTGCTGTGTCATTCTCATACCTATCGACAACACTTAGGAATGTGAAAAAACAAGCCTACCGATTGATTCATTCCAGATAATTCCTTTAAGAATTTTGTCTCTTTTCTTTCACAGAACCAACCAAACAGATTCTGAAGAGCACTAAGGGTAAGGTCACAACACACAACTGATATGTAGATTAGGACGAGTGAGTAGTTTACTGAGAAGCCTATCTGCTGCAAACAGCTGCTACCAACAGCTGACTTGCAACACACACATTGCAACACACATTCAGACACACTTCTTACTGACCCCGATTTGAAATTCCAGGTTCAACAAAGCCAAGCTGTCAAAAGATACTGTCGCTGGGCTGTGTAGAATGACTTTGCTCATGTGAGCAAGCTGTGGTCAGGGGAGTGGTAGTATAACAGTTAAGGAACCTGGCTAGCATGCTAGTAGCTTTGAATTTGTTGGTTCGAATCCTATCTGCCACCGTTGTGCCCTTGAGCATGGCACTTAACCATAAATTGCTCTAAGGTAGACTGGCCCTGAGGTAAATGATAGTTGACAAACGCTTTGGATAAAAGTGTCTGGTAGAAGTGTAGAAGTATATCCTCTCTCTGTGGCGATTACCATTTATTTTGCCTGTTTTGAAAAAGAATTAAAAGAGCTTAACTTCAAAAGTGTCAAAGACTAATAAAATCTTTTTTTTTTTCCTTTTGCACCTGTAATCGTGTGGATGTCACTGTGACCACAGCTATTCTCAAGGTGAGCAAATGCAGCCTCTGTCTGATCTTTTCTTTTATCTTGAAACTGAATATTGTTGCAGCACCACCAGAGCCTGTCAGTGAAAAGTCTCAGTATGGCATCAGGGAGCTGTGTTACCAAACAGGAAATTTCCTGGTAGTCCAATAGGTGTCCATATAAAAAATGTATGTATTTTACAGGAATGTCTTGTAATCATAGGACCCGTAAAATGGCATGGTTGTGTGGTTGTGCTGAAAAGTTGAGATGTTGTTGTACCACTGTTGTTGTACCACTGTTCACAAACACCTCAGATGGCTTTGTTGGAGAACGTGGTGTAAATGTTTGTGATATGACACTTCAGCATGCTGACAGTGAAGGGGCACTCCCAGCCAGCATGAGACCCGTGCAGCCCGCGGCAAGCATCAGTACCCTGGCCTCGAGCATAGGCGAGTCTGAGGCTGAGAGGCCTAGTATGGAGGACTATGAAGACGAGGAGGAGGAGGAAGAAGAAGAGGAAGAAGAGGACTCTTCGGAAAGGCTGAGCCCCAGCGACTCCGAAGAGCCCGCATCCAGGACAAACGCCTCACGTAAACGCGGGCTCAGCCGGAGCGAGGCGCTGGAACGTGAGGACGTTTTTGAGGAGGGAAGTGACCCGGATGAGATAGTGATGGAGGACCACCAGGTAGCGGACTTTGCGGCCTCTATGCTGGAGGCCATTTCCTGTTGGCATACTCGGGCCCGGGCTTTGCTTTCCTTGGGTGGGACTACGGTGAGGCTCTTCTGCCCGCTGCCCAGACTCCTATCACTCCGCTCGCCTCCGGTTTATTGCTCGTTTTTTTGTTTTACTACTTTTTTTTTTACTCTGTGTGTGTGTGTTTTTTAACTTGTTCGTTGTAGAAGTTTAAGCCAACTTGGTGGCTTACCTCACTAACTCTCCGAAAGCCAGCATGACCCAGCTGTCTTACCTTACACTTGATGTGACTTTTTTTTTGGATTATTCTCCATGAAGCATGAAGCATGAAAGCCTCTCTTTGCTTGACCGCCTGCCACTAACTACAACGCGGAGTTGACACCTGACCGCTGCTATTAGAGTTGCACTTGAGTGTGTGTTGTCCTCTAACATAGACCAGACAATGTTTCCTTCAATCTCGGAGTTCTTTGCTGCACGCAGCCACACACACACACACACACACACACACACACACACACACACACACACACACGCACGCACACACAAATACACACATCCATATGCATGCATGCATGCACACACACAAGGACAAATGATCAAATTTCATATTACAAGGACTTGCTGTATAGATCAACTAATTTGGAATTTATAAAGATGTTGCTTTTTGTGATGTGGTTTTAATCGAGCTTTTTAACACATTCATATGGAAAGTGTTGCGTCCCATCTCCCTGGAAAGGCTTCCCACAATTGATATGTCATGACATTTACCCTGCTCATGCTGTGAATGCTAACAGGACTGTAATGCCTGCAGTGTCTGAATGAGCACAATTGTGATGCTGTTGATATCCAATCCTTCTAACAGCCACACCTGTGGAGATGATGTGTTGTTGGTTGTTGTTGTGTTCTTCCAATGATCTCTCCACATATAGTGTACTAAATTAGCATGAGTGTTTGCACCCGCCCGGTGTTAACTGACCACTGAAACCCTTTCTTTCTGATAAAACTCCTTAACTCTACTTCTCATTCTCTCTCTCTCTCTCCCTCTAAAGGATGAAGAGGAGGAGAGTAAACAGCATAATGGCCAGACTGAGGGACAGGAGGAAGCCCAACACACCACTGAGGAATCTTCTCCTCCTACACCTGAACAGGTAAGTTGTCTTTGTCAACTGCGTGACATGAAACTGTCACACAGGTCACACAAGCGTGCAGCTCATTTCACTTTGTCAACTGCGTGTCACACAGGTCACACGAGCAGAGACACAAAAACTGTTCCTGACACAGGGCATAAAAGGGATAAATTCATTAATGTCTAACAGAACCCATCCAAGATAATCAAGCCTCTGATCCTCAATATCAGATCAGAAAAAGATGGAATATACCTGCACACTGTTGCTGCTTCTCCCAGTGATTTTATTACAGCTAAAAATAATAATCAAATCACTGGTTACAGCAGCAACAGTGTGCGGGTATATTCCTCCTTTAAAAAAAAAAGATCCCTACATGAATGTGTTTGTCTATCTATCTATGTATAGGAAGAACAGAGTGCACCCAAATTGCCCCTTTTATTTTTTATTTGCAAAACAGAGCAGCATCTTGTTTTTTAACGCTTAGATACTTTTGGTGCAGTAATCACAGCACAGATTCAGACTACCCAGAAAAGAACTTGGCCATAGTGCAAGATTTTTTAGTCTGAAGTAAGATAAAAGTGAGTCTGTATCAAAACATCTTTTGAGGGAAGAGTGCAAAAATTTGGCTTTCAAGCGTGTGAAAGACAGATTTTGTGATTCACTGTGTGCAATTGCATTTTTCTATTCATTTGTAAAAAAATAAAAATAAAAACCAAGAACACATGTTACCTGGCATTGTATGCTTTAAATGCATTTTTACCTTCCCATATGCAGAAACACCACAAATGACTAGGCTACCTGTGACCGAGTACCGTCACTCATTTGTAGCAAAGAGAGAGAACATACCCCTTAACCTGACCTACAGTAACTGCTCATGAAATAGTTTCTGAAAATAACCCCTTACACCCCAATGCACTGTCTTCTCCTAACAACACTCGCAGCCCTTGCAGTCTTCTATTAAGGGGGTTTTGCTTCGGATAAAAGTGGTTTTGCGTGTTTGCGATTCACATCTACAGTCTGCGATCTGTTTCCTGTCTTCTGACAACTGTCTGTTTTGTAGAGTTTGAGACACAGCTCCTCATTACATTATCAGCAGCAGTGAGGGAAATAAATGTGCCATCTTTGATGTTCAGCTGAATTCGCTTCATGCCATATTGGGTCACTCCATTTTCGGCCATTATCCAAACAATGTGAACAAATCGTTCAGAGTAAACTCTCATGACATCATCATACTTTGTCCGTTCCGCACAGCTGCTTGAGAAAAATTAGTCAAGGTTTAGTGTGAGGCCCTGTTTAACCTCGCTCCATTTCCCGAAAACTCCCAAGTATACAAAAAGAAATACAGTAAGGTTACTTTGGCAAGCTCCTGGAATTTTTCTAATGATGTGTGAAGTAGAATAGACTATTCCCACTCAACGTTTGCCAACAAATGATTAGCAATCCTCAAGTTCATATTCATAATATTTTTATATTTTGTTGTTGTCTTCTTTAGGCGCCTGAATCGATTCTCCACACTGAGAACTCCCTTCCAGCTGTATCTGAAAAAACAGTGCAAGATCCTCTCACACACCCAGTGTCACCCAGCAAAGTTGCCAAGCAACCTGATGATGACCTAGTCACCAATAACTCTCCCAAGCAGAAAAGCCTCACGGAAGAAGAAAGCACAACTGAGATGGTGTCCAAACAGGAAGAGAGCCCTGGTCACTCATCAGAAGAGGACGTAGGGGTGGATGAAGAAGAGGATGAGGACGAGGAAGAGGAACAAGCAGCAGAGAATGAGACCAGTATCCTGCGTCCGTCAGTGCTTGACCAGGCCAGCGTCATCGCAGAACACTTTGTCAGCAGCACCCGTAGGAGCAGCAGCACTATGGATGACGTGCGTTCCCTGGGCTGCCCTTCGCCACGCATCCCAAGCAGAACCGGAAGTATGCTAAGCCTTGGTGGAGGAGGAGGAGGAGGAGGAGGGTTGGAGATCCAGGAGTGCACCAGGATGAGCAACCACTGCACCGAAGACCTTGGGGTTTCGACGTCCCATGACACAGAAGCAGACATGATAATGATCTCTCCCCGAGAAGATGTGTTTGATGGCTTCCGGAGAAGGGACTCGACCTTGTCCAAGAAAGACCAGCTGCTAATCGATAAGATCAAATACTACTATGAGAATGCCGAGTACTTGGATGCTGGCTTCAGTATCAAGCGTAGGGAGAGCCTCACGTACATCCCCACTGGCCTAGTGCGCAGTTCTGTCACCAAGCTCAATAGCCTCCCCAAGGATGAGGCTGCAGACAAGACCACCTCAGGTTCTTCTGTCCCAAACTCAGCAACTGCTCCAGATCTTTCTCAAAACCTTTGCTCTGAAAGGAGGGAGCGCCTGTTGTCAAGCACCTCCTGTGAGGTTCTGGATTTTGGTAAACGGCGAGTGTCCGAGAAATCTGAAGATGAGAGTGAGCCTTCCCTGGACTCTCTTAAAGGAAGAACCAGATGCCATAGTCTGAGGGATATCTCTGCACCAGATGATGGATTTCTACCTTCCTCCGAGATGATCAAGGTGTGGCAAGAGATGGAGAAGGAGCTCACCAAAACTCCGGATGAACCCAGGGGAGCCCCTAGACGCAGAGAGGCCTATCGTCTCAAGGTGGCAAGCCCTGGCATGTCCAGGAAAACAAACTCAGAGACTGACATCGCTGAACCTTTGATGATCCTCGAGGAGTCAGACCTGAGCACAATTTCGGAGGAGTCCAGCTCTCCTTCACCGAACAAAGGTCGGGGCATGGTTCTGGGGCGCTCTGCAAGCTTGAACGATTGCCTCCGTCCTCTGGAGGGTCCTCCTCCTGAGAGGAGAGTCCTCAGGGCTCCAGTCCCGAGAGTGATCCAGTTAAGAGCAGAGGCTGAGTTGGACATCGCCAAAGGGGAACCGGAAGACAACAATGCTGATGCAGCCCAAAGCAGCAAAGTCTTCAACTTGGCACGGAAGTACAGCCAACGCATCAAGGTCACTAAACCAGTGGTCCGTCAGAGGAGCCAAGAAACAGAAGGCACTCTGGGAAAAAGGAACCTCTCATGTGTACTGGAGGAGAGGCCAGAGAGGGAAGGAGGTAAGGCTTATGACCATAGGGGTGACTAGGCAATATTATGTACATATCATTTACATTTTGTTTGTATATGATAATACCTCCATGATGGTAATTGCTGTCTTCTTTTTCCATACAGGAAAACCCCATCTCACTCTCTCCCTGGACTTGTGCAATTCAGTTAACCATCAGGATGTGTTTTCAAGAGGACCGATTGCTTCCCCCAGTCCCATCCCCACCCCCACGGCCCTGGGCAGCCCGCGGGTTCTTTCCCCAAGCCGGACTGCCTCTAAGAGCCCATTGAGCCCCACCACACCAGTCGAGGGTTTCAACTGGCCGGACGTGCGAGAACTGCGTTCGAAGTACGCCCACTTGGATAAGGCGGCTGCAGACCCCTCCGTGAGCCGAAGCCGTTCTGTCCCTGAGAAGATGCAGGATTGTGGGCCGCGAAGACGCTCCAGCTGCTCCATAAACCTGGTTCCCTCAGACTCTCATCAGTCCAGGACCCTTCCCAGCCGGGACATTGAGGGAGCACAGTGCAGGCAGCATCGCACTGGTTCTCTGGACCAGAGGCTTAGCCACTTGCACTTGAACAAGCTGCAGGACATTCAGACCAAGCCCCCTAGCAATAGCGTCAGCAGCTGCGGGTACTACATCTCTGGGGAAACCCTGCTGCCCAACGACAAGAAGATGGTCGTTGTCGAGAAAGTTGATGTGGAACCTGTTGCCGTTGACAAGGTTTCCACAGTGACATTTACCATGACCAGTCCTCCACATGTTGTAAGAGCAGTGCCAGTGTTGGTGGACACAGATGATAGTTATGTCCAGATCCGCTCCCCCACTTCCCGGGAGAAGATCTCCATCATGGCCGTCATTGACCGCTGCCGAGCTTATCAGGAGTCAGATGAGTACAAGCTGAGGGAGGAGAGTGCCAAGGCCGAGCAGCAAAGCAACCGGATTGGGAAAGGGAAAGACAGTGACAGACTGGTACCCCTGAGTGACCAACTTGACGAGGCGCTGAAAACCGCCATCAACTCGGGCAGGAAAGCTGACATGAGTCAACAGAATGTGGTGAAGAATCTCAGAGAGCGGTTCCTCAATCGAGATAGACATTTTTAAACAGGGTTTTAAGGTTTCTGTCTTTCAATGGATTAACGTCACAGTCTCTTTAAATGTGGCCCATTCACATGGTCTGGTTTTTGAAGGTCCTCTTACTTTTTACTGTAAGGGAGTCTTGAATTAGACCCTAAAAATGACTAAGATCCTGTGAATTAAGTGTCAGTTGGTGATGATTGATTATGCTTTCATATAATAATATACAGTGGATAAAAATAGTGTAGCTTACTTGCTTAGCTTGAATGTGTGCACACGTACCACGTATCCATTTACAGTTTAAAAATATTTTTTTTTCTATACAGCATATTCTTTGGTTTGAAGAGAGTCAGCAAACACCTTGAAATCATGGTGGGACAAAAACTATTGGTTGTTTATGTTGAGATTACAATATGTAGTTTGTATAGTGAAAAGGGCAAACTTGTCTCTTGGTGTTTCAACAGAAATGTAACTCTGAAGGTGCAATAACAATAAGGTAGTTTTCCCATACTTTATATGCCAGCTGAAAAGATGCAAATCACAGGGATATTGAAGAAAAGACTTGTTCATCTTACAGCTCTCTGTTTTGCTTTTAGATTTACTGTTATGATATTCATATTCAAATCCAAGAGAACAAGAGGAATGTATGTAGTGTCATAGTGTATGATGCAATATGAACTGTAAATAGGCATTGTATTGTACAGCACAGATGTATGTTATGCCAGTTATGAAAACATGTACATACATCCTAAGAGTGCCACAAAGGCCAACTTGTTTGTTAATTGGGGAGGATATTCCAAGACATTCCATTTTCTGTTTTTACATGTGGTTTTATGTCGGATTGTGTGGTATTGAAGAGTAACATTGCAATGTTTAACGCGCCGTGTTTCATTCCACATTGGTCTGGGTCTATGTTTGAGAACACCAGACTTGCTCATGTGATGAGCTAACTGCAAGACCAAAGGATATTGACATCCAAAGATTCACTTTAAGTGATAAAAGTCGCAAGATCGTACTTGTGATTATATTCCTGTGTAAATTAGAGACTGTGTTATTGTTGTCTGTCTTACATTCATTTGAATCCGGGTCGCCTTTAAATGATTCGCTTCAGGTTATCTTCTAGAATCTTTGTTTTTCTCATTCCAATCTGAATTTTCTTTTAAGAACTTGTGGCAATGACAAAATAATATTTTAAGAGGGGCCAATCCATGTGTTCCAACTGACAGAAAACAACTTTGATTTTGTTTTTGTCAGTTAAGGATATTTATTCCTCTATTTTTTTGTTTCTTTTTTTTTTTTTTTTTGAGAATGCAAAGTTTTTGGCATGGCATTGCATGACATGTCCTTTTCTTTACAACTTCTTGTTAATCTAATTCTGCACCTTGGCTGTTGCACAATTATAATGTACAGTGTTTTAAAAACTGACCCTGCTTTAAATGAATTTACTATATCAGAGTGCTGGACACATACATGTATTGCTTCATTAGTCTGTGGTGTACTGGACATGCTAAGGTAAACTCTAGCATTAAGCATTCACCTTCCTGTATCTAGCTAGCAGGCCTGTGCTTATAGTGAGGGCACCTGTGTTATATAGCCTATGCCATACTTACACTATGGAGGTTGTATTGCTTGCACTTCACAGCTATTCCCTAGTAAGTGGAGAAGACAAAAATAAAATGTCATGTTTAGGCTGGGCTGCAACTATACACTTTTAATACTGTTCAAGCAGTCGCTGAAATGGCTTTGTAGATCCTAAGTCATGGGTCTTTACCGTTTCCTCTCTGTCTTTTTCTTTCTTTTCGTATGTGTGTGTGTGTGTGTGTGTGTGTGTGTGTGTGGTTGTGTCTCACAGATTTATCCTCTCCTCTTTACTGTACACATTTATATTTCTGTTATTTATTAAGCTGGTGTAAATTTCATATATACATATAACTGTCCCTTTGTGTGTGTGTGTGTCCTGTATATATAAATATATTATGAATAACTGAGTAAAAATGATAGGAAGCTGTACCGTGTCCAGTTTCTGCACAGAAGTTCTTGTATGTTCTTAGAATGGATGTATGCTCCATATTAAAAACAAGTCTGCTTGAAAAGTATTCCACTGCTTTGTGTTCTTTTGCGCAGTTGTTGCCAAAAATGGGCAGCACCTCAGCTTGTCTTTTGCCCTATTCACGGTAGTGGAGCTCAGTAGAGCAAATGCTGTTTGGACAGTTGCTATTCATGAGACACGTCTCATCATGATCTGGCATCTCATCATTTTTGTAGGACTGGAGATGTAGACTTGTATGGTTGATGCCTGACCAACATTCATTCTATTGAGATACTGGTCTGAGAGTTCTTGGTTCTCTTTCAATTTTTCTAGGGGTGGAATAAGTTGTGAAATAAAACACTCTTACCAAATACTCTTAGAAAGCAAAATACTTTCTTATAGATTGTAAGTGCAGTTTGTACTCAATTTGAAAGAGATCACAGCAGTTCTGCGCTAGCATTGTTGGTGCACAAACTTACGAACTCTCCTCTATTTGGCATCATGTGAATCCTTCTCCACTGACTGGTTCCCTCTCAAGGTCGATTGAGAAATGGGAGCGAATGAAGGAAAAAGGGTAGACAGATCTGCCAGAACAAGGTTTGCTTTGGACTGAAAGCTGAGCCATTTTCAGATAGGCTTTTGTGGTGTACAGAAAACCTGGTTTCCACTTGAGAACTGTAAATATTTGGTCTATCCTCAAGCAATATATATATATGTATGTGTGTGTGTGTGTGTAATGTCTAGATAAATAATTCAATAGATAGATCAGCCTAGAGGAATAGAGGGGAACCTTATCAAAACCACATTTTAAATGTCTTATCTTTTACCACAGGTCTGATGCTGAACCAAGCGAGACCTTTGCTGCAATAGAGAGCATCAGCGAGCAGCATAATTACAGCCCTAAATAACCTCCAGTATTAGCAGCTCTGCTCTGCTCTGCTCTGAATGAGCCTTTAGAGAGAATGAGACCCTGAGAGGTGTGTTTAAGAGAAAAGGGGTGAATCAGGGACACTAATGGCTCTTAACACAGCTTCCACATTGGTTGCAATCAGCCACAGAACAGCAGGAGACACACACACTCTCTCTCACACACACACACTCACACACAAGACAAGCAAGACTTAGGCCTACTTGTGACCGATTCAAAACCGTAGTTACCCATGAAACTTTGGGAGGCTTCACCATATCTGCAACCTACATACAGTGGGTTACTGTAGTTTTATAAGCAAAATATATTTTCAGCACATTGTAAAGAGAAGAAAATGGAACTCTTTCTCTTTTTTTAACCTCAGAGAGAGTGGCAGCAGCATATGCAACTTTTCATAAACATGTCTGAGTCCACAAATTCAAGTTCTACTTTCACTCTAGCACTACAGTGTAGTAGCATAGGAACCTCTTTCTTCACTTCCTGGGTTGTTGTTGTAGCTCTTTATTAATCTACATTATATGGTTATATTATATGGTTTTGAGGAAGCACCTTCTTCTGTATTCAAACAACCTCATCTCCCTTCAGAACGTGATTCTCTTCTTTGATTAGCTGATGGGGTGGCCATTATTTTTGTATAACTGGGTACTTTGGAAGTAGTTCCAAAAAGAACTAATCTAATAACTAATCACCATTCCATATCAATGCTCTTATGAATGGTAACTATAACAACAGTAGTAAAAAGTAGCCTACTACTGCGTATACAGTGGTTCAATGGGGGGCCAGAATCTGTTAACTGATCTATGATATTTGATGTGAGAACTAGAGGGCAGGACATGAAATTCAACTTAAAATATGTCATGTGTTTAGATTGTGTATGTTACTCTTAGGTTCGCATTTTCAGGAGAAACCTTGCCTGCCATCAACTATAATTACAGTGCCTGGGCAGTAAGAACTTGATTACTGCACCTTGATTGGCCCTTGATTAGATGCAACTGGGTGATGACCCTTTTTACAACATTGTTAGTGGAATTTGTAAACTTTTAAGAAAACCAAATGTATTTTGTGTGTTTTTAAATCATAGGCAAGTAGCTGAAGCCAAGGTCAATCTCATAAGGCCAACATGATCCTACTAGGCAGGAATCTCAGGCAAAACATGCAGAAGAAAAACACGAGGTTGTCAGAAGATGTTTTGATGTTTTGCATCCCTGTGAGCAGGTGCAAAACTGTAATTACCCTTGAGGCGGGATTAGTTTGTACAGACGCTTATTTCCATTATCAACCCACTTGAGCCCACTTTTCCACTGTCAATCATGAGAGTCCTGATGGTGCAGGTGGTAGCTTTTTTAAGTGGATGGGGTTCAATCAAGGGCAGTTTAGGTCATATTTTAATGCAATCAGAGACTAAATTAAACCAATGAATGTAAAAATTGTTCTTTTTACACTGTGGTGTGTGGTCGAAGATAAAGAATTGTGATGAGAAGAAGTAAAAGAAAATTTGTACTTATATTGGGCCTTTTTCAAACACAAGGACACTTGCTGTAACAGAGTAGCAAATACATACACCAATCAGTAGTGTGTTTCTGAATAAAATAATGTAAGGAGACAAAAATTGATGGCTGCATATACCCGGTAAATAGTCTCTGCTAATCCCATTATGTGGTTGCTTATGATTAATCCAGTGGATATTTAAAAGATTAGCCTACTGTATAAAACTGTAGGCTTGTGTGGTATGAAATATAGTAATAGTAATATTATATTTATATAACAAATGTATGGGTATTAAATCAACTTTACTCTGGACACATGAGATGAATAAGTCACATAGCGAAAGAAGGGCCTTGATCATAATGTAATGCTAAATGTTTGTGAACTACTGATCTATAGGCTACTGCGACAAAGAAGTGGTCTGCAGTCAGAGGTTCATGTTGATGCACCATAGTCAAATAAGACTGCATTAGCCAGTCAAATGCTCCCCTGACATGGACTGCACTGTTTAGGTCTTGTCCATCAAAATGTTCCAAATACATAATTTCTCAGAAAGACGATGGGTATCCTTTGTTTAGAAGTGCGTGTAAAGTCTTTGAATGTTAATTACAAAGAGATATGATCTCTTCATTTCAAAGCATATGGAATTACCTACTGTAGAGTAGTTTCCCTCTTTTTTATTTTGTTAAAACCATTCATTCACTGGAGACACCATTTACTTTTCCAACAAAAGTTTATTAAAGTCAGCTCAGCTAGTTCCAAGCTACAAGAAAAGTGGTGTTTGTGTGCTTGGACTGCCAGGTCTTTAAATAGTGAGGGAGAGATGCTCGGACCTAATAACCAACAGTAACCCCTCCCGTGGCATTCGCTATTACCAGCATGCACTCCGTTGCGCACGGAACACAGCGAGTTTGTGATCATCATGACGGTCACGGGAACAACTGAGAACACCGAAGATGCGCTCACTTCTCTCTGATGAAAATCTGTATAGTGATATCATAGCACAGCTATAATCTTTTAGTCAATCTAATTGTCAAGTTTTCTTGTTTGTTTTTGTTACCCGCTAATCTCACCATGGGCTGTCCACTTTCAACTATGAATTCAAAACCAGCTGTGGATTATATAGGGGACATCGCAGTGGTGAGCCTTACAGAAACTCAGAAGGACTTGATAAAAACTTCGTGGAGCAGCATTCAGAAGGATATAACCCGAGCTGGCATCGTCTTATTCGTCAGGTTAGTGTTTAAGCGAATTATCAGGAGTTACCACCTGTCAGATATTCCACCATAGCATTGCCAGAAGAGCTGTGCTTTTTTCTTCCTCAATTTCGCACCAACATAGGCTACACTAAGCTATTTACAACTGACAAAGAAAGTCAGTTGAAATGGACATAATTAGGCTATCATAACACATGATATATTATTTCACAAATTAAGAAGGGTCATCTGTAAGAACAATTCTGTTGATTCTATCATGAGACGACTTGTTAGCGGACTAAATGTACAACGATGTTTAGTTCTTCCATTAGACCTATAGGTTAGTTCAGATAAGATAACAATATTACATATTCAAATACTTACATAGGTCGAAAGAGACGGATCTTTTTGGGCAGAGAAGTTGAATAGGCTACTTGACTAAATGTGATATGTTATAGCCTAGCTGGAGCCACCAATTTCACCTACAGGTCTGTGTAGAATTAGGCTACTTTGACAGAGGACAAAATGGATTAAGAAACGGAACCTTTTGGCTTTTTGGCTACACCACAATAGTTTCACTCATAGGCTACTGCTATTGTAGGCGTATGTGTTATTTAGATTCTGCTTCAAGGAATTAACTGGCTGAATGTAGGCTACTCACTTCTGCGGACCTTGATGTTTTTACACTGTGCACATTTTGGACCAATTGAAAAAAAAAAAAAAAAAATGGAGCCTGATAAAGATCCATCGTGCTTCCAGAAAAACTTGTTGTGCTTGGCCATTGTTTATCAGATTTTACTAAATGGACATGACCGCACGAGGACATGACCGAAGATATTTGGGCATGACTTGGGTCATTTATCTCATCACTCAGAGTGGGTTGAGTAAGTGTGAAAGGTCTTTGGTTGACTGGTTCATTAGGAAGTTGCCCGTCATGTCGCTCTGACAACATAGAGGTCAGTTCATCTTAGCTGGGTGATGGGCCTGTTCACTGTCCACCTACACCAGGGGTGGGCAATTATTTTGGTCGAAGGGCCACAATGGCTTTTAGATTTCGACTAGCGGGTGTTAACAGTTAACAGGTTAACATGCAGTGTTAAAAGGGGGGGATTTGTACGTAAAGAATACAAGAAACGTGATAAATCAGGCCTACAATCTAAATCACCTTGGCTAAAAGAGAATTTCTTCTATTTTGGGAAGGCTCCGCGGGCCGGATTAAATAGCTCAACGGGCCGCATGTGGCCCCCGGGCCTTGGTTTGCCCAGGCCTGACCTACACAAACCTGGCCCATGCCATGCATAAATACAGACACTAACCTGTCATGACCAGACTCGACCATAGACCACAGACCACAGACTTGAATGTTACAGCTGTTGGGGAAAAAAAAGAAACGAAACCATGTCAGTTCAGACTCTGCATTCTCTATAGAGAACTAGACAAAGAAAGGCTCTGTGTATTAAAGGCTTATTATGCCTCACTGATGCTTAATGCCCATGATGTTAAACCATCAACTGGAAGATCTCAGCCATATGAAAAACGTGTTATCTTCACCATATTTGAACTAATACCCTGATTGACAATGTAACGCATCGGACTAACATGCATGATTATTCTGATGGAAAAGAAGTCAGTTTTGAGATAGAAGAGATGCAGAGATAGAAGTGAGAAAGCAGAGATGAGAGATGTACGTGAGACATGAGGAGAGGTGAATGGAGGACACATCAAAATAGGCATAACTGTTATCCAACCATGGCAGGTATTTGAGTCTCATTTGCAAGTTACTGCTATTTCTGCAGGTACCTTTGGATGGTCCATCTATTTTTATTTGCAAAAATAAGCAACACTGCTGCTGTCATTCAGAGTGGACAATGCCTCTTTAGGTCACTGTCATGCACACCTAAATCCCCAGGTGAATGGTATTCAAAATGACAGGCAATGAGGGTGATGTAGCAGATGGAGCTTCATTTGCGTGTATTAAATATTTACAGACATTCACACATTAAGTCATGTTTCTCTCGAGCCTCCAAGATACAGTAAATGTATAACTAGTAGGCTATAACAGCAGTTGCATGGAGACTTCTATGTAGTTTTTCCACACAGTAAACATGTATGAAATGGCATTCTTTCAGTCCGTAGAGAGCTGGTATCAATCACACGGTGATGGCTCTCTGGCATACTATGGTCCTGGCTCTCATGACCTTATAGGTCACAGTATAAAGACATTGAGAGTTCCTGAAAATAAGTAGCCTAGACTCCTGTTTTTTCTTCTCCACTCTCTTCGGCCAGATGAAATTTCCATTCCATAAGAGAGTGGATTCCCAGGGGAGGCTGATGTTCGGGGACGGTACTGATGCCATCCCTTCTGGCAGACCCTCCTCTTCTTGCCATTTGTGAAGAATGTCTCTTTCCCTTACTTTTCCTCAAGGCTCCTTTGTCAGGGACCTCAGAGGACTTTTAAATCCCAGCAGGAATACTGATATCTAGAATCTTCCTCAGGCTGTTTAGTCATTTAATGCTCTCTCACGTCCATTTAAGCATTCCGGATGGGATATTGAATTAACCTTGGTTTGTGTTTGCGGATGAAAATAGATGTAAAATGACCCTTGTGTCATGGCAAAACTAACTCTCTTGAATGAACTTACGCTATCTAACTGTTGTATCCTCAGTTGCACCAATACAGTACGTAACTTAAGTCTGCTTTTACATCACCACAGTGTTTTTCATTTATAATGCGTAATCAGTGCCTTGAAATGATAGTTTATCCTGGTGGACCAGAATCTGGCTATATTCAGTAGGCATTCATTTACTTCCTGGTAGGTAGTCTATTTGCAATGTCCATGTTCTTTATTTATGTATTTATTAATTTTACGGCATCATTGTTACATCTTTGTGAATTTGGTGAGTAGGCTAATAATTGTTAACACCTGCAATAGGTATGGCCATGTGACTACCGACAAATTGTATAATGGGTGTCTTTCATTCATGTCTGAGGAAGGGCTGGTGCCCGAAACGTCAGGCATTTAATAAATAAAATCTCAAGAAGCAATTCCTGGTCGAAGCAGACTTTTTTCTTTTACTTTGAACAGGCCCCACAAAAGTGGTGGATATTGAGCTTACAGATTGTCAGCCTGTCAAGCAGTTTACATTTCAAGAATGGAGAATTAGCAGAATTAAATGGTTAATATAGTTCTTTTTGTAACATTTCATTGTAGTATCTTGACAATCTGGTAGTTCTCCCTTCTTGGAAGACACTGTAAAACACCCTGATGTGAACCTTGGTTCTGTAAACTGGGGGGAAAAAAATGTGGGGGCAGCCTGCTCTCCAAAAAATAATATGAGGTTTCTCTCAAACCACTGGCAGGATGGGTGAGCTAAATCTCTGCCATGTTTTGTTATGTACTTATGTAACGGAGGCCAGCTAGCTCGGCTAGCGTGGCGGCAATACGTGTAAATCCTCATCACCCAATTCCATGGGCGCTTCTAACGGCTGAGTTAGAAGCTTGGGCTTTTAGCTCAGTTGGTTAGAGCATCCCACTCCCACGCCGGGGGTTTGTAGCTTGCAGGGTGGCGGGTTTGAGACCCATGTGCGGTGCGGACTGCCACTGGCTGCACTTAGTTCAAATATAAAGAATGTAAAACATGATAACTTGACACAATATTTGCAACAAAATGTAAGCCTAACAAATGTCCTCCAGTATCACTGTATCACTGCACCTTTTTCTATAGGGGAGCAAACATATTATGCCAAGTTATACACACCTTAGTGTCAATAGTATAGTAAGTCTATAGTTTTTATTCAGTCTTCAAGGTACAGCAACACAGTCACAAGTCTCCATATGAATGCAAATTTATAGTGGGCAGAGTCTTTCATCCAATTCACAATATTACCAAGACATTGAAAAGAAATGCCATTCGTCTTTGGAAAATAATATGCAGAGATAGCTCAAGTTCATTTATGAGAGGAGAAGAGAAGATGGTCTTCAGTAGGCTATTATGTTTATTATTATTGCACAATGGTGAGGAATAACATTTATTGACATAGGGGACAACGATCTGTGTGCTCCATCCAGTTTGAATCCACTTTGTGTTGTTGTGGCAACAGATTGTTTGAGAGCCACCCAGAATGCAAGGAGGCGTTCTTTGAGTTCCGTGGAGTGGATGACATTGAAATGCTCCGGATCAACAAAGAGCTACGTGCCCATGGATTGAGGTGAGCTACACACATAGACACACACACACACACACACACACACACACACACACACACACACACACACACACACACATACAGTACGCACACGCACAAGCACACACACACACATACACATACACACAAAAAGTCTCCTACACATGTATACACATAAGCAAGCACACATATCTACAGACAAACAGAACAAATGTCAATGGAACCAATGGAATGTTTTTGTGCCTGATTGCTGTGCACAGAGTGATGTCCTTCATTGAGAAGAGTGTGGCCCGTCTGCATGAAACTGAGCGATTGGAGAAGCTGGCCTTTGAGCTAGGGAGAAAGCACTACAACTACAGGGCTATTCCCAAATACTTCATGGTAGGCACTTCTCCTAATCTTTTACTCACCATGCTGACTGGATGCACTGTTGTTGGGTATCACTTGTGGTTACTAATGGTTGTTTAGTTTATGTGGTCCTGAAGGATTTATTTATAGCACAAACACACACACACACACACACACACACACACACACACACACAGTGTTGGGCAAGTTACTGCAAAACTGTAATGCGTTATTTATTACTTGTTACTGACATTTTAAAATAATCCCTTACATTACAATATTAGTGTTTTGAAAATGTAAGGTGTTACATTACTGTTGCATTACATATAAGTTACTATTCGGGCCCCGCGGTAGCCTATGACCTTCACTAATTCATTATGAATGTTGAAAATGACAAGCGGAGACTGTAAAGTTCTACATTAATTCTGGCACAACAGACGTTTTACCATTGCTGACCTCTCAGTGATTTTTGGCGAATTTGTATGAAGGAAAAAAAAACACCACTTCATTCCAAGTTAAAAATCCATTGTAACTTGAGTTACTCACAATTGTACCGAGTAAAATATTACCAATTTTGTTTCTGTAATGCCATACATTACCAAGTTACCACAAAAAGCAATGCATTACAGTAATTAGTTACTTTTGTAACTCATTACTCCCAACACTGCACACACACACACAAACTCTCTCTCTCTCTCTCTCTCTCTCTCTCTCTCTCTCTCTCTCTCTCTCTCTCTCTCTCTACCACACACACATACACACACAC
Organism: Sardinella longiceps; assembly: GCA_027497455.2. Taxonomy (NCBI): domain Eukaryota; kingdom Metazoa; phylum Chordata; class Actinopteri; order Clupeiformes; family Clupeidae; genus Sardinella; species Sardinella longiceps. The sequence goes on from JAODXP020000025.1 coordinate 19,449,074, forward strand.
ACACACACACACAGAAACGCTCACACACATGGACATGGATGTTCCCTCCAAACTGAGTTAAAGTCCGGAGTTTTGCTCAAGGGGATTTCTACCACTCCTGCAACTACATTGCTTTCAATCAAACCAGTCATTTTGTAACCCTCCCAAGTCCAAGTGCATAACCAGGAGGCCATAGATGCCCCTTATTACAGTAGCCTGCAGTACATAGATAGGTTGTTCAGTTTGATTACCAGCATTTGATATTGAAAAGTATGTTTACTGTCTGCAAAAACTCAAGAAAATTCACTCCTTTGTGTAACTGTGTAAACTATACATCTTGCTGAAACAGAATAAAAATAGCCAAGTGCATGGACAGGGAAATAATATTAAAAAAACATTTTAAAACATTTTCTGTTTGTTTTGTTACCGTTTCAAGCATTCATTTGCATTACTGTGTGCAGAGAATTTAAACAAACATTGGATTGTCTAAAAAGGAAGTACAGCAGTAAACAAGATATTGAGAAATGTATTGAGAAATGAACAACTTTAATAGAAGTGCTGTATATTTGCAGTTTAAAGGAATGTTCTCTGTATGAAGCTCTATTTTGTGCCTTTCATTCATTATAGCCTACTGTAAGCTGTAGTACGCATGTTGGCAGTAGATCCACAATGTCAATATAGAGTTTGAAGAGGTTAGCTAATGAGGCTGGCTAGCAGGATGCTAGCAGCCTATCAATAGGGAGCCGAAGTCACGCCCACTTCCATGTTAACCTAGGGACCTATCGAGCCCATTAAAATGAATGAACAGATACATATAACTTCTAGTCCGCTTTGGTATGCACCGTGGGTTTCACATATAATGTTTATAATGTTTAAACTTTTATTTTGAGCTTCACAAACGTAAAAAATAAATTGATTGTAGACGAACTTCAAAAGTTACGCTACATAAAACAACAAACATAGTCTTGATTGCCATGAATGGTTATCATTTAAATTCACATGCAACATATGTATGACTCAGGTTATAAATCAAAGTGGACCAGAAAGTCACGTTTATCTACTCTCACGCTCGATAGGTCCCTATGCTAAACCTGAAGTTAGCGTGACTTCGGTTCCCTATAGCCTATGGTTTTGCATAGAGCCAGTGAGACAGGTGGATTAGTTTAGATGAACTCTGTACTATTCAAATAGTCACCAAAACCACTTTGTAGCATAATACCTGTACTTGTATTACACATTGCTTGTGCTTGACCACTACGCTAGCTTCATAGCACAGTTGTCATGCTAGCTAGAGCACATGGCACAGCTGTGGGTCAAACTGGCTCTGACTGACAACTTTTGAGCTACTACTGTTTATGGGATAGGACTGACTGACCAATTTGACCAGTTTCCCATTCAAACTGGTTTCCGGTGACCCCTGACTGTCAGGAAGAATGTGTGTGTATGAGGGAAGTGTTTGAGCATCACTGTCCCATGTCCACGTCCATAACTGGGGTACTCACTAGAAGGTACCAAACCCCAAACTGTTCCCCAAGTATTGTTGCATGTTGCAGTGGCTGCCCTGAGTTGGTGTGTATTCACGACTCCTCACTGTGTGTGCGTGTGTGTGTGTGTGTGTGTGTGTGTGTGTGTGTGTGTGTGTGTGTGTGTGTGTGTGTGTGTGTGTGTGTGTGTGTGTGTGTGTGTGTGTGTGCGTGAGAGAGAGAGAGAGAGAGAGAGAGAGTGTGTGTGTGTGTGTGTGTGTGTGTGTGTGTGTGTGTGTGTGTGTGTGTGTGTGTTAGGTCACTAATCACGGATGGGTAAAAACCAAAGCATGGATTTCCGTCTGGGAAAATAGTCTGCATCACTGATGCCATGCCCTTATATAGTGATATTATTAAGAATGCAAACTCTCATTTCTGTGCTTGGTTTATCTCAATTGTTTGTCATCAGTGTGTGTGTGTGTGTGTGTGTGTGTGTGTGTGTGTGTGTGTGTGTGTGTGTGTGTGTGTGTGTGTGTGTGTGTGTGTGTGTGTGTGTGTGTGTGTGTGTGAAAATATTGTGTGTTTCTAAGTATTTGAACACCCCTGAGTGGCCCCTGGTATCTGTGATGTGTTTTGCAGTATGTCATGCCAGAGTTTATCCAAGCCATCCAGCCAATACTGAAGGACGGACTGACCCCAGAGCTGGAGGACGCTTGGAAGGTGCCGCCTCTTTTGAATTTGTGTGTTTGGGTGTGTGTTTCAGTGTGTGAACGGGATACACACCAAAAATCTACTGTTGTATATACATTATAAACAATACTTCTTCTGCAAGATATACTCCTTACAACACACAGGACATATTTAAAGGGTTTGGCAACACTGACACCTACTGGATTTCAATGAAAAGCAAATCCATCAGTCTATGATATTAATCAAATATAATACATGTCTCTCTCAAACTCAGGCTTCTTGATGGATTTGCTAAATGAGAGATGAAGTGTTTTGAACAGAGCCTTCAGAGTAGGCAATTATTGTGTTTTTAATTGGAAATATTGTTAGAATGTGACAGAAAGAGAGGTTGAAGCTGTCAATACCCGTCTCTCAGATTATAGGCTATCTACTGTATGTTTTAGATTATGTGCATGCACGTAGTATAAGCACTTATAGTATAAGAACCTTCGGTTACACTTTATTTGAAGGTACCGTCATAAGACTAACATGACACTGTCATTAAGTATGACATGACGTTGTCATGAATCTGTCATAAACTTTATACACCTGTCATGATTTCTGTCAATAAGTGTCACCCGGTATTTGTCATGGTTAGGATTAGGGTTAGGGTATGTCAGAAGTCATGACAGGTTTATAAAATTTATGACAGATTCTTGACAACGTCATGTCATAGTTAATGACAGTGTCATGTCATTCTTATGATGGTACCTTCAAATAAAGTGTTACCGAACCCTCTTATACAGTGTAGTTTCTGCTGTAAATAACAAGATACCTTTAAATTGTACAGAATCTATTCCCTTCTCTCTCTCTTGTAGGGACTCTTTATGTACCTGACGGGGATGATGAAACAGGGTTACCTGGAGGAGGAGAGGAAGCAGCTTCTAGCAAGAGGCATGTCCACCACAGACAGATCCGAAAGGAGGCACAACAATGTTATTTGAAGTCTACACCCTACACCCCCACCCAACCCATACCAGCCCATATAAGACCCCCTCCACACACACACACACACACACACACACACACACACACACACCCTCCGCCTCTCACCGATCCCCTCATCCCCTCCCCTGTGCACACAATACCTATAGCCTGACAAGCCAGACATCAAAATCTATGGTCTGGCCATGACCAATAGATGCTGATGACACAGCTCAATCCATGGGGTGGAATGAGTCTTTCAAACTGCTTCTGCATGCTAATAAGCTACCGCTAGGATACATCGAGAGGACTCTTTATAAGGCCTTATATCTGATTGGTCTGACCAAACCTTGAAAGAGCCGTGTGGCTTAATGCTAGACAATACCGGCTATTTGCTACTGCTAGGGTACATTCTGCTGCATGCTGTGTGTTATGTAACAATAGTTTTATTCAACATGCAGTACATTATTTACTTTTAGACGATACTAAAGATGTCTTCATCTGATCACCTCCATCTCTCTCTACACCTGACCCAGCCCACACAACCCAGCCGTGTGACGCAGCCCCTCTGTCCATCATAGACAACTCCCTGTAGAAAGTCAGCCCTAGCCCTCACTGGCCTTCAACCCAGAGATCCCTCTCCACACACTTCTTATGACCAAGTCATGCCACTTAAATCATGTCAGTGCTTGGAGCTTACAAACACTTAACTGAGCATTTCTCAAAATCCCCTCCAAATAAAAGGAAAATCTGTGCAAACTGGCTAGCGAATATAGCTTCTTCCAAAGAGTAGAACCCTTTTTGTCACCTGCAGTGGTTAGTTTATGTTATAATACTGTGTACACACACACACAAACGCACATGGACACACACACATATTAACCATTTTTACCTCTATTTGCACTTTGCCTGTTGTCATATTAGCCTGACACAGTTAACACAGAAGCCCTCGTATCACTTAAAAAGTTAACTGATGGTGCGCACATCCAAAGTAGCTGCCAGACAAAAAAAATTGTAGTATAAAATAAAGTGGAATGTCTGCATACTTTCTCATGTTATCTTTGTTTTAAATACTGAAATAATAAAAACAAACTCAATGTGAGCAAGTGTGCGGACATTTCACTTTATTTTTGCCCATAAATAAATGCCATATTCATTACTGATGTGATAATAAGTACTTTAGCTACTGGTATATATTACACACAAGATGAGTTCAATACAGTAATTTTGAGTTGGGCAGCTCAGATGTACTGTAGGGACCAGGTTTTGTATATTTTTGTTTTTGTACATTGTGCTACTGTTGTGCTATCTCCCTGGTTTATATTATTTTAAAGCATTTTTTTTTTTTTCATTTTTCTACAATCAATTGTGCTATTTTATTGCATTGAATGAAAAACACACATAGGCTAATAGATAATGGTAATGTATCTATCTGGTCTATTTACAAACCTACTGTAAGTCGTTTGCTTGTTTTGTCACTTGAAAAGTCTGAGTGGTGGTTTAGCTATTATTAAAGGACAACCATACTGTACATGCATGCTGAGTGTTATGTAACAATAGTTTTTATTCAACATAAAGTACATAATTTACTTTTGGACGATACTTTGGCTTTCAAAAGCCGGAGTCTACATATATATTTCATTGTATGTGCAGTACACTGAAATAATGTCACATTCCCTCCTTAACCTTATGAAATTGAAAATGAACCCCATACTTTGCTTCATATTTGTATTTATACAGTACAGTTCTGTAGTTGCTTTTGCTGATATGAGAATTTACAATGCTACTGTAAAAACCTGTTTGTATTCATAAAAATAGTAATTTTTGTCTACAAATGCCTACATATTGTACCTTTCACTGGGATATAGTCAGTGATATTTGTATAGGGAAATATAAAAGTGAATAAACAAAGTCAAGTAATTGTAAATTAAGACAAACGCTCCAAGTATTTATGACTGAAATCAGTTTATTACAAATGAAATGATAAAAAAATTAAATACATTCTAAATGGTGCAGGTGGAGATATGTAACATAAGAATGGCAAAAGGTAATATTCCATATAAAATAATAGTCATTAAATACAGAATGTTAAATACAGAGTATATTGGAAGTCAGTGTTAACATTATGAGCCAAATTGGTAAGTTACACTTGTATCTGATGGTCACATGGTGTACATACATACATACATACGTACTGTATGTGTTTTGTCATCTAGCAAAGCTTATTACAGAGTTTCATGCATTGAAAGAAATAGTAGATCAGGGTACGCCATTACAACAGCAGCTGATGAATTGTATAGCCAATCAGATGTCGGTTTTTTAACTAGATTACTACATTCTTCATTACTATTGGCCGAGGAAAGCAGTGTCAGTGTCTGTGGTTTCAGAGATTCCACTAGACACCAGGATATACTGTACTAATGTAAATGCGTTAAAAAATAACCTATAAGACATTAACCTATAAGTGATTAAACAGTCTACTAAAAGCCTGCCCTTTTGAATATCTAAGATGATGCATAACCTATATTTCAGCCACTTAATGTTCCAGATTTACTGCCATGTACTTTTACCACTTTCACCCGCAGATTTTGAGGTGTGTTGATTTTTTTTTTTAATGATTTCAAATGAAAAGTGCACATTTGGTGAACTAGCCAAAACTCTCACCCAACTACACTACATAACGGTTCACATGCATTGTGGACAAAATATTGTTCTTTTTTGTGGTTCTTTTCATTCGTTTTTTTTTTGTTGTTGTTGTTTGTACACTTACATTTAAATGCTGCTTCACTACACACTCACACACACATACACTCACACACACACATACACACACACGCATCCATGGTATTTGCACATATCTGGGGTTAACTGCAACACAGTTGAGCTCACACTTAGTCCAGATACCACTGCTGCAGTGGCAGACTGAAGGTAGCAATGCACATTGATAAACTATCATAACACTGGTTTGCATACAGCACAAAAAAAATGCTCCTTTCAGGCTCAATACATCTGAGCCCAAACGCCAAAAGAGAAAAGCAACGTAGCAGAATGCAGAGAGAATACCTTGATAACTGGTATTTTTTAAAAAGTATTTTACATATATAGAACATGAACCTAAACCTTTTTGCCTTTTGTTGGGCAATCATTCTGTAACTTAGCGATCAATAGTAAATAAAATACAATCGTATGGCATTCAAAAGCCTCTGAATGATATGCATTATAAACAACTGATTTGACTGGAAATGATTTGCTCTTTAGTAAACAGCAGATGAAGTGAAGCCACTATTGTCTATTACAGCATAATGAATAGAGACATTTATGTGGAATGATAATAAAGCAGCCAACCAAAATACAATAGTCCGGTTTAAAGGTAAAATTACAATTGTGAAAAAAAAAAAAAAAAATATGAAAAATTAACTTACTCAGGATCATGTGATCACAACTTTTAAAGAACTGGACTATTTTCCAGGTTTATGGGTCTTGCATGTACAATATTTTGCTTAAAACAGACAAATTCATCAACATTACAAAGATGTGTTTTAACATTACTGGGAAGCATAAATAAACAATAATTGACATACAATATCCAAACACATTCTAATTACAATCTCTGATTTCATTACTGTGTGAATGAAAAACTTAACTATGAACAGGCTGACTTTCTGTTACCATTTAGATTGAGCAACAATGCCCTCCCTTATCCCCCAAATAAGATCAGTGATATTTTGTGCCAGAAATGTTTATATTTCAATTAAAATAAACAATAAGATGCTCATGACAACTTGTAGTCAATTTATCACAAACACCTCAGAATTTCTTGCGAATCTTCACTGCCTGATATATGTTTGAGAATACAGGTCGAGCTGACGTTACGGTATACTAGTTTCTGCATCAGGAATGACCAAAAAGTTGGCAAATAATGCCAAAGAAGACCTGTTTGCTCTCTGGATTCATAGGCAAAATCACTAAACAGCACTGCACATTCAAATCTAACGTGGGCAAAACATATCAGCAAGCAATCCACCACAAGCACAGCTCCAGACCGCACTGCATAAAAGTATCCTCAGTTTTATCTAGGTCATTATTTTATACAAATTTTATATTTTAGGGAGACTAGTTCATTATTTTATACAAACTAATGTAAACATCAGAGACTTGAGCTTTAAGGACTAGAGTCAACTCATCTGATTGTTCAAGTAATTTCACTGGTCAAGTTGGATTTGTGATATTAAATCATACATTGCAATGGAGGTAACATGGCCAATATGTTTGTCTTTGCCAATGCTACAAATTTCTAGAGATTCTATGGTGGACAAATCACAGCCAGGCCATGTTCACAGTGAGCAATTTTGAGACTAATGCCATTTTTATTTTTAAACCTCTAATGCCTTGGGATTTTCCTAAAGTAAACTGTAGGCTACTGGCTCTAAACAAAATGGTACGTTCTGTGAGACATTTTCTCAGGCTAGCTCGACAATCTAAATCACAACATTCAAAAAAAAGAAAAAAATTTTAGGGATCAAATATAATTCTTGACAGCCACATTCAAATCTCTCATCAACAAACTGACATTTGCGTGGAAGTTGGCATAACCTAGCAAATTTGATGAATGAAAACATTAAAGGAAGCACGTGTAAATCAATCTGGCATGCTACTCTGATTTGGCCCGTTGTATTGCAGCTTCCCCCCATCGTCCACACATCTTACATCAATAGATACAACAGAATCTATGCTATGGCTATCATAGCACAGAACACAACAGATGTGGCACAATATTGGTCTCACACTATGAATTTGATATCCCACTCATGTCACCAAAGGGACACCAGTGACACAAGGCATGTAGTAGACATCGATACACTTGTTTAAGCAAAGCAAACAAGCTCTAGCTGTGTGGTATTTTTTTGTACATACAGTTTTGCCTTCAAAGCTTGTGCAACATGTCAGCATTGTTTTTTTGTTTTTTTAATTATTATTATTTTTAAGTCCTAAATACAGCATTTCTCCACAACAACCTCCAAAAAAACTCACAGGTATGTTTACAAACTTGCATCAGACCAGGTACTTCTGGTCGTCTGATGCCCGTGTGCCCCTCTTAGCCCGTTCATTGGCATTGGGGGTGGTGGGGCTGGTGAAGGGACTGCCAGAGTGTCGTGCCTTGGAGGGAGACTTGGCTTTGGAGACGTGTCTGGGCGTAACCCCTGTTGGGGAAGCCGCGGCCGCCATCTTGGGACTTCCGCCGGGCTCAACAATGGTGTTGATGACTTCAGTGGCACAGACATGATGAAAAGACACAAAGCGATCATAATGAAGTTTTATCACGTACCAAGGAACATGGTGTACTGATGTTGTACTGCACAGTGGTAAATTGCTCAAGAAATCATATGCTTATGCTTGTCCACACTGTCCTGTGCACAGATCTAAACATGCAGACACCTACCCTCTAACTGTCTCTGAACTCTTCTCAACTCTTGCAGGATTGAAGAGATCTCCTGTGATGCAATGACAGAGGTATTATTATTGACAGCGATTTTTGAAAGCACTGTGTTCAAAGTGTACAGTAGCTCTTAAAATAGCTAGCAGGTAGAGATCAAACCTTATTGGATGTTTTGAGGATAGGGACTTCATTTTCAGCATGGATCTTGGCCTCAATCTCCTCCCACACCTCTGTCTTGTTCCGGAACATGACCCTGAGGACAACAAAGGCAAGAAAATCAACCCCAAGATTCAGATTTCAAAAACAAACTGCTCCAACAGGCACTAAGACACTGAAAACATAAATACTGAGGCTGATTACTGTAAAAGCTTTCACTTCAACCACTGGTACCACCATGAAAGAAAGATCTGAGATGATTGCATTTGTCCTTACTTCATCTTCTCTGTGAGCTGCTCTGTGTTCTCCCTGATTGCCTGGGACAGCTGGGACACAGGGTTCAGCATCAGATTGTCCAGTATGACCTGGGAAAGAAGTGACACAACTTCTAAGCAGATTCCTTTATAATGCTGCTGCATTATATTGCATTCACTACATTACATTAAATAATATTACTGGCATTTTATGACCCGGAGCAATGAAATACTGTTTTCTGATTGGCTGAAAGGGTGTCCGTTAAACACAAATAGCAGGACACAAATGATGTTTGTCTGGTTAAGTTTCATCACCATTCCATATCAGAACAACAGTTCTGTGGATCCACTTTCCCACAAAAATAGCACCCGAACCAAACAGGTTAACTTCTTTTGAAACATAATGTTTCTTTTATGATTTAAACACTTTCTCATTGTGTATTATGTATTAGTATACCTATTGCAACCGGATGATAAGAGGGATATTGGCCTTCAAAGTATCTGTCAACGATGAGTTGACCCATTCAAATGCAGATTCAATTATGTTCCATCATATATGTCACAACAGTGACAGCACAGTCATCTGCGCAGTAATGCAAGTCACTTTATTGAAACAGAATCATGGGAAGCAGCACACCTCTTCCCTATTCCAGGGGCGTCGCTTAGAATCTTGATCATTCATATTGGAATCCTGCTCCAAGGGGCTGATGGAGCCAGGTGGAACTTTCTGGTAGTTCAGACTGGCCTCTGGGATGTGTTGGACCAACTGAGAACATAAAGTAGCAGGTAAGCATGTGCTTGACTTTTTTCGCAGTGCGAGTAAAACAAAAAAACACAACACTGTTAGAACCACAAACACTTTCCAACACAAAAAAACTACAGGTGATCTCATTTATTCTTGCCATCGAGTGAGAACACAATGCCTAAATATGGTTTGCTTAGGAATGCGTATTTCTGAGCAAACCGGATACTACAGCGGTGAGTAGAGCATGCAGTTAAAGCAAAGCCTAAACACATTCTACAACTAAGCATATCATGCCATCCAAAAGCTGGTGCTCGCAAAGACACGTCAGTGTCCCGTGATGATATCCAATCAAGACCATTTAGCTTCTCTGTACAAGTCAATAGTAGTATTAGTAGTCAGTAACAGACACTAAATGCTTTGATTGAATGTGCCCTGTTAGTAGCCAAGAAAAGAGAGCATTTGTGATGGGAAGAAAAAGCAGCTGTTAACCACAACATCTGTGAGATATTTATTTGTTTGCGAAGCAAAGTGAAAAATGCAACCATTTGCAAACGTTAGTGAAGTACAAATGAAACTTGTGTGAACAATGATTAAGCACCTGAGATGAGAGGAGCCCCTGCAATGATGCATATGGCCTCTGCACGAGAGAGAAGGAAGAAACACTGGTGAACAAACGTTAAAAAAGGAAAAAAAAAAACAAAACAGAATCTCTAATTCAAAACAAGTAATTTTTGTTTTCTTTTCCAAAGAACGTCTGGACCATCCATGTCTAAAAGGGTTCCGTCTGTCAGAGACGGTTCTAAGGTATCTGTGGTTCCGTTATGCCTCTGCAGAGCTGTGCATTCTCTGGTGAGGAATACTGCAGGACAGCCATTATGGATCTCAGCAATATGGCCGCCGACGGCAGCTGCACTGCAATGTATGGAATTATTGGTTTACATGATGAAAAATGGCGTTATGAGTGAAGCAGCAGGGAGCCAGGACTTACTTCCTCACGGGCAGAGATGGTGGAGGCTGGTGTGTTAGGCATGGAGCCAGGGGAAGTGGTAGTGCCCATGCCTGAGCTCTGGGAGTCGCCATCCCCCGCAACATCGTGGATCTCACGGGCAAGAATCGCTAGATCTTTGGCCAGGTCCTGACTCAGCCTGTACAAGATAGACACCACAGCATAAAATATGTCTTTGAACACACTTTTTTTTAACTATGACATGATCTCTCTTTATACACTAAAAAACGACTTCAAATAAATTGAGGGGTTGAAATGTATCAAATAAAATTTTTTAATGAAGCAGAAAGTTCGCACACCAAGTTGCTCCCGAAAAAAAAGTATTAACGCAGCGTTTCGGGTCACCTGCCCTTCATCAGACGACTTATTCATAGTTCTGTTTTTTGCCCAGCACCCTTCATATACGGATGTGCGTACTTTTTGGATTTTTCTTCAAATAAAAAAATTGCCACTATTTTTTGCACAATACAACTTAATTCACTTTAATCATACTAAAAGGATTTTTTTTGCATCCAGTAGTTTACACATTATGTGACAAACATGACAAAGTACATTTATAATACACAATAAAAACAAAGATCATGGAATGCTCCGCTTGAATCCTCTCTGATAAAAACTATAATTATGAAATAAATAAATGAAATTACAATAGCCATATCATAGCCATAGCTGTTCCCATAGTAAACGCCAGGGCATGCTGGTGACACCTACTACTACTGTACCTGGCTATCTCAGCACTGTGTGTGGACCAGTTCTGGAAATGCTCATTCTGCTCCTCCTCCTCAGGCTCCAGTGAGATGGACTTGGAGCGGACGGGCGTGACCTTCAGGGCCTGGGGGGTCTGAGTGGAGGCGGAGGCCAGGGAGCGCTTGGCCTTCTGGGTACCGGGGCTCAGCTCCTGTTCTTCCTCGGAGGTGGACGAGTAGTCCGAGCCTTTCTGCCGCCGCCGTGCTCCTGCCACACACGCGCGAACACACACACATCGACGACAACTTATTGTTATTTTTTGTCATTCTTTTTCATTCCTTTTTTGTACATTTTTTGTACTGTACATACACAGAAGAACTTACTGTAACATGAAAAACGACAACTTTGCGTCCATTTAGTTACCACCTACTCAGTCACTCAGCATCTGTTTTGGTAATTTACTAATCAATTCTCTGATTGTACAAAGGCCTTATCCAAAGTAAAGGCCTAATACACATATTTTCACAATGCAATCAAACAACTGAACCAATTCATCCAGAAAATAAGCATTAAGATTAATTGTTTATAAAAACAATCAATAGTTGCATGCTTTTAACATGGATGCAGACAAAGATGATACAGACTATGATTGTTCCTTGGGCACATAGTGGTATTTACAGCTTCCAGGAACACAATACCAATTTATTACATCTGTATACCGTCCGGTACTCTATTATGATCTTCTCCTTTTTTAAAAAGAACTGTAGATATTAAATATAGTATAAATATTATGGGCAATTCCAGCGTTATGGATGTGACATTTTCGTGCATTATTGATGAACAAAAGGCCAGATAACCTCCGCAAACCTAACAGTATTTCACAATTTTTTTTCATATTCTTCTGCAAACTCCATGGCTGAATACAGGCAAACAGAAAAAAATAATATCATGATTTGCATCATAAGAATATGAGCCTTTCAATTTGCGTTATGGACGTGACGAAAAACGGACAAACTTTTGAGAGAGCGTAGTTTTTGCTGTGAAGTGTGTGAAATTTCTAGAGAACTGTAAATATTACTACATTCATACCAAACAAGACACCTCAGTAAAGACAGGGAAAGACTTAATTTCAAATGTAAATGTAAAAAAAGTTGGTTTTCATTGGGAGACATGGCGTTATGGATGTGACGTTATGGACGTGACGTCTGGAAAAACCCTCCAAAACGATACAAAACAATTGTGAACGGTGGATTTTAACCTGTAACAAGAGAAATAGTAATATAACAATGAAAAATAACTGATAGTATTGCAGCTTTGTGTGTGTTATCACCCACTTATGCCCATTATAAGCTCCTCCATAGACTTACATTATAGCTGAATAGGGTAAAAATTTTAACAAACAGATATCCTTTCGAAACTTGCTCAGTTGAATATTTACATCGAGACAATACTTTTTTGCATTGGAAGTTTTCTGAAAGAATTTGTATGTCCATGTAGGTGAGACTTAAAGTTTTAAGGTGAGGTTTACTTTTTCGTGGAATTGCCCTATATATAATATGCATGTGGTAGCATTTGGTTGCATTAGTGATTTGTGTGTATGATTGACTTCTGGAAAATGTATCCTAAGGTTCCTTACCTGCTCCATTAGTGTGTTTAGCTGCATTAGACCGAGTTCGGGCGGAGGGAAGCTTCGCTGTCGCTGATGCTGTCTTGCCCGGACCCTGTTTAGGCTCCCCTGCCGCAGCCTTGCGTGAGCTGGCAGTGGGTTCTGAAGCGCGGGTGGACGGGGCGGTCCTGGCCGGGGTGGACTCTGTGTCGCTCGGTGCGGTAAAGGACCCTGTCCTTTTCCGTGGCATGGCCAGGATGTCGAGGCGAGACATTTTCTTACTATCCGACGGAGGTCTGCCGTGGTCTGAACTTTGAGAGGCCCGATCCGTTTCCGTTCCCTCGTTGTCAGAGGTGTCGCCGAGCCTGGCCCGCCTCAACATGGAAGCCCGGGTGGGACGTGGTGCTGATAGGCTGTTGGACCGGGTTAGAACTTGCGGGGTGACCTTGCTTGGGGCCTTGCTGGGCGTTTCTTCTTTTAGTGGAGGAGCACTGAGCCTCTTTCGGGCGGCAGCACGGGAACCGGACTCGTGGTCGGAGGATGAAGCAGCGTCGACCCAGTTGTTCTGACCCTGGTTCTGCTGGCCCTCGGACAGGTCCAGGGAACCACGGTTCCCAGCGCTCCGGCGAAGCTGCAGGCGTCGAGCAGCCTCCGCTTTCGTTGCGCTGTCAGAGGTGGTGGTGTGGCTACGACGCTTCTCGGACAGGCGTTCCCTAGCCGTGGGCTGCCGTCCCTTCTCCGTTCCGGATGTCGCCGACCTCTCCTTCTGAGTTCCCGAACCAGCCGGACGCTTCTTAGGCGCGGTCGTCACCGGAGCATTCTTACTGCTCACCATGCTCACCGTGCTGGCTGTGTCGACGTCCGACTCGCCCGACATCGAATCATCGCCCCTCTTTCCTCCCCGAGATGAGTGCTTGTCCTCTGGGGAGCTGAAGGCCCTCTCGGCCTCCTGGAGAAAAGCCTGGGGGTCGTGGCTGGCCTCTGCCCGCTCCAGGTCTCGGAGGGTGGGATGGCTGGAGATGTGAGGCAACCTCTTGACCTGGACGTCGTCGCTCGGACGGTCCTTGGTGAAGCTCTCTTGACGAACAAAGCCTCCAGAAGATGCCATGGTGTCCTTGGTGGGAAGAGCGTCCCTGTCGTGGGTCTGTAGGTTCGGGGCGGAGGAGTTGGGCTTGACGGTACGCCGTGGTTCATGGCCGCTCAGGTGTCGGATCAGGACGGTGGTGGGGGGAGTTCGGGGAGAGGGGTCCCTCTCGGACTGCGAGGATAACGGGCTCCTGGACGGCTCTGGTCTGCCTTGTGAACCGTCATCAGACCCAATATAGAAGGAAGTGGATTTGGGTGTCTGTGCTGGCAGTTCCTGACCTAACCCCCAGGGGGCAGTGTCCCCAGGGGAACACAGAGCGCTTCCCACCCCTCTCCCACGGTTCTTCCTCTCCAGGATGGATCCATCTTCCGAGCGACTAGTGTCACTCAGGCTATCGGGGTCCACATCATCCTGAACACGGAGTCTCTGGGAAGAGTCTTGTTGAGTCGGGGTCCCCGACACTCGTTCAGGAAGGTCACGCTCTAGATAGGGGTCGTGGCGGATCAGGACGCAGGGGGCTCCACTCTCTGATTTGTCCCCTGGAGGCACCTGGGGCAGGAGACGACGTGTGCGCTGGCCGCCCTCGACCTCAGACACATCTACACTCTGACTCAGTATCAAGGAATGTGGCATCCTTCCATCTGAAACATGCAATCGCAATCCATCAATTAATAATAGATAGATTTATTTGATAAATACACAAATAACAATACATTTCAAAACAAATGAATACACAAAAAATACATAATAAATGTGGAGAATGTTGACTGCAATGTCAAAGGAAAATATGACAATGGCATATGCTCCATAACATAAATAATACAGTGTAAACATACAAGCACTCAGAGACTTGCTAAGTCTCTGAGGCAATATGCTAAGGCAATTTCATCACTGATGCAATATTAATTCCACATGGTGTCCAGCAATTTTTTTGTTCCTTGTCCCATTACCCAAATTATGTGAAAAAAAATCATCCAAAGTGCAGTACTTTTGAAGTTATTTTGTATACAAAAGAAAAACATTACCTCCTTGGCGGAGGTATAAATGTAAACTGTGTCTTTAAAAACAAAGGGAAAAGAGCCAGTGTATACTCCTACAGTATGTGTTTTTGAGCACAGCAGCACTGCAACACAGCAGGAGTCTCACCTCTATCAGGCTCCATCTGTGGGGGAGCTCCTGGAGCCCCGGGCTCAGTGTAGCTGTCTGCCAGGCTGGCCCAGCGGGACACCCACTTGGGACTGCTCTGGGAGGCCTGGGGCTAGCATAGCAGAGGGAGAATAGTGATGGCATAGGCTTAGACTACGGTAAGTAAAGCAGTGGAGTATATTACAGAAATAGACAAAAAATGCTATATTATTTTGCTGATAGATCTATCTTACTGTATATGGCAAATGATAGATTATATCAAGATAATGGTAATATGCTTGGATGTAAGAGTGTTAAAAAGTTATTCTTAAATTAGTTTCAGAAACATGCTAAGATTGAAATGGTTATCTTCTGCCTAGACAGCTAAATTTCAAAAGTAAGATAAGCTTCAGGATTGCTAAAGTGGCTAAGAGCTAGGCTAGCTTAGCCTACTGTACCTGTGCCTGGGCCGGATCAGGACTCTGTCTGGGGATGTTGAGGCCTTGGACTGTGGCAGCAGCCAGATCAACGGGGCTGTGACTGACAGGATGCTCCTCCCTGCCATCCTCAATCACAGGTCGGGTCACACCCACAGTCATCGGCCCGCTGTACTCAGGTGAGTCCAGCACACCAAACACCTGATGGGTTAAAGACAGCGGGCAAGTATGGTGGTAAGTTGGTATTTTAGATGACATAAACTGCAGAACTTAAACCTCTCATGGATATTTCCACACTTTTCACAACTATTTGTCAATAGAGTCAATAGTTAGCACCCATTTGCAGTCAAGATTTAAAGGGGAACATTAAATTAAACATGCTAAAAAGTGAACTTCTCCTTTAAACTCAGAGAGTTAGCCTTGACAAAGCAAATTCTAGAAGGTCTTACCTGGTCTATCATACTTCGAGCCTCCTCCACTTCCTTGTCCTGGGACTCCGTCTCAATGGTGTAGGTCCCTGCATCACTCAAGCTATCCTCCTCCTCCGTCCTAATGGCGCGTGACGTTCTCGTATCCACCCCGCTAATACTGATGCTAACGCTCGTGCTAAGGCTAAAGCTCTCCGTCATGCTAATGCTAGGAGGCATCTGAGCATGCTCCACGGGCAAAGAGGAAGTGGGGACAGGGACTTCCTGTGGGACAGATGGAGAGTGAGAGGGAGGAGGAGGAGAAGGATGAGCAGCGGGGCGAGGGGGGTAAGAGATGGTGCACTGGGAGGGGGAGGAAGGGTAGGAGACGGAAACAGGCCCACCCAGGTCCCCCGGGGAGGGGAGAAGACTTTGGGACGGGCATACCGTCATCACGGGGGGTGCTGACATGGGAGGGGGAGGAGGACTCTCTTTCAGGAGCTCTGCGGCGAATTCTTGAGCCAGTCTGGATTTCCTGCCGGCGCTCCCAAACTGCCTGTGCGCTGGACGGGAAGCTGCGTGTCCCGGTGGCGAGGGGGAGTGGCTTCCACCACCACCGCTACCGCCACTGGGTGCTTCCTCCGTCTTCTCCCGCTTCAGGGAGCTCGAGCGCTGGGGGCCATGGGCGTGGCCGGAACCCTTCAGCGGGACAGTCATCTGCTGTGTGGGAGGCGGGTGCCCGTGCACCGATGCCGGGCGTTCGCCGCTGTGCCCACTTCCTTTACGTCGCTCAAGCTTGGCGCGTAAAGCTGAATACGAGTCCGGGTTGGCCGTGAAGGACTGCGAACGCTTCTTGCGCGGGTTGTCGTCGAAGAACTCGATGACGAAGGCCTGCTGGCTGGGGGGTTCGGGGTGAGGCGGACGTGGTTGAGTGGGCGATGGGGCCTCTTGCGGGGACAGACACACGTGGGTCTGGGAGGCTACGGGAGATGGAGGAGCCAGTTTGGGGGGAGACAGCGGCTGACTGGGCTGGTGGCTGGGGGGCGGAGGTGGCTCTGACGTCGGCACTGAGACTTGTGACGGAATCGACTCCTGCGACCGGACGGAGTGATGCGACTTGCTCCTCTTCCCCTTCAGGACAGGGTCTTCAGAGTCGCTCTGGGTACCATCGTCATGGTGATGACCTACACAGATAGACATAAAACATATGTGTCCAACTTTCAGATTCAGATTTTGCCTAGGTAAAATAACATGACTATGACAAAACTAGGTTATGGAAGACATGCTTCATACTAAGATTGAAGGACACAATGTGGTAGACAAATTGTCTTAAAACCCAGCCAATCACTCTCTGACAATAATCATCTATTACATATATTTAGGTGTATGTACAAATACTAGTGCTAGTTCTTACAATGAATCTAATAGTTTTCATATCTATAGTGGGCTATAGTGTACACATACTTCATTTTGTTTAAGATTTGTTGTTTATTGATGATCTGATAATCTGATTATTCGTCCTAATAGTCCTGACTGACCTTTAAGTGTCTTGATGTGCATGGCGAGGTCACTCTTAGTGCTGTACACATCCTCACAAGTGGGCTGCCTGCGCATCATGCTCACGTCACTGTGCACGAGCCAATCGGCCACCTTGCTCTCGGCCGACATCACCTCCGTAGGTGTGGTGGCCAACAGCGGCTTGCCGGAGCCATGCGTCTTGCCGCGGGGCCGCGATGAGAACTTGGTCACGTGGTCTTTGATCTTGATTTTGCCCGGCGCACATTCATCAAACTCGATAGTAAATGACGCGTGGCTCTGGACCACTGGCGGGGTGGCTGTGGGAGGCGGGCTATCCGTGTCTTTGGTGGGGATCTCGTTGATCTCCTGGCTCGGCTGCTTGCCGTGGTGGTGGTGTGCTGTTGGTGGCGCTGGTGGTGGGGGGCTAGGCTGAAACTCCTTGGTGGGGATTTCAAAGTAGCTGGGCTCCCGGTGATACGGGAAGGACTTGCCCTGGAGGTCCCGGAAGTCAGGGTGGGCACCGTTCACCTTACCATCCCCAGGAATAGAGACCTCTTTGGGCATATCTGAGGAGACAATACCCCTGGTTACTAACTTGGTCCAGCAATGCATTTCTCATCTCCATTTACTAAAATTTTTACATTCATCACTCATCTGTTTTGATATCTGGTATTTGTTTCTTGGTAAGCACCACTGACTGTATATAAAAGATAAGCACACAATCATGCCCTTTCATCAGCACTTGAACCTTTAAGTAAAAAGTAAAAAATGTTTTATCTCTTCAGTTGCAAAGTAAGGGAAAGGGAGTGGTGAATGAGGCCTAAGATGAAGTACAAAATTATGAGAATCAAGCAACAAAATCTATGTGATAACATCGTATTTGAAAAGCATATTGGGAGCTCAGCAACAGGCAAGCGAGAGAATAGTGATTCCTCAATGAGATGCTAAAACATGAATGTACAAATTCAGTGGAGAAAGGAAGGAGAAATAAAATAAATGAGCCCCCTAGCATCCCCACCCACCCCAGAAAAAAGCACAGCAGGAGCTATAAGCTCGAAACCAGACTGACAGTGAGAGTGAGTATCAGTCCGAGACTGCTGATTTCTCAATGAGATTCTAGCGATCTATTCACAGAGACAGCAGGAGAGAACACAAGACACAGCGGCAATAAGAGAGAGAGAGAGAGAGAGAGAGAGAGAGAGAGAGGCGCCCTAACAATAGGCTACCACTGCAGAGGACGGAGTCAGTCTCCCTCACAATAGCACAGGACAGCAAGAAGACTAACACAGTCTCTCTGACAATAGCATACTGACAATGCTGAGCTTTGTGAGCAGCTCCTTAATCAGACGAGACATGGGTGCAATCGGAGGCTGGAGTGGAAGGAACATGGTGTCTAACAGCTGAGGACAAGGGTGTGTGAATGAAAACACCCTGAAAAACAGACTAAAGTCAGAAAAGACCAGATGGGTGACAGACAGAGGAGATAACTGGAGAAAATAAAAATGAAAGCAGTGTGTGTGTGTGTGTGTGTGAGAGAGAGAGAGAGAGAGAGAGAGAGAGAGAGAGAGAGAGAGAGAGAGAGAGAGAGAGAGAGAGAGAAAGAAGGGGAGTATGATAACATAAGATAAGACTGAGACAGAGAAGTCTGAATTCCAATCTGCCCGGCAACCTCAAAGACTTGCATGGATGGGACAGGACTTCACTATTGGCTCCTATCCATGTCAGTTTAGTCATGAGGGGGGACACTGGGACTCAGCATGTGCATAGAGGGAGAGGGTTTAAGGATGAGAAATAGAAGGAAGAGAGGCTGACCTGGGTGGCTGTCCTCTGGCCGGCGACCGTCACCGTGCTGGCTCTTGCTCCCAGCATCCTCCTCTCCCCACCAGGAGGGCTGGCCGTACAGGGGGGTGGGCCGAGGCACTGGGGGCTCTGGGAGACGTAGAGACAAACACGTGTACACACACACACACACACACACACACACACACACACACACACAAATGCAAGTGTGCAAACAAATGTGTGTGCATACAAAAAATAATCACACATACACACAGTACACAGACAAACATATACACCCACATTGAATATCCACATCGATAAGCACACAGACACAAACACACAGAAAATACACACACACACACACACAGACACACAAACAAATAATTAGTAGGCGATAATAACAGCTCATTTACAGATACAAACAAATCCGGTGGGAGGGTTGTCTTAGTCACAGAGCCACCACACTCCTCTAGTGGCCCTAGCTGATCATTAGGCTGTCCCATCACACGTTCATGCTTTACTAAGCACAGGCCTGATTCTCAGAATAGGCTCCTTATTACATGTACTACAATACTATGCCATCTTCTGCTGTTATCACACATAGGGATATACTGGTCTGCTCTTGGATACGCAAGTAAAAAAATAAAACTCAATAAAAAAGCTTCCTATTCTCATTTTTCCTTTCAAAATTGAGGGTACACACACACACACACACACACACACACACACACACACACACACTGCCTCATCGCGTCAGTGATCTAACTGAGCATTTTCTTTTCCTTCTCATTACACAATGTGTGTCTATTGCCCTGAGGGGGGAAATGAGAGGCGGCACTGACTGAGCAGGCTTGACTCTGGCCTCTCAAGGTCAGCTCACATTAGCAACATTGCATTAGAACCTTTAATAACATGCTATTAGCACCATAGCATTAGAACCTTTAATAGCATGCTACTAGCTCCATAGCATTAGAACCATTACAGTAATAGCATGCTACTAGCACCATAGCATTAGAACCTTTAGCCCTTAGTCTTTAGCCCTTAGCGGCCCATTTAACTCAAATGCACAAGCTCTCTCGCTAGCCGACAGAGCTTGGCCCCAATACAGATAGATATCAGAGATAGAGGCCATGCTCGAGGGATTATCTCTGGCCAAGGCCAGCCAGCGGGTGCAGGGTTGGGCTGATGCTCCCAAACCAGGCCACACGACACGTCGCTATGGAGCAAAGTCATCAACTCAGAGTCATCACCATGGAGACCAGACACGGCAACCGACAACCAGGCATTAAGGGGGGGTGGGGCAAGAGGGATGGGGGTTGTGCAGAGAGAGAGAGAGAGAGAGAGAGAGAGAGGAAGATAGGAAGAGAAAGGGAAGGGATGAGGTATAGTTTAAGACAGCAATGAAAGAGGAGAAGAGAAACAGAGAGAGAGAGAGAGAGAGAGAGAGAGAGAGAGAGAGAAATGAGAGGATGAGAAGTGTGAAGGCGGTATGACGTGTGCATTTATTGCTTTTTTTTTCCACACCTGCATCTTTTAAAAAAAACCTCCCTCCTCTGACACTTTTCCTGCTCTGACATGATTGCTAAATCTTTTCACCTCACTGGTTTCTAATAATTTTTCACCTCACTGGTTTCCAATAATTTTGTATCATCTTTTGTCACTCATTTCTTATCATTTGTCCTAAGACAACTAGCCAGCCAACAAAACGCAATTTCATAAGAAAGTAGAATGAAAAAAAGATGACAAATTTCATATGCACATTTCCTATGCACAAAAATAATGTATCAAGTTATGTTAAAATAATCAGAAAACATTCAGTACAGTAAACATGCATTTCATACAGCTATTACTGTAACTGAGATTTTTACATATGACCAAAAAATAATAATAAAGTGAAAGCATTATGAAAACATATCTCCCAGAGTTTGTTTAAGGGGCCATTGCCACTGCTGTACCTGTGAGACTCTTGCGTTCGGACCTCTCCAGTTTGGAGCGGTCATCCATGATCTCCTGCCGCTTGCTCTCCGACGCCTTCAGACCCATCTGGAGCTGGCTGGTGTACTTCTCATGCTGCAACAGCAGGAGGAGCCCATGAGCTCAAACAGGTTTGGCATTTACTGTATATAGCCTCGCGGTCAATCATACTTCACCCTCACATTCAAATGACCTCTGAGTTTATGTCAAGTAATGACCATGAAGTAAGAACTGATTTAAATACAAATATCATTATGCATGAATCAGGTGAGTGATTGCTCCTTAAGCATCTATATATTCAAACATAATGAAGGGAACTGTGCATAATTTTGATGACAATGTTCAGGTCCTTGGTCAAGGGTGTAGCAAGAAGGACAGGCTTCATTTACGAACATTTACGATTGTTTACCTTGAGCTACTCATCCACGCAGTCATGTGCACACACACACACACACACACACACACACACACACACACACACACACACACACACACACACACTTACCTTGAGGGCTTCCTCTGGGACTTTGTGCTGACTCCTCTCCAGAACATAGACATGGGAATGTGAATCCTGAGTTAAGATAATACCAGCTTACACTTGATTATTCCCCCACACTCTAACATTTCACCCACCCAAAGGATCTAAATGTCAGTAACCTGCTCAGTGGCTACTGATTGACTAACAGCTTCTAAAAATGAACTCTGTGTATGTGTACAAAACCCGAGCCTATGTATATGGGGAAAAGACTTGCAAAAGCTTCCTGGAAATTTTGTTATGGCTAATCACAAAAATGTCCACTAATTGCACCCAAAGTTATAACAGACACCTCTGAACCACTGCTGCACTTCCTGACTTTCTGTAAGTTCAAACAAGGTTATGGATGTGATCATTGGTATTTATGAGGATTAAACCTATGCAGGCTTTGGCAAGGGAAAGGATATCATATCCGAAGCGCACAACATCAGAGAGTTTCAGGGTGATGTAAGTCTGGTCAGGGATGCGTAGGTCATTCACGAACGTCTGTAAAACCAACATAACACACCATACTGCATGAGAAACAAGATGCATACAGTACACAGAAAGATTATGTAGACCAGCAATAACCCTGATTTGTGTGTCAGTCTCATAATTTGTTACTGTACTGACCTTACATGGCCTCTGAAATACGCTGACCTGTCCATTGTCAGGGTGAAAATAATCCTATTAGATCTGATTTCCTGCTGTAAGCACATCAGTGCAACTAAATATACTTGTCTCTTTCCTCAGAAAAAACTGATGGAATATGATAAATGTCACAATGGCATCAAAATAAAAGTCAATATTAGTACTGTAGCAGCCCTAGACAAGATATTTCAGTCCCTGTGATGAAGTTATTTTTATTTGACAGGATCCTTTCACACTTTCCCGAAAGAATAGCTCTCTCCACACATGATTTGTCTGTATCATTAGCTGCCATGGCGTGACTGTTAACTGAACTAGCTTCTGAAGCTCGCTACATTTCTTTCCTTCAGGCTTCACAGCTCAAGGCTGCAGCAAAGCACAGGCCTGTGCCTACTGTATGCTAGCGCAGCGCTAATTGACATATCGACTGAGACAGACCAGGCTACAGAGAGCGGTGGCTTGGATCCCCTCCATACTGCTAGCGCTTTTGTACCCAGAGAAGCCTGCATCAGCACAGTACAAAGGACCGGGGTATAAACATCTGAGGGCTACTGTACGCACGTCAATTTGACAGCAGAAGAGCCGACAGGACAGTATGTGAGGCTATCTCGTTTCATTTATTTATTTTGGATTTTTTTATTACAGTACCAAAAAGTGCAATTCTAGGAGTGTGGAAGCAACATCAGCTGTTTGTGAGGGTTATCACTGTGACAAAACAAGGGGCCTGAGCTCACCACTGCCTCAGCAGAAATGTAGACCAGGAGAGAGAGAGAGAGAGAGAGAGAGAGAGAGAGAGAGAGAGAGAGAGAGAGAGAGAGAGGAGACTGTCGGGTGATGAGAATGATGCTTGACACACTTTTTTCAAACGACACACTTTTCACTGCATGGGGTGATCCGTTCCCTTGGAACCACTGCCTATGGATAGCTTGTGTGTGTGTGTGTGTGTGTGTGTGTGTGTGTGTGTGTGTGTGTGTGTGTGTGTGTGTGTGTGTGTGTGTGTGTGTGTGTGATTGTCCCAGCGTCCTTGTCCCAGCCTATTCAGACATTTCTGTTTTGTTTACTGATACAGTATTTTTAGTGCCTGTGCACTTGCCCTCATGCAAGGCAGATTCCCTACAACAACAAATAGAAAACACACAAACAGATAGATAGATAGATAGATAGATAGATAGAGAAAGAGAGAGAGAACCCATTAAATCAAGGCAGATTCTCTACAACAGATAGAAAAAAGATAGAAAGACAGAGAGAGAGAGAGAGAGAGAATTGTCTTTCCTATCCTACCACACTATTCTGTGGTGTGCTGCACTAGTATAAGTCACCTGTCTGCATTCCCAATACAGTTACTGAGTACTGAATATGACCACTGCCCTCCCCTCCTCATGTGTCCACACTCACCCCGTTAAGACTGCCCAGATCCTTGACCAGGTGCTCGTCTGTGGCTGGGTTGTAGTTGATGACCGCATGCTGCTTGTCTACGCTGCGAGACTGCAGAAAAGAAAACAAACAGATATTAGCAAAACAGTGTGTTGACTTCTCCAGATGTGCAGTACACTTGGTACATGACTTGACTTGAAAGCTTTAATGTCCTTAAAAAGGCAATTTGTCTGTACTGTAAATGACCTACAGTGCATACTTCCCCAAGTAATGCTAATTGTTTAGCTCCACAAACATAAACCAGTGGAATAAGATAATGCATTCTGCAGAGTGAATCAACCTCAGTCTAGGATGCATCCTGCATTTCTTATTGATTTTCTACTTTTCTCTTGGTCAATAATACAGCAATTATTTGGTTATTACTTAGGATGACCTGACTTGACATGGACACCTTAGGCATTGCCTGCCTCGACATTGACACTAAACTTGACTTTGACTTTTGAGATTTGTTTGAGATACTTTGAGACAGGGGCGGACTGGGACAAAAAAATCGGCCCTGGCATTTCGAACTAGACCAGCCCACCATACTGGTCAGACCATTAGAAAATAAGTCTATGATTACAGTTACAGTGAGAATGTCAGGGCCGTCGGCCCAAATAGTGTGTCGTCCCACCGGGCATTTGCCCTGTGTGCCATATTGCCAGTCCACCCCTGCTTTGAGATACACTTTTTTGGATAGAATGTTCCTATACCGGGAATCTGCAAGCAACTGCAAAAAATAGATGCCCTGTTGAGAGCAAAGACACTGGAATTCTCCTTGACAGTGCAGTCTGCACGTTTTCAGCTTTCTCCATGTACGTTAGCACAACAGGGGGGTTTTGCCTGCTAATGTTTTTGGCCTATACACAGAACAGTGATGAGAGGTACAGAGTTCCTACTACAAGCTACACATTCTGAAAAATGAAACCATTCTTTAGGTCACCTTGATTTACTTAATTGCTTCACTTATCAATTACAATACAATTTATTAACAATACAAAGGCAGCTTTAGGTGTTTTACAGGATTATTCGTTGTGGAGTTCCGGTGGTTCACTCAAGTGTTTATGAGTGCTTAAGAAGAAGATGCTTCATGTGTCTTCTCCCTGATTAAATTGGAATAGACCCATACAGGAATCTGGGGTTGTTTTTAGCTTCTGCACATCAGAATGCTCCACTAACCACGACGCTGACAACAACCACCACGTGTACTTTCTCTTGTGCACCATCGCCACGTGAATTGAAAACACTGCTGTACAGAAGTGAATTATTTACCATGTAAAAACCACTGGAGCTGATGGAATAGAACTAGGCCTAGCGCTCCTATGCTTGTTCACTTCTAGCCATTAGCTAATGTAGCGGGGCTCATGTTATGCTCCATGCACAGTGTAGGGGAGTAGTATATGGGTGCATCTGTCCAGCATCTGGGCTGCACTGACAAAGCCATTGATAGTGTAGCACAACAGGCTCCTTGTTAGGATGCTGTGTCCACTGATAGGAGCCAAGCAGACCATTGGTCACAGGGAGAACATTCAAAAGCTATGCTCTATACAAGCGGTCAATAAACAGCAGTGATACGTATGCAGATGGTAGCTATTAACAAGCATGTTGACAATACATGACCATGACTGCATGAATGTCAAAGCTTAAGTTGACTGGTTTCTAGTTTTAGTTGATTTAATGACGATGGCTTTTTTATCCAAAGCTACATAGACACTAGGTTCAGCAATTGAACTCAGATTGAGCGACTGCACGTTGACTGCCAGTGATGTTACCACTGATCCACCATGTTCACACACTGTACACTAGTCACTATTATGTTAATGTGTGTTTTCCAGATGCTTCTATCCAAAGAAACAGTTGATGCAAGAAATACTATGTGTACAGTATGTGTGTGTATGCAGTATTCTGTGGTTCCTGAAACGTCATGACCCATTCTGTTTGCTGCACAACGATAAGACTGCAGAGTCAACCGCTCATATAATGAATGGTTGCCCTGCGTTCAAAGGCTTATATTGCGCCACGATCGCATCGTGAACATTTTAGCACAGGAGCTACGCAAAATCAATTTGCAAAGCGCAAAACATATCAACAAGACTGTACAACCTAACTGTTTTTTATCTCTGAACAGTAATGCAGATATCTTAAGTGCTGTCATTAGAGCTTCTCCTAATACCCCTGACATTGTTGTATTGAATGAAGTATCAAAAAACATTCTGATATTGGAAATAGGGTGCTGTTTTGACTTGTATTTAGACTTGTGCTTCTCTGAATTTTTTTTAAAATACCAACCATTAACAAATGCTTTAACATTATGTGGTTATAAGACCAAACTGATTGTTCTGATTTTTGGTAGCCTAGGACATGTCCACAGGCTGTGTGTCAGAGGCCTACAAATATCTGGACTGAGAAAGAAGGACTCTAAACAAACAGTCAAATACTGCTCTACAGCATATCTGCAATAATAGGTAGCCTGCATGTTTGGAGAAGAATGTGCCATCTCTATCCTTAAAATGCATTCCATAATGATAATGTACTGCTATGTATTCACCATGCACTAGAACATTGTTTTGTGTGTGTATGTATGTACATACTGTATGTACGGTATGTATGCATCTATCTATCTATCTATCTATCTATCTATCTATCTATCTATCTATCTATCTCTCTATGTTAATGGTAAATATGTGATGTGTATCTTACAGTAACTGCTGCAGCTGACCTGTCCCTTTGGGCAGGTGAGGGCTGTGCTTTGTTTGTTTGTCTGTCTGTTTGTGTGTCTCTCCCACACTGGTGCTTTGAGGAGATGGCTGGGTCATACAATTAGCTGGCTGAGTGGGCCTTCTGCTCGTTAGCCACTCAAGCCATCCACTTCAAACACGCTACCTCTGTCACCACTCCATTCACCTTCATTAGTCTCTCTCTCTCTCTCTCTCTCTCTCTCTCTCTCTCTCTCTCTCTCTCTCTCTCTCTCTCTCTCGTATTTTCTCTGTCTCTCCAATACACCACCTCTGCTGCAATTCAATATGCATTGATTCACCTCTCTCTCTCTCTCTCTCTCTCTCTCTCTCTCTCTCTCTCTCTCTCTCTCACTCTCAAGGCATGACAAATAAGGCATTTGCATTATCAAAGCAAGCATACTGAAGAATGAAAGGAAAAAAAAACATACCAAAATATCCATAAACATAGAACTTACCTACATCTCTCTTAATCTCTCTCTCTCTCTCTTTCTGTCCCTCGTTTGTTTGTGTGTGTGCGTGTCTATGATGAGCATAATTGAGATTTCTTCATTGTTATTTTTGCCACCCCTTTTTGTACCGCATTTCTGACCTGATAGTATTGACAAACTAGAAAAGCATTCTGGTTGCTAGGCAACAACCACCTACGCAGTTCATGCCAAGGGGATGCAAACGTCACACATGTCTCTGTGCAGAGACTGAACTTTAAACCTTGTAACTACTCCAGAATCAGCACATAACATGCACACTGCCCCATTACTGTAAGTGTAAGTGATTTAAACACGGTTCATTTGCAGAGAGAACACAGCTCAGTAATCGGACTAATCTGAGCCTAAAATCTAATCTGAAATTGCTCCTTTGCTATCAGATGGCAGTCTGAGAAAGAGAGAGAGCGACAGAGAGAGAGAGAGAGAGAGAGAGAGAGAGAGAGAGAGAGAGAGAGAGAGGGAGATAGGGAGAGGAGAGAGGGAGAGAGGGAGAGCGAGAGAGAGAGAGAGAGAGAGAGAGAGAGAGAGAGAGAGAGAGAGAGAGAGAGAGAGAGAGCTGGTGTAGGTGGGGGAGGAGAGGAAGTCTGTCTGTGGGAGAAGAGAAATAGAGAGTGGGAGTCCTGTCTGGATGACGACAATCTCCACGGCAAAATGGCCACCCTGGTTGCTAGTAGCAACCGCTGAGCAGTTCTAAGGTAGGTACCATGCCATCAATAAAATGCTGACAGACCATGTCGTGCTTTTGACAAGCAACAGCAAGGCAGTAATTTTGGGAAATTAGAATAAAATTCTGAGTTATTCTAGTTAATTTTAATATTTGCCAAGAAAATACTGAAGGCCTCAAGGCCAAGGAGCTAGCACACTTAACTGGGGTAAACAGCAAAAAATGCTGTGTTAGCCTATAAATAAAGCTTCATCACACTGGGGATGACATTTTGTCCTTCAGAATCACACACACACACACACACACACACACACACACACCCTGTCCAATCCCTTGCCTGATCTCTCTGGCTGCCAGAAAAGCTATCTCACGTGTTTGGACAATCCCCCTGCCTCTGTTTGTCATTATCTTAGAATGACCAATAAGCTTGTTTGACTGAGCTTGAAAGCGTAAAAAATGCATTTCTCTAAATGTTAAATGTTATAAAACCACAGCACATCTGACAGAATCACAGCATCTCCACACACCAGCAGTAGTTCAAAGTCCACATGTGAGAACAGAGAAATCACATAGATGCTCTGAATACACACCCAAACCGGCATGCTGATGTGACTAAACCACTGTAAGCTTGGTTTCTCTTCTCTTTGTATGCAGACATGTGTGTCTCACCAACGTCCCCTCACTTACTTACACACACACACACACACACACACACACACACACACACACACACACACACACACACACACACACACACACACACACACACACACACACACACACACCCAGACACACACACCCAGACACACACACACACACACCCAGACACACACACACACACACACACACACACACACACACTCCACCATGCATCCACATCCACCTCCTGAGGCATATTCAGTTTCAGGAGGTAGTACATCACTACCCCACACCCCTTCAAACAGTTGACCACATCCCTACTGCTGCCTAGCACACTGATGACATCCATTCATACTGACACCCCCACAGCGGCCCCTTCCCCACCCCACCCACCCAGTGTGCTTGTCAGAGAGAGGGTGCTCTTAATCAGTCAGCAACTGGGGTGTGTGCTAGAGGGATGATAGCTGATTACTGTGTAGTGCACTATGTCTGGCACTAAGAGGAAGCAGCCTGAACTAAAATAAGGCACAATTTATTCTTTAAATGTTTACTGAACCCAATAATTGGATAATAATATTTTTACATTTAAATGGTCTGCAACTAATGACCCTTTTCATAGTTGATTGATCAAGGAGTTATTTTCTTAATTATTGATTTGATTGGTCAATTAATCACTAAAAGCCAATACTACATAAAACATCTTTGTGTTGTGTAGTTTGATAACACCTAATAGAGGAGGCATACTGTGTCTCCTCTCACCTAAACAAATGTTTGATTGAGGGTTCATTCCTTAGGGCTTAGAGCATAAAATCATTGAATACTGACCAAAATTGAGTAAGATAATACTTTACAATGGGAGCAAACATGAATGATTCCGGTCTGCATAAGAGCATTACGTCACAATATAAACTTTTAATGATCTTTTCTATCAGTGTATTAGAGTTCAACTATATAAAAAGAAAATGGAACTCAAACGTTAAGGCTTCATCTCTTGCTCAGTTGTTACCTTCTCTGCTTAGAGAGGAAACGTGGATTCATCCCATGTGAAAGACTAGCTTCAGAAATGTCAGGTGTGAGCAGTGATATTATGTCAAAGATGTCTGTCATTTGTGTAGTGTACATACTGTATGTCTATTGTTTGTGTAGTGTACATGTGTCAATTCTTTTAGGCTTTTTGTTTGTAGCTTCTTAGTTGTTTGCAATAAAACAAAATAAAAGAAAAGAAATGTCAAGTGTGGTTGGAGAGGCTAGTCTCACCTGCAACATGAGTTCACAATCCTCACGACCCACAAAGATCATCTCCCGCGGCAACCTGTGTCGCGTGCCCGAACTGCTCACCAGGAACCATGATGTCACACTCATCTTCACTGCTCCGCCCAGAAGACACTTTGCATCCTGGGTAAAGACAAAAAGATAAAGAACACATGAAGCACAGTAGGGTTGACCATGCCACCACAGGGCTTGCCTCATCAGCATTAAACCAGCTTCAGCATCTGCAATCTCAGAAGACCAGTGACCCTCTTCATTGTCTTTTTGAAGAAGGATCAGGGTTTTTTTTTCAGCTATTGTGTATATTCTCTTACTCAGCAAAAATTGTCTGGATGCCTGAGCTGACAAGGAACCAAGAGAAACAAACTGCATGCTAGCTACACACATAATGTACACACAAAACATCAGGTCAATGCCTTGCAGTGATATAATTAATCCTTGAAAATGTGGAAATATATGTAATTTGTAGTACTTAGCTTCAAAATCATTCAAAGAAATTGCAAACACAACCAAGGAGTAAAGTGCTCATTTTTCAGGTGGTGTTCGAGTTGCAATTGGTGCAATCCTCCTTTAACTGCTTCCAAATGACCGGGTCCATTTCAATCACCACTATTTAAAAGAGGATCGATACCAATATGGCCGCCACAGGCGTCTTCATTTTAGGGCTAATCAATGACTTCCCACAGGGGAGGAAAGATAAGCACCGGATGTACAGAACTGATGACTGCACAACGTACCCAACCTCTCTCCCCTCTACACTGCATTTCATTGAACAGAGTGATGTACTTTTATCATAGCACATCATCCTCATATATCTTCATACACATTTATTAATTAAAGAGTTAAGAAGGAAATAAAAAAAAGTCTGCACTCTGTAGCTCCTTACAGCAAAAGTAAACATAGTATTTTGATTTTTCTTATGAAATTGACAACTTTTGAGTTCAGTACTACTACGTTATAATGTTTACAATGTGTGTCTTGGACTATCTTGAATTTCTTTGTCTTGAATGAATGAAGTATTATCTTATCTTGACTACTGCTGGAGATGAAAATAAAGCTTTCATACCTATGCTTAACAATAGTGAATAGAATGAACAAGTATTTCCTGAAGGTTGTCCCAAGGTGAAGTTTAAGCGCATTGAGCTTTGGATGCTGCTACAGCTTTTCCGTTTACCCAGGAAGTACAGTACAGTACATGGATTAAAATGGATAGATGACTGTGAGCTGCTGCTGCTGCTGCTCAATCACCCCCCAGAATGGTATTAGCATTAATGTACTGCAGCAGTGTCTGTGATGTAGACATAGAGGAAATGGACAGATCAAGCCTGAGGGAGGGCCGTGTCCTCCAGCATCAAACACGTCTCTCAAAGTACTCCTCTACCTCCTGTGCTCAGTTCAAAGATCAGCTCGGAGTGACAGAGAGTTGGCTGAGTGGTTTTTACGGTTTAGAGAAATTCAGGTGGGAAAAGGAGCAGGTCATTGAAGGGCAACACCTGTGTTTGGATTTCACAAGGGAGACATGAGGAAACTTAATTCCCTTGGGTTTACAACGTGACACAACATGACAAAGAAACTAGTTGTCCATAAGGTCAGATTGTTTTGGACTCTACAGGCCTCTATGGATGAAATTATCCTCCACCAATCGAATCATACGAGAAGTTCGGAATTAAATTTCATCAACTACATTTCTGTGCAGTGACAGTGACTGTATGATATAATGCTCTCTGTCCATCTATGACATGGTAAACTGGGCATTATTTTGTTATAAATATGTAATAAAACAATAATAAGCTAATCGATAATAGAATCAGTGTCGAGTGGTGTGTTCAGTTTGTTCATTTTCACAGCTCTTGATATCTCTGGAGAAAAAAAAAGGTTACACGGCACATTTGCAACGAGTATTGATTTCATTTTATACGTCGAGTAACCGTTGTGAAAACACTTCTCAGCAAGAACCCCGAGCCTGTCTGGACACATTAGTGTTCACCCTCCCCTTGTCTTGTCACCTCACTGTCTCAGGGTTGCCCTTGTAAAGAGCTCTTATTTCGGGGGGTGCCACACCGCAGGATGCCACACAGATTCAACATGGCAGCAGTGTCACTGGGTGGTAGCGATCCAGCCACGGTGGAAGTGGGGTGGGGTGGTGGAGGTGATGTTGTTGGGTGAAGGAGGATGGGTTTGCTGAGAGACACTACATGATGGTGATGGTGAAGGGGGTGAGAGTGGGGGCGGGGGGAAGTCTAGCCATAGCATCAGAGGACGGCACACATCTTTTTATCTTTAATCTCAAGGCTTATATGTCAATACTACGGCTTTGGCTTTGCCTTCACTAGGATGCTAGCTAAGCCTGACTCATGAGAGGAGATGAAGTGAAACAGACATAGACAGACAGACAGACAGACAGACACACAACACACACACACACACACACATACACACACACACACACACACACACACATAGAGTAACATACAAAGACACACACAGTAGTGTATAGCCTAGTAATAGTGAAATAGGAGAATTGGAGAGGGGGTGTGTGATCATATGTGCAGTGCTATATGCACTACTGATGGATATGAGGATTATAGTCACTATTAGAGAATGATCTATTCTGTGGAAAGCAAAATTCAATTCATCTGATTACAGCGAATGAACAGAGACATAATTTTTAAAAGAGGACAAGGATGGGAAGAATATAAAAGTGAACTCTTGTGAAGGAATCCCCCCTCCCCCCACCTACACACACACACCACCCATAAACACACACACACACACAGGCTTTCACAGTCGATGCATTAAATAACAAAAACAATTCTGCTTGTTGAATTCTACCTAGTTCTTGAGCAACAGGCCCACCTACCTCTATCTGACCCATATCTGACTCCTTCACCTGCAGCGCTACCTGACATCAGGGCCCAACAGAGCTGCTGCAGGACACCCTGCTTGGCTGAGGAGGGCCACTGCCCCTATAGGCTACTGTATGTCTTATGTCTCACAAAGCTCAACATTATGTCATATTTTGTCCCAATGTCCAAAATACTTAATTAGTATGCTGTAGAGAGGTGAATAGACCTGTCAATTTCTTAATTTAAAAAATAAAATAATACAGTAAAATATTTATTATATATTTTCAGTAAAACTATTGACAATAAGTGTTGATGGATTCAATATTCAGTAACTAATCTGTATGTTGATTGTTTGCAGCCCTACTGTACCTATTATGTGATACAACACTGTCTGTAATACAGAATGACTAGAAGTCATACACAACCATGTAACAGATTGCCACATGACCCCCCATAGGGTTGTCAGGTCCTCCCCTCCTCATGGGCATCAGCGTGGCAGAGGCCAGCGGGCACAGTGCTGTTCAGTGTCTGGACGTCACCACATCACCCTCCCACCCTCATCACACCGGTGCCAGCCCCAGCAGAGAGCCAGCTGCTCCTGGATGCCACCCTGCCTGCCCAGGTCCCTCCATCTTTAATTAACAGGCCCACAGAAATCCACATCATCAGTGCCAGGGCTGGCTGTGTGTGGCTTAGGTTATTCTGTAGGTTGAGGACTGACACAGTGAGTGTTGACATCATGAGTAATCAAGACGTCGCTCAGAGATGTTGTGGTTGTATAGCATGCTAGTCATCTTGTATGACAGACACTGATTTTTTTATTTAGAGGGTATATTAGTCAGTATGAATGCTATTATCAGTTGTAAAGTGCTGACTCTCATAACTTATTAAACTACAACAAATAATTCTATTAAAATGGTTAGATCATGGATCAATTCACTAAGCTTGTCAGTGAAAGTTAGGTGAATAAATGGATGATGAATGGGTCAATGAATGTATGGATAAATTTGGATACATTTCTGAGACAGAACAAAGTATGAACATATTTGAAAAATGCAATCTATTTGTTGTAGCCTACTCGGAATTATGGGTCAGAAAATTATGGTTCAGAGGTTATCTTTTTAATTTTCCAGCATAAAGACACGTGTGCCCGTCCCATAGTCAATTGCATGCTATTTTAAAGCCTAACACCTCCCTACAAAATATTGAAAATATCCAATAAGGATTTGCACTACTTCTTTATTTTAGAACTAGGCCTGTTAAGCGAGTGTTTTTTTGCAATGCAACAGGGCGTCTTCTTACATTTAATGACTTACTGTAGGCTACCTTAACGGGCTCGAACATGGCCTAGTGGTTAACTGAATAGAGGATTGCTCATTTAGTTTACAAGACATCATTGCATCATTATCACTGAACAACAGTTACAAATCGCCAAAATCCGAAAGATTAAACCTGTCAACGCGATAATGGTCACATGTCACCACAGGCCGCACATAGCCTACTCTATTGGACTCCGTGATTCAGCATCCAAATTCCACAGACGCCGTCGCGGTGCCATAACCGGAGACTATGCGTAAAACATTTATCAACTTTGCCTTTGTTAGACGAGGAGCATCAGATATGGCCTAGAGACAGCGGAGCGACTGACCGGTGCAAATAGGTTTGGGGATAGTGGGAATAATCTGATAGGCTACAATACCCAACCATGTTGCGCGACTGGTGTTGAATGGTGGCTGCCAAAGGATGCTGCTAGCCTACCGTCAGTCCGCCCATCCCCGTTTGCCAGAGAGGGCTGTCAATATGTCTCAGATAATGTTCTGCTTAATTTTGTTGTGCCTGAATAAAAACTCTTTTGTCTCTTGACTTTTAGAGCTCGTTTTGGGCGTCTAATATTTCGGCTAAGCTAAATTATGCGATGGTGGTAGCACGGTGCCCCAATGCGCTACATTTCCTTTCAATTCCAACCTAAATTGACTAACACTGACCGAGACAGTCTATTGTACAATAACATAATGTGTTAATACGCTATTCGTCACATTTTCACGTGTAGTCCATGCAACAACAGACCCTCCTTGTCTTAGCATCCCCACTGACTCCAGTGAGCATCATGACTCCCAATTCCGCGACCTACCTACAACATTCCAGATGCCGTTTCTCCCACAAAAGCAACAAATGATGTCACCATGAATTTCACACAACGTTGCCACACGTGCCAAAATAATGTCGTAAAACATCCACGTCTTGCGGTCTTGATCAATGGGATATTCACTGTCTCTTTCTAGAGGAATCCTCACATATCCATCCACGGGACTGAGCAGCTGTGGTGTCTGCGGTTGCGATGGAGAGCTGAGACTGTCACTACCACCAGCTCTGGACCAGCCTGAGAGCAGCGCCGCTTAGGGCTGGTTGGCGCAACCTCATCAAAGCTCGCACTACGCCCAGCCCTGCTTCCCCGGCAACGGCAGGCACCACCTGCACAGTCCCATAAAAACAGTCAGGTACCTATAATATTTTCATGCAAGGCTGGTTGAGCTTAATACGCTTGTTAAACAAATAATGATAAACAAGCCTGTATATTCGACCAGTCTAAATATACGTGGGCCTATCCTAGATAAATAAATTTACGCTCACGTGGGTTACAGAAGGATGTGTTGACTCTGACGTCACCTTCCTTTGTTTCTTTACATATAAATTAATATGTATTGATCAAGGCCTATTTATGAAGTAATTTGAACTAAAGCATTTTAGGACGGGTACAATTGCAAATGCAGTGTTAAATTAAGGTTCAATTTTAATTTTAGGAGCTACGTCATGGGCAGTGTATTTGTCTTATAGCCTATGATAGGCCACCTTTTCTCCGCGCTTCTGATTACGTAAGAGAAGCAATCACTTCTCTTGGGAATAAGTTACAGCACAGAGTTTTAACAGATTACCTTTGAAATTTGAGTTAGGCTACAAGTAATTTGGCTATAAAAAATGCTCTTCTCAAAATCTGACGTTTGTGATTCCCTTTGCTATATCATTCATTTTCTTAAGTCATTCTTTTTTATTTACAAATTTCAAAGTAGGACTATTAGGCTATATTATTATTATTATTATTATTATTATTATTATTATTATTATTATTATAGGGTCTACAATAGCCTATTATTATAATATGCATGACAAGACAATAAATACCTCAGATGTCCACATATTGAATAGCACCTCAAAACACTTGACACATTATTTTACAATTATGTGACAGGATTGATTACTATAGATGTTAACTAATACTGTTTTCGTTTGCATTTGCAAAGATTTGCACCTCTGGCCATCCTTTAGCTTGTACATGAGATGAGTTACACATAGCTGAGGCAAGGATAACATCACTGTGTGATACCTCTCTGACATTTAAACTGTTCTGTCTCTACAGGACAACACATCAGTAATCACAGCATACTAGCTTGATCAATGAATTATGAGGAAATTCTTTTATTTGAGGTGTGGACATGTAGACTTGAAATCTAGAAGTACCCTAGTGGTAGAAAATAGTCTTGCTCAGCTCATACGTCTAGTCACAAGGATAGAGCCTCATAGGTCTTCTACCAAGGTTTGGTCAGATCAATCACAATGCTTTGCAGTAGCTTATCCTCTCATCAAAGGCAGTTTGAAATACAACTGCTGATTCTCTCCCAGTCTATTGGTCATGGCCAGACTTAGCAGACTAGACATTTTGATGGTTGTGGTTGGTGGACATGAGGGCAATTCTGTGGTGGTGTCTATTGGACATAACATGTCAACTATATAATATATGTTATGTGGAAAATCAAAGTCTCCCCTATCTGCCCCCCTCATGGATTACTCACTGTAGCCTGCCTTTGACACTTTGTCCTTTCAGTTCTGGACTGTTAACCACATCTGTGAGGTGCGTGTGGGCAGTGCTACCAGTACCTGGCACACACACACACACACACACACACACACACCTGTATACAGTGAGATGGAGCATCTGGGGATTATAAGACAAGTAGGAGAATCAGTACAGCTGGCCTGCCCCTGTCCTATGTGTAGCCGGTGGCGGTCCGCACCGCACACGGGTCTCGAACCCGCCACCCCGCAAGCTACAAACTCCCGGCGTGGGAGTGGAACGCTCTAACCAACTGAGCTAAAGCCCGAGCTTCTAACTCAGCGTGTTAGAAGCGCCCATGGAATGGGTGATGAGGATTTACACACTACCACCGAGCTAGCCGCGCTAGCAGGCCTCCGTCACATATGGATGTCATGCACCTGAGAGACTGATACACAGAAAAAAATGACCTCCTTGGTGGAGGTAACAAGTAGACCCTACAGAGGCAGATGTTTAACATGGGATTACTAAATGATGGGACACAGGATCTGGGATTTTAAAGGAATGTGTGAGTGTGTAAATATGGAATGAGCTCTACAAAGATAATGAAGTGATGACATTTTCACTTTCACTAGTTCTTGAACCATAAATTGCGCTGTCCTACTTTCTGCAATCATTGGTCATGTTGCTAAACGTCCCTCTTGGAAGCCTAACAGACGTGCTAGTGAGTGATGCTGGCCCCCTAGGTTTAAAGGAATTATCCGGAGTGAATCAACATGTAGGCTACCGTTTTATAGTGCCAAGCGCTATTGATAGCCACCTCAATCACTTAATTTCATGCGACACAGACTGAGATGGCGAAACGGCAGGTAACGGTAACAGAATGGGGCATTTCAAAATGAAAGCAAATCAATTAGGTTTCGTTTTTGACATGTCTCATTCAGTTAGTGTTAGCTGCCATTTCGCAAACTCAGTCTACGATGCACGAAATTCGATCGTTGAGGTGGCTTTCAGTAGCGCTTAGCAGTGTAAAACAGCAGGGCTAAGTGTTGATTCACTCCAGATTTTTCCTTTAAGCTCATTCGCTTACATGCTGGACTCCCAATGCCAGCAGAGGCATTTTGACCTCTTTCTGACATGAAATTGACAAAACTGATATAAAGCAGATCAGTAATTGTGAGAACCAGGCTAATTACACCCCCCCCCCCCCCAACACACACATCCACATACTTTTGTGATACATAAATAAATGAATGGCAACACTGTGAAGAGAAACATCCTTTATTCACAAGAGCTGGTGTCTGAGTACCTCTCTCACTCACCCATTCATTGGGAAAGACAGGAAAAAAACAGAGTGAAATAACTTAAAAAAGGTAAATAAAAGTGTTTTAATATTCCTCTGGCTTGGAGCCCTGTGGCAAACCCCAACACTTTGGTTGACAACTGAAAAAAGAGAAAGAAAAAAAAATGGCAGACACACAAAATAAAATGGAATTAAATATACAAACTGTGTTTCAAAAATAAAATCAACAAAAGAAAGGAACAACAAAAAGGATCATCAAAGGGTCAATTTACATTCATTTTTTTAATTCACAAATCATTTCTCAAAAAACAAAACAAAACAAAAAAAAACTGTGCATCTGTTCCACAACACAGTGGACAAGTGCTATTATTATGCTATAGATTTCAAACATGGTAATAAGGCTGTCAAGTCCTCTAACTATTTCCAGCTAGAGGCATCTCTCCGCTTCCTTTTGTACAGTTTGGCTTTCTCTTAACCTTCTGTAGCTAAATGTGATTCTCAAAACCTAACCCAAACCAAATACACTTCAATTTAATTCACATTTGAAGGGTGCAATAGACAGCATCGCAGTAAAAAAAAAAAAATGCAGGATAAGAAAAAAAAAAAGTTTCTCAGCAGTGGGACGTGTAATGGGCTTGTATACACACATAAATATCCACACCATCTCTTGTACATGGGCAGTGTTCACCATCCAAACCAAACTTCCACACAAACACACAGTGAGTTAAAGTAGTGGGTGTTCAGTAACAATTGTGACTTTTTTTGTTATATTTACTCTCTAACGCAATGCTGGCTACTGCACCTTAGAAAGGAATAGAGGGCATTCAGTGAATACATTAAATCTTCCCACCTGTTGTGGTGGTGTCTAAACTCTACGCTATAGAAAATCGACAAAGTTTTGGCAGCTTGGGTGAAACGCTAGAAGCTGAGTACAGGATGACACATGGGGTCTAGGATTATGTTTTTATTTATTTTTTTTTCCTTCTGGCAAAAATAGATAGGCGATTCTTTAGTTTGTCTTTTCTTTTCTTATAGCGTTTGGACAGAAATGTATGGCATCTGAAAAAGTTTACTCTTAGGCAAAAGCCATGCAGGATTGTGCTCAAAGTGTCACTACTGGCCTATTCTCAAGACTCACACATATACACCTTTGCACGCTTGAAGAGTCCCTTGAAGCTGGACCTTTAAAAAATGTCGATGCACAATGTGAGGGGGAAAAAGAAGAAGAAGAAAAGAAGTATAAAAAGAAGAAAAGATGTCTTCTCAGTGTCCATCATATTGAATTCTAAGTGTGCGCACTTCTTAGGTGCCCTTCAAAGGACGCAAAGGGTGCATGTGCGAGTAATGGGATCAGCCCTACATAATGCCTGTACAGAACAGCGCCCCACCCCCGTGTGTGCGCTTGGGTCCCTGACGAGGCGTAGCCGGGGCTCCAATGTGAGCAGAACACTTGAGTGTTCCTTAAGGAAAGAAAAAAGGAGAGTCCTTGTACAGCACAGTGCGGTGAGTCCATCAGACGTGACCAGCATAATTAACATTGTGAACACCAACAACCATCCCAGCTAAACTATCTGAGAAAAGTACTGCAACCTCCCCCTATGTGCTGTGTCAATTCTATTTAAGCTCTCATGTTATTGAATTATTCATTTTTTTGCTTTTGTTTATTTATTTATTTATTTTATGTGTGTGTGTGTGTGTGTGTGTGTGTGTGTGTGTGTGTGTGTGTGTGTGTGTGTGTGTGTGTGTGTGTGTGTGTGTGTGTGTGTGTGTGTGTATGTACAGTATGTATGTTAGACTTAAGGTGTCATCTTTATGACAAAATATAAAAAAAACAATGAAAAAACAACAAAAAAAAAACAATAAAAAAAAAACAGTAAAATTTCAGTTGTATATTTTGTTCCAGGGCATGCCAAATGCTTCATCTTCATCATCGTCATCATCCCCAGTGTGCTGGCTTTACACCAGTATTGGGCATGACAGCTTAAGACACTAGTATTCCGCAGACATCAATCACAGTCATCAAAAGCACAATACTAACATACAAATCAGCATATCAGTATGACCGACCACACAGATCCAAAAAAAGCTCTATCCATCAAAAACAACAATCATCACTTAAAAGCATAACCCCAACTGGTAGCATATGATCAGAAACATGAACATAGTTTTTGTATTTAAATAAATGGTAGAAATAGCTGCCCTCAATGGGATACCAAATCTTCCTTATTTCCTTACTAAGTTGTGCATGGATTGTGCGTATTTTAATGACGAGTGCCTTCATTTTCAGAATTTATTTTTCTCCTTCTCCCAGGTAAAATAAACAACACCAACTGCAAAACACACACAAAAATGATGAAGCAATGCTGAGAGAATACAGAAGATCTAAACAATCCATAGATCAGACATTAGATCTATGTGAACATCTTCAGTCATGTATCGTATCGGGTTATTCTATTTGCCTTAACTGTACCCTTCTGTGATTTGAAGGCCTTTTTTTCGATGCAAACCTGCATTTGTACTGTAAATGCAAGCCTGGGTTGTTTAAAGTAGGCTATGTGACGATGAATTTTGATAAATACTTTAACTAAAGCATCTGAGGTGTCCAACACACCTCTTATTATCCTTCAAGACAGGATCATCCCATGTCAATCCAACAAGAAGAGACAGAGGGAGTTATTGTCAAAAAAACAAAAACAAAAACAAAAACAAAACCTTAACATTCCTCTTTTACAGAATCAGTACCTATAGTCATATCTGCGTTGTGGCTGAACAAATCCGGAACCAGTTCAAAGTGTATCATAATAATCAAGCAGAGAACCAATGAGAACACAGGGACAAAGCAAGCCCTGACCAATGAAATGAAGCGTACAGAAGAACAGGAAGCAACCACCTCTGTAGCAGATGGTGGTGACGATGATGATGTCATGGCTGCTCAGGGGTTGAAAAGGGGGCTTTTGAGCACTTCCTGGAGCGTGTAGTGTTGCCCCTCCCCTCCCCAGGGCACAGGAGGGAGGAATTGTGGGAAAAGTAGAACCGGAGCTGCGGGATTGGACAGGCAGGAGAAGTTGTGGGTGCAGGAGGATGAAGTGACAGACAGGCGATGGTCAGAACGCAGTACAGATAAAGAGGAGAGGGAGAAGAGAGGGAGAGGAAGGGACAGATAGACAGAAGATGGAGAGAATTGGGATAGAGGGAGGAGAGATGTGGAGAGACAGAGGGATGGAAACGAAGGGCAGGAGAGGAGGGTGAAGACTGATCAAAGAGCGAAGGAGATCAATGGAGGAGAGAGTGTCACAGAGAGAGTGAGAAAGAAATAATAGGAAAGCGAGAGAGACAGAGAGAGAGGAAAAGCAAGGGAGAGAGAGAGAGAGAGAGAGAGAGAGAGAGAGAGAGAGAGAGAGAGAGAGAGAGAGAGTAACAAAGGAAGGCTATGTAGTTCCACTGGCTGAATAGGAGAACTGGGGGAAGTGAGGTCTCCTGTCACTGTCAAAGGACTCCATGTTGTCATCTGTGAAAGAGAAGAGACAGTAGTAATCATCATCATCATCATCATCATTATCCTCCTCCTCATCCTCCTCCTCATCATACCCCCCACCCCCTACACATCAGTGTCATCATCACTGCTTTTTGTTCTGACTGGGTTTTGGAAATGTGCACTAGAAAGGGCTTGAAAGGCTGCTGAAAATAGCTGATTCTCAAAGTCTATTTCGTTAGAATTCCGTTTCATTTTATTTCATTTTTAAGTGTTTATGTTTGCGTGTGTGTGTGTGTAAAACTCATAAAAATTTTGTTCCAGGGCATACCAAATGCTTCATCATCATCATCATCATCATCATCATCATCATCATCATCATCATCCCTAATCAACCCAACTGTTGATTTTGCTGGGCCTATTTCAACAAAACACTATTGACAGAATGGCTCTCCTTCCTTGATAACCCCTGTAAAATGCTTGTGAGTGTTGTCCGTTTGGTAGCTGTGTAATCTCAGTCAAGGATTGGCTTTGGTAGAAGCATATGTTGTTATACCA
This sequence comes from Sardinella longiceps, assembly GCA_027497455.2. Taxonomy (NCBI): domain Eukaryota; kingdom Metazoa; phylum Chordata; class Actinopteri; order Clupeiformes; family Clupeidae; genus Sardinella; species Sardinella longiceps. Next base: position 19,490,768 of record JAODXP020000025.1, read on the forward strand.
TGAAGGAGTTCATTTACTGATCCTGGCAAGTACAGCTGGGTGTCACCTCTGATGACAACTTTGAGGAATTCCTTAATATAAGATTTGTGAAAGTCTGAAATGAAATGTCATCATTTTTGATCCTCTACTGCTAATGATGTTGGCACCACTAGGGGGCGGCATTTCCCATGCATACTACGAGACCAAGTTGCATCTTTAGACTCTTCCAATACAATTCTAGTTACAGTGGTTTACACCAGCATGGCTGAGCCATTTAAAAAGACTGGGCAACTTCAAAGAGAGCAGCCTATATTGAGAGAGAGAGAGAGAGAGTGTGTGTGTGTGTGTGTGTGTGTGTGTGTGTGTGTGTGTGTGTGTGTGTGTGTGTGTGTGTGTGTGTTAGGGGGATTTCTCAATGCACACTGAGGGATTAACAAGTTTCTAAATCACACAGCCCGAGAATGTGAGCGCTACAGATATGACTCAGCCGGGCAACACCAAACAACAAGCCAACAAAACATCTATCACACTTCAGTAGGACTTACCAGAAGCATGCAGAGACAAACAGGTAACAGAAAGTCCAGTTTTGTGATTGTGTAAGTATGTGTGTGTTTGTGTGTGTGTGTGTGTGTGTGTGTGTGTGTGTGTGTGTGTGTGTGTGTGTGAGAGAGAGAGAGAGAGAGAGAGAGAGAGAGAGAGAGAGAGAGAGAGAGAGAGAGAGACTGCCACCAAATCAAGTCAATCAAGAATAGCTCATTGTTTTGAAACCTGTTTGCATTTAACCCTTCTGTTAAAGTACAATGTCATACCACCAGCATGGATCAGATTAAATTAGATTACAACTCATGAGTGTGCACATTGTCCCTGTAATCTGCTCTTATTTATGCCCAAACTAATCATCACCTTCACTTTTTGATGCCCTGGGCATATTGCCTGTTCTATTGGCCCACATAGGTGTCTGTCTGCCTGTCTGTCTGTCTGTCTGTCTGACTACCTACCTATATTCATCCCGTCTCTATCCTTGTCTGTATCCATCTACCTCTCTCTCCCTCTATCTCTTTCTTTATCTTTCCTGCCCTCTTCCCCTTCCCCATCCCTCCCTCTCTATTCCCCTGCCTTTCTCCTCTCTCATTTTGCCTTTCTCTTCTGTCTCACTCTTGCTTCTCGCTTCTCTCTCTCTCTCTCTCTCTCTCTCTCTCTCTCTCTCTCTCTCTCACACACACATTCTCTCTGACAGATGTGGGGGGAGAGGTCTGTGTGCCGTGCAGATGTGCAGCTGGCTCACCCTGACCGCTGCTGCTGCTGCAGCTCATCCCTTTTGACTGTCCAGAGCAGACCCTGACCCTGTCCACTCTGTGTGCCTCCTCCTCCTCCTTACACACCCCCCACTCATACAAACACCCATTCAAAAAGGGACTTGTTCTCTTTCAGTCCTTCAAACCTAACTGTGATATTCCCATTGGGAGAAATGAGCGCCATATTACTTGTTAAAATGAATGACTAACGTTTTCGCCTAGCACCTAGCACAGTAGCCTGTGAAATTAACATTGGATGTCAATGGGCGGCTCCGACAAAATAGACTTGAATCGTAATTCACAATCAACGGCGGAAGGGTTCGGCGTTGGTGTGCGGGGTTGCATTGAAAATAATGGAATCGAATATTGGAAGCAGAGTGCTCAGCACTGTGTCGGAACCGGTGTGTGGTGGCCTTTATACTACCCCATACAGGAGCTGTGTCCATAACACATGTTCATTCGTAGTGCAAACATTACACCAACTTGTGCTGCTGACCACATACATAAGATCCCATAACCGTACTTGCATGCTGGAGAATGATGACATATCCAAATATCAGACGGAGTCGTGGAGGGAGATTTTTATTGAGCGGAGTCACGTAGGATGGCAAAGCCAGGCTATAACAGAACCACCTTCTGTCTATGATAAGGTTATGTGTGTCATTGCAACTGCACCAACAACTTCTAGCTAACCTCCCTTAAAAGGTCAAAAATGAACTCATAGAGGTCAACAAGTACTGACAGTAGGCTGAGTAGGGCAATGAATTTTCTATTCTCTTGTCAGTTAGTGTTGATGTTTCACTATTCAGTCAATGTTGTACCAAATATTCTTGTTCCTACTGACATTAGCACCTCAAACCACAGGGCTATTAGCCTGACATAGCCCGTCCATAATACGAATGTTCATCCGTATCCATGGTCTGGGGACGGTCTTCTGGGACGTGTTTACATCGGTAGAGAGACTACCAGCCAATAAGCGAAGCTGATTAGACGAGCTGTCCAATCGTTTCAAAGCAGAACTGAATGCCCTCCCTCCCACCCTATAATTGCGTCAGGTTAAAGAACCTCCAGACCATGAATACGGATGAACAGCAGTATTATGGTCGGGCTATGTCAGGCTACAGGGCTATGGGTTGATTTCCCAAAATATTCCCTTAACACCCTGGAATTGCTGTGCTTCTGCTGCTGATATTCACCTCATCTTCACACCCCTCAGTCAGGCACAGCGTGTCCTCAAGGATAGATGGACAACACACCATCTGCCACAACACACGTGGAGAAACGCTTGACAACCACGGCTGGAATAAAATTCCGATTCCTCCCAGAGTGTACTCCTCTGTGTGTGTGTGTGTGTGTGTGTGTGTGTGTGTGTGTGTGTGTGTGTGTGTGTGTGTGTGTGTGTGTGTGTGTGTGTGTGTGTGTGTGTGTGTGTGTGTGTGTGTGTGTGTGTGTGTGTGTGTGTGTGTGCGCGCACAAGGCCGCCTCAACTAGCTATGAATGCAACTTCAATCCAAAATGCATGCATCAGCTCAGCTTGACAGCGCACAGCTCCCTGTCTTTCACTCCCACGGCTCGGAAGAGGCTTCCGGAACACCTGGGGATGATGCAACAAGCAGCTCCCATCTGCATGTGGCTACAGTATAACAGCAGGCTTTGGGAGACTTCCTTCCAAACAGCAACACAAAAGGACATTGATGTCCTTGGTTGGGGTGAAGAGTCATTGCAGGAGTAGTGCAGAGGAATATTTAGAGTCTCACAAAACTCCACAGAGTGTTTGTGTAATTGGATTGGAAAATGATGATTCATGTGTTTTTTTTAATGTTTTCAAGTCAAGAGGGGAGATTGTATGATTACACATTAAAACATACAATCAAATACTGTATAGATGTCAATAGTGAATCTAAAATCAAGAATGCTTTATTACCTACCACATGGGCTAGACTAGAGGGACACCAACTGCTCTCTCGCTCTCTCTCTCTCTCTCTCTCTCTCTCTCTCTCTCTCTCTCTCTCTCTCTCTCTCTCTCTCTCTCTCTCTTTATCATTATCATTATCATCTATTTTATGGCTTTTATTTGAGCTACTTTTCCACCTACCCTAGTGCCCAGTGTAGCCTAATATGTTTCATTCATGAAGCAAATCATAAGGCAGCCTTCCATCCCAACATAGCCCATGTTCCTCAGTGCTAACCAGCGACTGTCTGTCATGGGTGATAGCAGTAACTGAGCACGCACCTTGTCCAGGTGGAGTGATGGTGATAGTCTGCCCAGTGAACTCTTCATCAAAATAGCGCAGGTCTGTTTCAGAAGACACCTGGGGCTTGAAGGGGGGGTCCAGCTAAAATGGGGAAAAGCAGTGAAGCAATTATTAGACAAATTAATGAAGTAATTAATTAGACATATAACTGTCTTATAAAAAAAGGATTGCTTAAGTAAGGGTTGGATAAGTAAGGGACAACGTTCTGTGAGGCCGTCATTGTCGTGGAATATCTCATGATAGTGTGATGCAACGCAGCCCGACACGATCTACCTATCTATAACATGGCAATGAAGCATTGCTTATCACTGCTTTAATGGCCACTTTAATGATTAAGATGGATCATACCGTCCACGTAAAAGAAGTATTCTTTTCAGATCAGCTGATTGGTTAAGGCAAAGTTCTGTTTCACTTTTGCTTGATAGCGGTCTGTTATACTTAGCAACGGTCCGTTATCAAGAAAGACCGTACAACGTTGGGAAGTCCCTTTGAAGTGAATGGAGCAATCTAAAAAGCATTATCAAGAGCCGTGTAATAAACGATGCTAAACAAGTCAAGCTTTTCTTTGTGTTCGTGAGTAAATTACACCACGGACACTTTTGTCCAAAGCAAAGTGCATAATATTTGAGTTAAAGGACAATATAAAAACACAACAGAAATAGTTTTATCACCCCTCCACAAAACAATGTTTTATTTGGTTACTGTTTGAGGGGGAAGTCTGTGCTTCCTTTGTTTGCTCCTAGCATAAGGAGCGAGGGCTGTATGAGAAGACTGTTTTTTAGTGTTCTCAGAGAAAAGAGCACCGGTAATGAATCATCAGGAGATATTTACTTTGAGAAAAAAAAGTGTTGTGTTTACAATTCACTTGGCACTGCGTACCCAGCCTTGAAATATATAACTGGCTCATGCCTGTGGAAAAATGTTGCTAATAAATATTCAGACTTTCAAGACGACTATAGCGGCAGGGACTGATATGAAATATTTGTTTTTGGTGTTGGCTGCACTGCGTACCTTTTTCTCGTACACATCCTGCCACTGAATCCCAGAGAAGAAGGCATGCTGCATGATCTCCTTAGCATCATCAGGCCCTCCACCTAACCTGCACAGGGCCACACACACACACACACACACACACACACACACACACACACACACACACACACACACACACATACACACACACACACACACACACACACACACACACACACACACACACACACACACATACAAACAATGTGAATATTCAGATTAAACACACACTGGACAAAATGTCAAAGAGACACAGAAGTTATTAAATTAGCATATTTCCCACTTTTGTAGATCAATTATTCAGTATTTTTGCAGTATCATAGATAACCAAGCATAAATAAGCAAGTGACATTGAGCGTTTCACAAAGTCAAAGATGTATGTTAGAAGGCTGCTTTTCCAAATATTCCACGTCAGTGCTGTCGCCAAGCACTGTTCCAATGTCAAGGATAGGCCTACTTCTAAATTCTATTTTGGACTGAAGCCTTTATTGGTAGATTTTTCAAGGCTGCATTGAGGGTACCTTGTCTCCAAGGCAAGCGTTCTACCAAGGAATCATTCTCGACTTTGAGAAACACTCTTTCTCTGTCCAACCAGACAAGTGTACAAGAGGTTAAAGATCAAAGGTCGGAGCCCTGTGACCTTAGCTGCCTCACCGCTGTTTGGGGTCCTTGTGCAGCAGGCCAGAGAGCAGGGCTTTGGCCTCGGGGCCGAGGGTGCGCGGGAAACGGATCTCCTCCATCAGGATGAGCTCAAAGAGGCGCTCGTGGTCCTGGTTGTAGAAGGGCAGCCTTCCGCACATCATCTCGTACATGACCACGCCCAGACCCCACCAGTCCACTGCACGCCCGTAGTCATTGTCCTCCAGCACCTAGACACACACACACACACACACACACACACACACACACACACACACACACACACACACACACACACATAAATGTGTAAAAAGTGTAGCATTTGCAGATTTCTGATTAAAAACAGTTGTTTTTTTCACTTGAAACTGGTTAAAAATCTGTGCTCTTAAAGGCAATGGCCTTGGAAAACTTAGGCAATGGCCTTGGAAAACTTAAATTGTTGTATGTCTGTGGTCTGCAAACGGATACGTTTGGCCACCCCGGTTTAAGGTAAGGAGAGACACTGATTGGCTTAGATAGATAGAGATACTTAGATTAGAGTTACTTCATTTTATCCTGAAGGAAATTAAGGACACCGGATAACGGGTAAGAAGAGACAGAGATTAAACCATTAGCTCTATCAGTTGGGTAACACACCTCAGGGGCCAGGTACTCTGGCGTGCCACAGAAGGTCTTCATGGTGGCCCCCTCCGTGATACCTTCTTTACAGAGTCCGAAGTCTGTGATCTTAATGTGGCCATCTTTATCCAGCATCAGGTTCTCAAGCTAAAGTACCATAGAGAGTTATGAGGAAAAACAAAACAAAACAAAACAAAAAAACAGTCATTATGTGCAAGATTTCACAAAAAAGTTAAAACTGACTCATCGTTAGCTGACACCTTTAACCAAAGCAACATGGAGTCACATTGTGGGGTTCTGTGTGAGCGATTTGTCACAGTGTTGCTACCAATTTTCAAGTCAAATAAGGGCTTGCATGATTCAGGATATCGGAGGAGTGTCACAGTTGGGTATGAGCGGAGAAAATGTCAGCTGTCCTAAACTCAGCATAGGTTTCATAAAAAGGAACATGAGTCATCTATTCACACTGGGAGTCACCTGAGTCATCCACTACACAGACACAAACAATATACTTGCACAATATAGTGCTGCAAGACTGTATTTCTGTGGATTAATTCTGAATGGTGTTTGATCACTATAATATTTCAGGTCATGGCCAAAGCTCAACAAAAAGGACAAAATGCGATTAAAAAAAAAAAAAAAAAAAAAAAAAAGACATGAAAGAGTTTCTTTTGATTGAGCAACCGAAGTGCTACAAGAAGTACAATGAATAAATATATATATTTATATAATTTAAGTTAACAATTTTAAGAGACATTTTAAAATTAGATCTAGTACAACAGCCTTCAATCTGATCTGACTCTTCATCATATGTCATCATATCAGACATGATATTAAGTTCCTTCAGCTCAAGTTCCACTGAAGTGTTCTCCAATTAGAGATTCTAGCATATTCTTACCTTGAGGTCACGATACACTACGTTCCTCTCTGAGTGGAGGTAGTCCAGTGCAGACACAATCTCGGCGCCGTAGAAGCGAGAGCGTTCTTCGGTGAAAACTCGCTCCCTTGATAGGTGGAAGAAAAGCTGAGGAGAAAACAAATGAAAGAGAACATTAGCCCAGAGAGTAGGACTAGGGAATTCATTGGAAAAAACAAAACAAAACAAAACAAAACAAAACAAAACAAAACAAAAACAACAACAACAACAACAACAACAACAACAAAAACGACTAATCAATGCCGCCCCTGTTCACTATAAATTCTTTTTTTTCCTTTTAAAAGACCAACTGAGTGACTGGTATCAAAGAAAAAGATATACTACACTAAATGCTGCTATACAGATTGGGATAATTCCTACAGGAAAATTGGAGAGATTCTCAAAGCTATTTGTGAACTATGATATATAAAGAAATTTTGGGCCCTCTGACAGAAAATAATAACTGCAGTCTCCCAAATGTTTGGGCCTCTCTGTGGCTCCATCTGTGCCAGGGCGTCCCTTAGAATCCTCCTAACTCCCCTCATGTGTAACTGCCTCTCTCTTCTGTTGCAGTCTTGTACCCTACTGTATACAGTATCTCCATGTGTGTGGCGCCTGTCTGTGTTTGTTTGATGCCCTCTCGCTCCATGGTCATTGTCTCCATACGGATTTACAACTTCAAAGCACAGACACTGCGGCAAGAGAGTAGGTTTGCATAATGCACCATAATTGACGTGTTACTACTGTGCCAATATTGACAGAATTGAGAGAATTGTCCCTAATAAAAGAAGTGAAGGACAGCACTCTTCAGAGTTTTTCTATTATTTATTCGCCTTCGTATTTGAATCAGCACCCAGTTTAAAAACTTATAGGCGATAGTGTGAGCGCGTCTCCTCCACTTCATGAGAATTGTCCCTACCCATATTTTCACAAACTCATTCACATTTTATCAAGTGTGATGTCATGTTTAATCAGCTATAGTTAACAATTAATAAATCAATTACCAGTTAACATGCTATTCATTGGCTGAATTGTAAGGGGCTATGTGAAGGCCCACTAGAAATGATTGGGACGCATTTGCGTTGGAGGCAGCAATGGTAAGTTCTTTGCTCTCAGTGCATCTAACTAACATGTCATGTGGTCTCAAGAAAGGGCATTCACATTCTGAACCACTCCTCCCACTGATCTTCAGTACTTTACTGCTTTACTGACTTTCTGCAGCACTGGTGACTTTCTCTAGTTTCACACACTCAGCGTGAGAGAAACACAATTGAGAGTTCTCACAGTCCACGTCTTTCCTCACGCTCACGTTTTGTCTACACCTCCTCCAATGATCAAAAGCAAAGATTCTAGAGCTTACACTGTAAAATATGAACAAATATGCATGTAACAAATAAAGTTCTTGAATCTTGAAATCTCAAAAGAGACAGAAGCAAAAACGAAGTGTGCGTGACTTCTGTATTCGTTTACAAGCCACTTGCATATCTGGCATGCATCTAGCCACGCTCCTTTGCATAAAGAGTACACGAGTTCGAAATCATGCCTGTTGTAAACAAAATAGTGAACCTGAGGTCACGTTTTGCATTACAATGCTTTTGGACGGGTCTATTTTACAAATAAAATATGGGCCAATATGGGCCAATATGATGATTGTTTGTATGATTTCATAAGCACTAATTCAAATATCAAGAGGACTAAATATTTCATTTATACACATAAAATTTAGGATTTCCCGGCAAGGTAATCTGCACATGATGCTGTTTCCTGACCAAAAAGAATGTCTTCCATCTGTGATGTAGTTTAAAATGTCTTACAGGAATTAACGTGTACAGATATGACTGTCTGCTATCAGAGCAATGAATTAATTAATATGAACTTATACATTGAATGTGAGTATGAATCATTAGATGTGTTTTTACCAGCTTGTAGGATGGTATTATTTTGTAATTATTCAAAAAATAGTATTAAAAAAAAGTGATCAATCAATTAACCAATAGGGCCATTAAATCCAAAATGAAATAGGCCTGCATGTCCGTCATTGCTCAGCTTCAAAGCTTTAGGTGACCGAGGCTTAATTTCTGTACATCAATAACTTTGAATTCATAAAAAATTTGTATTTCAGGATGCATTGCAAATTTAATATGTCTTAAATATGAGGGTGCAGTTGATGGTTGTCCCGACCAAAGTTGACAATAAACCTACGCCCTTGGACTGCAGACATTTGCATGATGTCATCTAAAAATACCCAAACAAACAACAACAACACGACAGTTACAGAGACAGCGACGGCGTGCCTGGTCTCCGTGCCGACACCCAGACTGTGTTCTATTACGCAACAACCACCAAGTAGCGAGGGTGCTGACAGAGAGGTCCACCCAACCACGCCTGACAGCCAGGATGAGGCCAGGAAAAACGACAGCTTTACTGGGAAACTGTGGTACATTCCCACTATGTGGGAAGCCTCTGCTTTGCTTATGCAAAACAGAAAAAAAACTGTGGCAACAATTCACTTCCCGCTATAGTGTCTTTGAACAACAGTTGGACAAAGCCCATGGCCAAAGAGTGAAAGAACAATAATATTGATGGTCAGTAGATTCTGAGAGTGTGACAGTGTTGGTTCTTGGAAGCCAATTTCTGTCTCTTCCTATTTGTCAAACCCAACACACACACACACACACACACACACACACACACACACACACACACACACACACACACACACACACACACACACTCACAAATGTAAGCATACACTCTCTCTTTCATACAAAATAAAACTTAATCACTAAATCACATTCATAAACCCACACATGTAAATTAAACACAAACCCTTAAATTCTCTCTCTCTCTCTCTCTCTCTCTCTCTCTCTCTCTCTCGCTCTCTCTCTCTCACACACACACACACACACACACACACACACACACACACACACACACACACACACAGAACAAACAGAAGACACATACACAAAAGCACACATAAACAGAAATAAAAACACACAGAAACAAACAAACAAACAAACACAGACACAGACACAGACAGACACAGACACAGACACAGACACACACACACACACACACACACACACACACACACACACACACACTCACTCACCTCTCCACCATTGGCGTACTCCATGACGAAGCACAATCGATCGTATGTCTGGAAGGAATACTTCAATCCCTGGCGGAGCGAGACGAACACAAGAGACTGTTAAAGACGACAACACATTCTCTGCGCCGCCTCAGGCAACATTCAAAGAGTCTGACAGCACCGGAGTCGTCTCAATTATCTCTCTTAACAACACATCCTCCCATATCACTCAAAGGAAGTGTATTACTGTAGTTGTCTCATCAAAGCCTACATGGGCTTAGAAGACACATACTGTACAATCACAATCAAAGAAGAGGGAAACCATAGACCAATCCCTCATTAAACTTAAAGTGTCTTCTTTCAAAGAACATACAAAACTAACCGAAACATGAAACATGAAACATGAAATTCAAACAGTCAGTTATCTTCATCACACTTATAAAACAAATATGGACAAACTTAAAAAATAAAAAATAAAAAATATTTAGTCAATTTAACAATTTAGTTGTTGTACAGCGGACTGATAAACTGTGTGTGTGTGTGTGTGTGTGTGTGTGTGTGTGTGTGTGTGTGTGTGTGTGCAACCACAATAACATGAGATGACATTAGTCTGTCCACACTGTAGCATCCTGTTGAACTACTCAGCACAGTTCATTGCAAAGTTCACTGTAGGGGTATCACCGCTTAGCTGAGAACATCTCATTTTATAGAGGGGAAATTCAAACCGAAATCACAGGATTAGTCTGTGTGTGTGTGTGTGTGTGTGTTTGTGCGCGCGCGTGTGGTCTTCTAGTGTTAATGAGCTGCAAGCACACCAAACAAATCAAAGTAACCATACATATGACAGATATTCTGTCAACTGCAGAAATCAACTGCAGTTGACAGCACAGAAGATGCAACACTACATCTTCAATGTTTACGACTGAATGGAAACAGTAGAACTGCAGTGTGGGTGAGACTTGTTTAAAAACATGTCAGTAGAAGACGGTTCTAGCTCACCGTGAGAAAAGGGTGTTTGGAGCTCTGTAGAACCCGGTTCTCTGTCAGAGTGTGTGCTACCTCATCCTGCCAAAGAGGGAAAGAACAAAGCAAAAGTCCATCATAATTCACACACTGCACAACATCATAAGAAACACCATGATTCTACTGTATGAGCAACTTTGGATTTTATTGACCTGTCACAAAGTATTATTATTCCAGAGACGGTGATACAGAACACGACGATATGAAGTGATTCTTTTACCTTGAACTAATGGTGTCACACTATTTTTAATGATGAGGAGCATGGAGTATGACATTGCTGACGTGCATTTCACTAGGCAATGTTCAAAAGGGAGTATGACCATTTTTTTATCATTCTACACAAACTGATTCTGCCCTTAGCACTAAATATGTAACCTTAACAGGAAGTAGAACACTGATAAACGAGGGTACTAAATATGTAACCTTAACAGGAAGTAGAACACTGATAAACGAGGGTACTAAGTGAAGCTGGTGAAGGTCAATATTGTACCTGACCACTGCTCAAAAAGTCATAACATGGTATTGTGTGTGGTGACTCCCTGTACACACCTCCCCACTAAAATGTATGTTGCACATCATACTAATCCGACGCTTCCACCTCGTCCATTATTAGCCTATATCGGGACCCCTTGGCGGCCGTTATCCCTTACATATTATTTGGTATTTGCCTGTGACCTCTTTTTATGTTTTTCTGCTTTAGTCAGTGCATTTGACGACTGTGAAGTGTACTATCTTATGAGGTTGAAGAGAGGGGGTATAGTGATACAGATCTCCTTGAGTTGTGCTTCTGATGGTACCCATGTTGAGTTTGCACAACTATTTCACATGGCAAGTGCAGTGCAGCTATGCAGACCAAGCAGGTGTGCTTTCAATTGCACAATACTGCGTTTGATAAACATCAGGCTCAAGATGGGGTACATACAGAACTTACACATCCTATACATGCATACACACACACACACACACACACACACACACACACACACACACACACACACACACACACACACACACACACACAGAAAGATAACATACCTGGTGGCTGAAAAAAAAAGATCATGACAGCACAAACAATAACTCAGAAAACTTGCTGAAAGTGAGATGTTAAAGATGAAAAGCAGCAAAATGAGAACAAATTCTCTCTTTGTTTTTCTTTCCTTGTACCTCTCTACTTCTCTTTCTTTCTTTCTTTCTTTCTTTCTTTCTTTCTTTCTTTCAGACTCACTTTAGCCACGATCACTTCCTTCTTGAGGATCTTCATGGCGTAGTATTTCCCGGTGGTCTTCTCCTTCACCAGAATCACTTTCCCAAAAGTGCCCTTTCCCAGAAGCTTGAGGTATTCAAAGTTGTGCATAGTCTGCGGAGATGCAAAAACAAATACAAAACAAAAACACATTCAGACGTGTTTGTTTGTGTGCGCGAAGATTCTAGAGAGAAAGACAACATGTTGTACAGTATGTTATCTTTGGCAACATTGCAGTCATAACAGCTCCATTGAATTTGAATCCGAATCTGAATATAAAGAGAGAGAGAGAGAGAGAGAGAGAGAGAGAGAGAGAGAGAGAGAGAGAGAGAGAGAGAGAGAGAGCATCATATTGTTTTATTATACTGTTATGTTGTTATGTTATTCTTTGGTAAAGGAGTGTACTATTTGTTGTGGCAACAGAGATCATTTGAATTTGAGAGAGGGAAGAGATGGTGGGAGGAGGAGGAAGAGGAAGAGGAAGAGGAAGACTAAGACACCTACACCAAGGGTGTGTTTGTAGCTTAAAATAGCTGAATATGAGTGTCTTAAAACAGCCTATTTGCATAGATGTTATTTACAGCAGTCACAGCTGTACAAGGAGGTCAATTACTCTCTCTCTCTCTCTCTCTCTCTCTCTCTCTCTCTCTCTCTCTCTCTCTCTCTGTATTACTATGCACATAGTGATGCTCAACCACAATCAGCTACCAAAATGGTACTTCATTTTATTATGCATATTAATTGTACTAAAGCTTGTGTGTGTGTGTGTGTGTGTGTGTGTGTGTGTGTGTGTGTGTGTGTGTGTGTGTGTGTGTTCGGCCAGAGTGCATACACACCACTTTGTGACGGGGTTTGGAAGGGTTTAAAAGGTCCATATCGAAGGGGTCAGGGGATGAGTCCCTCCTCTCCTCCTCCTGTTTCTGAAGGCTGTCTGCCACCGCCTGAATGGCCTTGGTCCACTCCTCCCTACACACACACACACACACACACACACACACACACACACACACACACACACACACACACACACACACACACACACACACACACACACACACACACACACACACCAGTTAGGGCAAAAGTGCCTGTGTGTGTGCGACAGAGAGAACGAGTGTGTCTGATCAATGTACTATGTATCTGTGAACATTCTATATCTGTGATGTCAATGGTTGTGTGTGTGTGTGTGTGTGTGCGTGCGTGCGTGCGTTTGAGAGAGAGCAAGAGAGAGAACGAGTATATTTGTGAGCATGCTATATCTGTGTCTATGAACATGCTATATCTATGATTTCTCTGTGTGTGTGTGTGTGTGTGTGTGTGTGTGTGTGTGTGTGTGTGTGTGTGTGTGTGTGTGTGTGTGTTGTGTGTGTGTGTGCATGTGTGTGTGTGTGTGTGCATGCATGTGATTAACACACCTTTCCTCCGGAGTCTCCACGTGGAAGGTGCGCTCAATGACACTGGTCCACTGCAGACAGCGGATGATGAAGGTGTTGGATTTAGGCCTCTCCGTCTTCATCAACTGGCACTCTGAGATGTGAGAGAGAGAAGGAGAGAGAGAGAGAAAGAAATAAAGAAAGAAAGACAGAAAGAGAGACAGAGAGAGAGTAAAAGAGATGGAGACAAAAAAATAATAGAGAGCGAGAAATGAAAATGATTGCAAGAGTTCAAGTCCTTCCA
>JAODXP020000025.1:19506636-19519136 GCA_027497455.2 Sardinella longiceps
CTCAGTGTCTGACAGTGGAGCAGCTGGCTGGCTCTGATCTCTACACACACACACACACACACACACACACACATCCAGCTGCCTACTCCCTGATCTAGGGCCAGTGCACCCACAGTAAAAGGCCTGTGCTGTGCATCAGAGAGGATCTAACAGACCGTATGAAAGACGCCCCGCAAGTGTGTGTGTCTGTGTGTGTGTGTTTGAGTGTATGAGAGAGAGAGAGAGTGAGAGAGAGCAAGAAAGAAAAAGAGCACTTCTATATAAGTGAATGTGGGACAGTTCTGTGTAAGTGTGTGTGCGTGTGTGTGTGTGTGTGTGTGTGTGTGTGTGTGTGAGTAATGGTTGTTGTGTGTGTGTGAAAGAGAAAAGGGCTGTGTCTGGGCCTGTGTGGGAGTGAGTTGTGTCTGTATCTGAATGAGAAATGCACTGTTAGAGAGTATGTGTGTGTATGCAAGAGAGAGTGTGTATGTCTGTGTATACAAAAGTGAGTGTGTATGTGTGTGTATGTAAGAGAGTGTGTATGTGTGATGGCTATTGTGCCCATGTAAGAGAGCTTCTATGTGAGACTCATTGAAAGTTTTTCTGATGTCCTCAATGTGTGTGTGTGTGTGTGTGTGGGCGCGTGTGTGTATGTGCTTGTGTTTATGCTTTGTGTTTGTCTGAGTGTGCATGTGTGTTTGTGTATGCCTGTATGTGTGTGTGTGAGTGTGTGTGTGTCTATGTGTGTGTATGTAAGAGAGTGTGTAAGTGTGTGTGCGATGGCTATTCTGCACATGTAAGAGAGCTTCTATTTCAGACTCATTGAAAGTTTTTCTGATGTCCTCAATGTGTGTGTGTGTGTGTGTGTGTGTAAGTGTGCTTTTGTGTATGCCTTTTGTCTGAGTGTGCTTGTGTGTGTGCATGTATTTGAGTGTGTGCCTGCATGTGTGTGTGTCTGTCTATGTGTGTGTGTGCCTGCATGTGTGTCTGCCTATGTGTGTGCGTCTATATGGGTGCGTGTGTGTGTGTGCCTGCATGTGGGTGTGTGCGTGTGTGTGTGTGTATGTATGCATGCACCTGTGTATCTCACAGTGCATTGTTACTGCACCTGTGGAAATTGTAAGGTGTGAAGATCAGTAAACGTCAGTCAGTGAAAGTGTGAAAATACACAGTTAGTGTGTGGGAACAAGTATAGCGTATGGATGAGTTGCTTGTGCATATGAGAGAAATAGAGTGAGCGCATGAGAAAAAGAGAGAGACGGACCTGCATGACAAGAGATAACGTTTCCTGTGTACATGTGCGCATTGTTTTCTTGAATTCAAATCGAACTGAGTTAGTGGAGGCCAACGTGATGTAGGCGGAGGCGTAAGTGAAGACGTGGGGGGCGGAGGGGGGTAACTTGGGAAATCAAATGCTTTTCTGACACACTGGTCAGCCACACACCGACCCCCCCTTCCTCCTCTTTTCTGGGTATTATGGCCTCGTGACTTCCTCACCTTTACATAGTAGCAGAACTTACCCCAAAACCACCCCCCACCACCACTTCATATTTCACTAGAAAGCTGCATTTATCTGTGCAAACACAGGAAACATGCACGGGATGTAAAAGACACACAAACACACACACACACAGACACACACACACACAGAATCCCCCTCTTTTCTAGACACCATAAAAAGTGATTGTAAACTTAGTTATGAGTGCAGGCATCCAGACCGGCATTCAAACACGAAAACACACACACACACACACACACACACACACACACACACACACACACACACACACACACACACACACACACACTTTATTTCAGGAGAGGTCAGTGCATTACTTCTAGCAGGTTTTCATTTTAACTTTTCTGCAATGTTAACATTAACAGAATGTTAACAGAAGTAAGTTGGGAACAAAATGGAATGCTTTTTTTATTTGATTTTATTGTTGAAACAGTCTATATTATTGCTGCATTTTAAATATTTATTTGTAAAATATATATGTCATATACAAAATATATAACATACAGCAGCACAGTATACACTTTGGTGTTTATAACATTATATTCATGATGAAGCTTGAGGTACCAAAGTAAACAATTGAATGTTTGTTTGTTTTGCAAAATTAGCATCCAAAATCAACATATTTATCATAAATGGTCAACATCTTCTGGTGCAAACGTAGTATGTGTAATATCTCACGCCTGTCAAAGAGCCCCTTGTCTATTTGGAGACTGAGGCAGCATTGTTGGTACTCCTAGTTATGACTGAACAGCACAGCACAGCATAGCACACTCGGGGTGCTTTTTAAGAAAGAGGCCTGCGGCTACAGACAGCATTGAGAGAGAGAGGGAGAGAGAGAGAGAGAGAGAGAGAGTGAGAGAGAGAGAGAGTAAAGGACAGATAAACAGAGAGAGGGAGAGAGATTGGGGGAGAGAGAGAGAGAAAGAGGGAGAGAGAGAGAGAGTGCAAGAGAGAGAGAGAGAGAGAGAGAAATAGAGAGAGAGAGAGAGTGCAAGAGAGAGAGCGAGAGGTCAGTGGAGTTCGTGGCTAACGCCTTTCTCACTACTCTCTCTCTCTTTATCTCTATTTCTCTCTCTCTCTCTCTATCTCTCTCTCTCACTTATTTTTTCTCTCTTTCTTCTTCCTCTTCTTTTTTTATGATACCACATTAGTGGTGCTTCTGGTAATCAACAGCCAGATTCAAGAAAACAGGAAATGACTCAGGAGACGCAGCAACATGGGCAAACACCATTTGGTAAACACACACACACACACACACACACACACACACACACACACACACACACACACACACACACACACACATGTGCACACAAACACACTCCCCAAATACATCTACTTACTATATGGCATGATAGTATGTTGATACATGAATGTGTATGCACATTTGGGTGCGTGTGAGAGAGTGTGTGTGTGTGTGTGTGTGTGAGGGGGTTATGCTTCTGTATTTATATATAGTTAATAACTTTTGCTGCTACTTGTGCATAGCCTCCGTCCATCACTTTGGACTCATCAGTGACACAGCAGGAGAGAGGAGCAGACGCAGGGAGCGTCCTTCTCATGACGTCACTGGGGCACATTTGCAAAAGTGTCTCCATTCAGATGCTGATAGGTGATAGGCAGTTTGCAAATGAGACACGTCTATGGCAATAACTGCACCATATTGGAGTGAATATAATTGCACCATATTGGAGTGATATACTAACTTACTTCTGTGAGAGCTCTGAATGCTAGAAGTTATGCATCACATATCAAATTTGCATGGTGTGTACGTGTGTGTGTGTGTGTGTGTGTGTGTGTGTGTGTGTGTGTGTGTGTGTGTGTGTGTGTGTGTGTATGTGAGGTGTGTGTGTGAGAGGTGTGCGTGTGCATATGGTCTATGTTTGAGTGCATGTATGGGTGTGGGGGACACAAAGTTCTTCTAGAGAGTGTGACAGTAAGCGGTAGACTGTAAACAACTGTGAGTGAGTGTGTGTCTGTGTGTGTGGTGTGTGTGTGTATGTGTATGTGTTTGTGTGTGTGTGTGTGCGCATGTGGTTCTGCGTTCCTTTTTTAGGAGGAACAACAACAACAGCACAGCACAGATACTTCACTGTCTGTAATTCTCTAATTTCTTTCATGCACACGCACACGCAAACACACACACACACACACACACGCACGCACGCACACACTACTCGTGCTTCTGTTTACAGCAGATCAGGGGGCTGGTTCATTCACATTAGAGTGCTGCTGTCATACATACACACACACACACACACACACACACACACACACACACACACACACACACACACACACACACACACACACACACACACAGACATCCTCTGACCACAGGCAAAGCCCCACTGAAGCTGCACTGTGAAACAGGATCACTCCTACTAAACAGCTCTACAGCCTCTGGCAGTTAGGCTTCCACTGCGCTACAAAAAAAGCCATTCAAACCAATAACACACACACACACACACACACACACACACACACACACACACACACACACAGACACACGCACATGCACACACACAGAGACTCACACATCAAAGAAAGATACAGTAATAGGAGACGCTCACTGTCATTAAAAAGTACATGGTCAGATTTGAATTTAATTCTGCTTAGAATCTGCTTAATTCTTGCTGTTGCTTAGTATTCTACTGAAATTCTGCGCTATACTCAAAATTGCCTGACTACATTGAGTGTGCTTAAATAGGGCTGTGCTAAAGTGTATTCTTCCCAAATACTAAAAGTTGTCGGAAGTGCATCGTTTTCCTCAACTGTGTGTCCACTGGAATGCAATAGTAAGATAAGTAAGAGCATCATCTATTAAAGCTGATATGCATCTGATATGCATCCTGATATTACATTTTCAAAGTTTTTCATATTATTCTGTGTTGTGGTGGCTAAAAGCACGCAGAGACAAATGTGCATTCATGCTTATGCACCTACAGTATACACACCTTAAGAGAGACAACCTAGTTACAGCGTGATGTTGCTCAGACATTATTAGCATGTTCTAGTAGCCCCAGAAAGACTGACAAATGTTTGTAAGCTTTTTATGTAGCCTGTGCACTAGTTTTACAGCAACAACTGCACAACCTCCCTTCAACATCTTTAATAATAATAATCTTTTTTCTTCAATAATTTACTCTGGTCTGCATTAATGCCTTTGACTAACTCTCGCTCCACTTCAACCTTCCCTGTGTGGTCCACAAAGAGATGGTTTTATTTATGTATATTTATATATCTATTTATATTTATTTGAGCATGCATGATCCATTCCATTCTAGCGCAGCATGCTCTTTACAGGCACTGACTCATGAGTAAATACTGCATCACTAACACAACAATCAGCTGAAGGACACTGATATGATTGCGCTCGCTGGCTGACAGCCATCGGTGCTCTGTAAAATCTTTTCAATCTCATTATCTAGCCGTTAAAGTACAAGTACAGAGAGCTTCTTAGACGGGCCTAAATCTCCCAGCACTCTGAAAGAGTTATTCACACGCTGATTAAGAATGAACACAAACGGAACATTAGTATAGCACATCAACATTACTAACACTGTATAGCATCACTATAGCACAACAAACTATATAATATAAGAGATACAACTGAAAATAAACAAAATCACCAAAATAGGCTACTTGTAGGCAGCATAGGCTACTGACAACCACATGAATGTAAATCCTGATGTCAGACTAAATACAAAAGTAAACTTACCAGATTAAATACCAACTTACACTGAATCATAATAAATCAAAATAAAATAGTTTACTACCACACATGCGAGCCCAAACTAATATTGATGATTGACTGACCTATTGATATTCACTTATTGATATTGTTGATATGCTTTTTGTCCACTGCTTGCTGTCTAAAGAGTTTAAATTATCTTAACTTTGTCAAAAGACTTTTTGGGTCACCAGCGGTTACGATAACCATACTTTAGTCATAACAGGTGGTTGTACATACAATTTAAGTCACAGTAGAGACATAAACAGGGGAATCGGTGGTGGGCAGGCAGGCAGACAGACAGACAGACAGGCAGACAGGCAGACAGACAGACAGTTAGGCAGGTGGCCCCTGTGGCGAGCGCACAAGCATGAGGATGTGGCTTTCTCAGGGTTAGCTTACTGACTGCTCTGTGATCACACCAGACATCCACTTCCTCCTACCATTGTTTATTCCAAAACCTAGGCTATTCGTTAAGGGAGGGAATAGTCGTTATAATTTTCGCTCAAACACTACTGAGCAGGTTTACGTCTTTGCTTGCGTGTTTACTGAACTCCTAATTGGCAAGAACAATTTCGAGCATGTTTGTGCTCATCGTTCTAGACGCGCTAGGAGGTAGCAGCCATCTGCTGAGAGGATCAATTATTTATGGAAGTATTTATGAATGGATTCACCATCATCTGTCCTTCAACAAAAACAAAGAGTTAGCCTAGCGATTGGGCTAGCTTCTAAAACAGTCCCTGCGCTTCCCCACATCACTCTGGTGCTAAGAGATCAAATATGTCCACAGGAAACAACAGCAGAGAAATACTGTCAATCAACACTTCTACTGCATAGTCTGGGTTAACCCAAACTGCAGCTCTATCAAGACTGACAATGAATCCTCAAGATCTCATTTCTAAGGGCATAACCAGTATGAAATTGTTTGTTTGAATTGAAGCAGTCAAGTCACTGAAGCACTATAAATGTTTAGAAGGGCAGCAAATGCATCTTAGTGTAAACAGTTTTAAATGCAGTTATTTACTCAATTTGAAGAAAAATAGGGCTACACATACAGTAATGTAGAAGGCCTCATTGGTTGTGGAATATATAAAGCCCGCATCACCCCAGATAATTAGCTGTGATTGGTTCCTCGGACTATGGCCATTTGGAAATGGATTACAGTAGGTTCATGTCCAGACAAGCCTGCAAAGCAAAATTCCACATTTGCTAGCAGTTTTGTCTGCGCTCTGGTTCAAAGCTTGTTCTCACGGCCACCAGAGAACCGGAGCTCCAGAGTTCAGGTTCCGACGAGCCGTTCCAGAACACCGCACGCATTCCATTCCCCTCAGCTAAGGGCTTCACTCGGAGGTAGAACAAAGTGGGGAGGGGAAGAGGAGGGGTGTGTGTGGGGCGATGAGAGAGGAGGGGGGGGGGCATTGAGGGCAGACCTGCCCCAGAGAGGGAGAAAGGGAGAGAGAGAAAGAGTGAGGGAGAGGGAGAGGGAGAAAGAGTCTGGGAGGGAGGGAGAGAGGGAGAGAAAGAGCGATAGAGTGCAGCTTGTTTTTCACCCCCCTGGACCCTGTTTGGCTTCCCTGGCCAATGACTCACACTCTGGCTTCGGCCCCAGCAGGTCATCCAAACATCCCTCCTGGCTTCCGTTACCCCCAGCACTCACCCCTACACCCCCTAACCCATCCACCCCCCCATCACACACACACACACACACACACACCCTCACCCCATCTCCACCCCCTCCTCCATCTGAGCATGAACACCCACCCACCCAGATTGCCCTCTGAACGTTCTCTTCACCTTGCCGGCCAATCACTGACGAGTCATTCAAATGACTTTGATGACGGACCAATCAGAAAAGGGGCATTATGCAATATGGAGATGAGGTTGGGATGCAGAGGGAACGTGTTAAGGGTTAATGGTAAGCAGAGGACACTGTTTTCATCACACTACCAGTATTATTGGAGCAAGGCCACTACATGATGGGTGAACTTAACCCCCGAGCGAAGGGAGAGGAGGAGCAGATAACAAGCGAGAAGGGAAGAAAAAGGAGATGGACAGAGGTAAAGAGAGTTTGTGGGTGAAAGACAGAGAGAGAGAGAGAGAGAGAGAGACACAAAGAGAGTAAAGGATATATATTGAAATAAAGAGAGAGATGGGGAGAGGGAGAGAGATTGTAGGGGAGAGAGAGAGAGAGAGAGAGAGACAGAGAGAGAGAGAGAGAGAGAGAGAGAGAGAGAGAGAGAGAGAGAGAGAGAGAGAGAGAGAGAGAGAGAGAGAAAGAGAGAGAGCTTTGAGCCCACAGTGTGTGAGGGCGGGAGAGACAGAAACTCAAATCCCGTGTAGGCTAAACAAGGCAGCCGTCACGCAAAGCGCGGCAGACAGCGCCAAAACACATTCCTCTCCTGCCAAAGCAAAGCCAAGTCTGTCCCCTTCATCCGTCTGTCTGTCCGTGTGCCAGTCTGCCCTGTCAGTCAGTCAGTCCATCCCTCGGTCGGCCCGTCTGTCTGAGTGCCAACCCACACGCCTGTCTGACTACCTGCCTATCTGCCAGGACTGTTCTCTTGTTTGTCTATCCTTTCATCTCTTCCTCTATCGAAAGATAGAAAGATGAACAGATAGATTAGATACATACATACATAGAAATATACATACATACCGTACATACATGCATATAAACATGCACACATGCACAGTATATACATGCATGCATGTTTGAAGAGGTAATTCACAATGTATTTTTCAAATATTTCAAAAATATATGTATAATGTTCAATATAATTTTGATAACTTTGATCAGTCCATCTCCAATTGTATTGTATTGGCTTGATTTGTTTTACTTGATAATAATAGTTAAATGGCAGTTTGATAGAAATTACTTATTAAATGTACAAATTCAATGAAATTACAAAAACTTAATTTTTGCCATTTCTGAAAAAAAACACACACACACACACACACACACACACAGCACACACACACACACACACACACACACACACACACACACACACACACACACACACACGTATATATACTGTATATTCTACAGTACATACAGCTCAAAGCAAAGGAAGCCAATGTGTCTGGGCCTCTGCTTGCCTGTCCATCTGTCTCTCTGTCTGTCTATCTATGTGTGTGTGTGTGTGTGTGTGTGTGTCTGTCTGTCTATCTATGTGTGTGTCTGTCACTGCTTTGCCCAGTGGCCTAAGTAAGCTGATTTGGGCTGGACTGAGTTCAAGCACTCTACTCAAGCAGGGCCAGAGCTCATGGTGCTGATGCTGTGCCGTTGGCTCCTTCACCATCCTCAGAGGCACGCACGGCTCACAATCAACTTTTACTATAATCTTACCGTCTATTAGATAGGTACATTTATGCTATGGAATACAGCAGATGGATGATAAATGCTATATGCTACCAGCTACCAGTAAATCTTTTATATTTTTTTTAAAAAAAATTCTAAGTGAGATGGAAATCTACCAGCCACTTTTGTATTATAACAGAATTGGTAAGCTGCCTAAAGGTCACAGTCATCCGACCTAGCCGGCACACCAGACTGCTGTTCTCTCTCTCTCTCTCTCTCTCTCTCTCTCTCTCTCTCTCTCTCTCTCTCTCCCTCTCTCTCTCTGTCGCCTCCACTGCACGGAAGGCTGCTGCTCCTCTGCCCTGCCCTGTCCTGACCTAAGGTGACCTGGCTGCACCTCTCTGACCTCCTTCTCACAACGTAACTGGCCTACAGCCACCAGCCCAGCCCAACCTCTGCCCAGTCACATCCTCCATACACTACACCTAACCGCACTGCCACCGTCTCCTCCTCCAACCATCATGCTCCATAGCTCTGTAAGGCTTGCTACATTGGCTGGTATAGGGTGAAGATTGAAAAGAGAGAGAGAGAGAGAGAGAGAGAGAGAGAGAGAGAGAGAGAGAGAGAGAGAAAGAGAGAGAGAGTGAGAAAGAAACCACATTAGGTTGTATAGGGTGAAGATGGAGGGGAGAGAGAGAGAGAGAGAGAGAGAGAGAGAGAGAGAGAGAGAGAGAGAGAGAGAGAGAGAGAGAGAGAGAGAGAGAGAGAGAGAGAAAGAGAGAGGTAGAATGAGACAGAGCGAGCAAGAGAGGCACATTGATGGATTTGAAGAAGAGAGAGCAGCATTGATGGATTTGACGCCTCCCTGGAAAGCGGCAAGGGGGGAGACAGTCTCATAATTCCGAGTGGTGGAATTTCTCCAACGGCAGCCAGTGGGTGAAGGGCCGGGTGGGGATGGGATGGGTGGAGGGCTTGATAGGAAAATTCCTCAAGTACCAGGAAGTTCAATGTGTTAAGCCTGTGAGACGTTCCAGAGACGTTCCGTTGGAGAAAGAGAACCGCAAAGAACATCCAGTGACGAAGCATTTTATTTTTGTTAAAAAGACTACAAAAAAAACACCCATCACGTTTGGAGTTATTTTGGGGTGATTCCATCAGATGTTGTTTGTTCAGAGATGAGGTTGGTAACTGTGGCAACAGCTGCAGCTGCCGGGGCAACAACGCCGCAGCAGTGCTCGCTGCCCCGGCGACCGTTACGCATCACCGCGGGAGAGCGGCTCTGTTTTGTGTACAGCACACAGTAAAGGTCAAAGGTGAGCTGTGCTGCGGGCGAGGACACAAACAGCCTCGACTGCGAAACAAGTCGCAGAAAAAAAACGGTTCTAGAATCACCTGCAACCTGAAGACCCTGGTATAGAACGACCCACTGAGAAAAAAAGACCTCACATGACAAGAAACAAGAACAGAGCTGACTATTGATATATAGATTATCGATAGACACACGCCGCCAATCATCTACCA
Source organism: Sardinella longiceps (assembly GCA_027497455.2). Lineage (NCBI taxonomy): Eukaryota > Metazoa > Chordata > Actinopteri > Clupeiformes > Clupeidae > Sardinella > Sardinella longiceps. The sequence continues at coordinate 19,516,687 of JAODXP020000025.1, forward strand.
GATGTGCACTCTGTGCCTAAGAACTGTTGATCACACTGCGCTTGTTGTTGCGATAGGCTCCAAGGAGAGGCCACAATGTGTGAATAGAGATTTATTTGTCAGGGCTATTCACAGCTGATACTACAGTTGTAAATACTGAAATGTACTGGTGTTGGTGACATCATTGATCATCTCAAAGTAAGCATTTCTAATGCGTTTAAATGGTAGAAATGACACTGCCAAGGAAGAATATTCCCAATCAGTAAACATTAAAACACAGGCGCACGCACACAACTACCTTACATTGTCAACCTAGTGAATCCTTGCTGCTTGCAATCAATAAACAGTTCCATCTACTGTTTGGCTATACACTCCAAAACATTAACAGCATCTAAAAGGACGTACTTGTTCAAGATCAATAAACGTCCACACGGGGCTCCAAACAAGTTTCCATAAACATTATCCATCCATAGACACATCCACTAGACTCCAAGACTACACACCAGAGACCGATATCTCAAAGAACCTACCGGCAAAGTCTAATGAAAAAAGTCTATCCACGTCACTGTCCTAGGGGGTTTGTGTGCATGTCCTGAGAGTTCTACAGTGAATGAATGAATGAATGAATGAATGAGTCTATTTGATGTAAAAACATTGCATAGTAACAGTAACCATACATTTAAAAAGATAAATAGACAGGGATAAACACAAAAAAGCCCTAAGGCTTATTTCCATTGTGGTCCCTTAAAGTGGATATCCACACCCTCTCAACTGGTGTTGAATAAAAAAAAAACCCCAGAGAGGTTAGATACTGTATGTGTATGTTCTGTATGTGTAGGTTCCATTGTGTGAAAATCCTGAAAAACAAATTAGAATAAAAAAAAGATTTAAAATTCAATTTTAATGGCTTTCATAAGGTTTTTAAGAAGAGCTCTTCAAATGTAGCCTGACAAGCCAGACTACAGCATAAAAATGTATAGTCCAAATGTATGATCACGGCTGAAAGACCCTCGGGTAAATAACGCTAAGCCCGCCCATTGGCGCCCAATCTACCTATTCAGATAGAACGTTGTGATTGGCGAAACACCACGATGTCTGAACACAACCTAGAGCGTTGTGATTGGATAGACTAGAGTACGTCTAGAGTTCTATGCTACTTCAAATCTAGGCTAACCTTAGACTGAATTGGCAAAAAGCCCAAGTGGATTAATCCCATCCACAATGCTTAGGGTTTAGTGAGGACATTGGGACTCTCTCTAGTCTATGGTCTTACATGTCCAGTTCTTCTAATCCCTCTTTGGATGTGCATGACCTTTTACACCCCCTCACACCAAAGTCTGCCTAGGGTGCCTGGATGGTGGTGGTGGCGGTGTCCCTGATCTGGTCACTTGTCTTGTCTTGGCACTGACCTCTCTTATGAAGCCATCCCTCCTTCACGATCACAACCTCCCCCATGATGGCCCCTCAGGATTGGGTCCTGCGGCGCTCAGCAGCCTGGGCAGTGAGATGGGAGCCAGCGGCCTCTCTTCTTCAAACTGAGAGAGAGAGAGAGAGAGAGAGAGAGAGAGAGAGAGAGAGAGAGAGAGAGAGAGAGTTATTAATTTTCTTGATCTTAAAAGTCTTACCTATACAGTTGTTTCTTTAAAATGTTACCATATAAATGTATATCATTGCAATGCTTTTCTATAGACTATCTTGTATTACTGCTTTGGCAATACAAATTCTGTTTAGTCATGCCAATAAAGCACTCTTTGAATTTGAGAGAGAGAGAGAGAGAAATAAAGACAGAAATAGAGAGAAAGAGAGATTGTGCATTCGAGTTCAGACATAGCCAGGGGCTTTTCCAGTGGTTACTGCTTTAACCTGCACAGTAAATTGGTCCATTTAAGATATTTGAGACTGAGATAGTAAGCAAACCGCTGTCATTTAAAACAGTTAAGCCTTCACCTTCAGACAGTATACCGGTTCACTATAATGTCAACAGCCACACTGTGACTTTGGTTAAATACCAACCTGAAATACCAACAACTGTTCCTTTTACATTCCATTTTCAAAGAAAACGTTGTTATTGCCTGTAGCTTGCATACCGTACTTGTTGCACATACTGTAGTGGTGCATGACTCTGTACAGCTTATCACTTACTGGGGCGGAAATACAAACAACTGGATTCAGTTTTAACTCAGGTGTGTGTGTGTGTGTGTGTGTGTGTGTGTGTGTGTGTGTGTGTGTGTGTATAAACACAGAGATCTGGTGTGTGTGTTTGTGTGTGGGTTGATTTTACAACCAGCCCAGCATAAACAAGAGAACTACAGCAGACATAGCTTCTCCAAATGCCAACTCCTAAATAACCTCTGCCAGTTTATAGAGCAGATTATTGATGTGTAGCCATTAACCCAAACACAAACTGAAATGATTTTACGATTATGTATTACCAAAGGGATTACTAAATTAATACTAAGCCAAACACATTG
>JAODXP020000025.1:19524136-19559136 GCA_027497455.2 Sardinella longiceps
TTCTTTATAATATTATAAACTATTTTTACAAACAAACAAAAAAGGCAGGTTTGTGGAAGATATGCAGAATATGTCAACAATTCTCCAAACACATGATGTGCTGTGTTGGCTTAATCTTACTTGATCTTGATAAGATCAGTGCTCACAGGAAAAGGAATCTTTTCGTTTCGATATTGAGACATCTCTAACCCTTCACCTGACCTGACCCTACCTGCAGTATTCATCATGACGTTAGGACTAAACAAAGCACAAAAACACACGGACACAACACAAACCTGACAGACATGCTTAGCTGAAATGCCCCTGGAATTTCATGAATTTATGAATACAAAGGAAAAATACAAGGAAATCAAGTAGAATTTGACGCTTTACTGTAATTTTATTTTAATTTCATTTACCTGCTTAGAATCCTGCTTACTGTAATTTTATTTTAATTCATTTACCTGTTTAGAATCCTGCTTGTCTATCTGCTGTACCTTGACTCAATGTTTAGGAAACATCTCACCTGCCAAAGACACATCAAAAGGCAGTCATTTCAGCAGGCTAGTTATTAATTGGCCTGCAGCATTTTCGACTTTGGCTTCAATTTGTCTCAAACGGTCTAAAAGAGGAAAATAAGTACCCTGTGTCTGGATTTGTTGCTAGGCTAATCGATAAAGTCCGCACCAGCTGAGCGTTTGCAGATGCTCGGGGACAGAACGACCTCCAATTACAGCCTCGGCCTATCTTATAAACAAACACCTACTTGGCTATTTCATTCCCAACAGGAGATGTATTGTTGATGTTGTTTATATATTGTACCCTAGCTGTGAGGGTACACACAATAATAAGCAAATATAAATAGGCATCAGTGCTCATTTCAAAACCCTGTGGCGGATGCGGGCTGAGTCGGCTGAGTTCACGCCACAACCGGGCCGGATGTCGCTCATCCACCACTATCTGGGGGGCTATTTACCAGAGGCTAGCGGCCACCCTAAAATATAAAACTCATTTCCAGATCCATCTCCTGCATTCTGATTATTCCAGACAGGACAGTGAGAGACTAAATTACTGCTTTTTACAGGACTGTTTGTTTTTATGTCCTGGTCCTGTAACTAGGCAACCGTAACACCCCCCGCTTCCCGCTTCCCACCACCACCCCCGAATGGACCACCTTGAGCGAGACGCCACATTTTTCAGAGGAGGAGGAGAGCGGCGAGAGAAGGTTGGGCTGGGGTTGGGCTGGGCTGGGCTAGGCTTGGGTGGGGTGGGGTGGCTTTTCTTTGCTCCTCTCCCTTTACCCACTGTTACTACTCCGTAGCAAATGCAATTTTGTTTTGAAAAGGCTCACCAGTTTCCATTTTTGTGTGTGTGTGTGTGTGTGTTTTTACATACTGTTCTCCACTAAAGAATATGTTATAAAGGTTTTACTAATGAATTTGATTCCTTAAACTCAAGATTAGATTGTATGTTATAGTGGATTAAATAGATTTAGGATAAGCGGATTACGGAGCCAACAGCCTTTCTGTGCTCACAAGGGTTCGTTTACTCTGTGTGTGTGTACTGTATGTGTGTGTGTGTGTGGCTGTGCGCTCACGAGGGTCCATTTATTGCTTGAAGCCCTTTCTCTTAACACACCGGAAACAACAACTTGTCAACGGTTCATTCAATCGTGATCCCATACTCATCCCAGTCTGCAGCACAGGCTTGTGGCCTACAGAAAAGCCCTGATGAAGTCAATAGCATTGATTTGGTTGATGTGTTTGTAGAGGCATCTGCTGAAAACATCAGCAGGATGCGGTAAATTACAGCTGACATCTGGTGATTTCCTAGAGGACAGTGTCTAAAATTTATAAATAACTCTGCTAAAACAGTGAACCTTTCATTGAAAAAGGAAATGTTTAATGAACTCCCAATATGAGCCTATTCATTTACCATCATTCAGTACGTGCCAAAATCATTCTTTTGTTTTCTTTTTTTTATCAAAAACAGCATCCATGGTATTTTGTTTGCTTTAGTCCAACTTTTTAGCCCTCAATATGATAGTTCTAATCTAACTAATTAGCCTTATTTCCATTAAGCAGTTCAGCGTTAACACATACTGAGAGCAGAACACGACACAACACAGACTGATGGCCCTGAACTACAAAGTTGGTCCCACTGACACACAGCGCATAGCTGCCCTCAGGTTTCCCATGAAGCATAGCAACATATACTCACTGTCAGCCCATTAGGAACATTTAGCTAAATCTAATGAAGCATATCAAGTGAAGCATAACATCTCAATACAACAGTCTAGCAATCTTAGCCTCTGATATGCAATATTTGTTCAAACTACCGGTAATTTTGATTTAACGATAATACATTTCTTTAATAGGATTGAGTTTATGGTGCTGTTGTTCAGTGCTGTGTCTATTGATCATCTCAAAGCTGACTTCAGTATCTTAGACAACATTAACCTATGACACAGCAACATCTTTAAAGGAAATAAGTACACAGCGAAATGCTGAAGCGTCTAATAACTATCCCACTACAAGGCCTACAAGTACAGATCACTACTTTGGCTTTCTGCACTATTCTCCTCAGATGTTTACAAAATAAGACAAAAGATGTACTATATATAAGTGACTAGAGTCCATAAGGCAATGCGTCTATCGAGTAAGGCAAAGCACTGCAGAATTAAGGCGACTGACTCCTTTCCATAGGGTTATAATGCAGATGGATGCTCTTGGTTCCCTAACCTCCCGCTCTCCTCCTCCTGCTCACTATACATATACTAACCATCACGTTGACACGGCCAAAGAGAGGGGGGAGAGAGAGAGAGAGAGAGAGAGAGAGAGAGAGAGAGAGAGAGAGAGAGAGAGGATGCCAAGTACGTTGTAGCTCAAAGCATCTGGAGGCAATGAGAAACTTGACATCCTTTGATCTCACATACCAAATGCACAGTCTCGCACAGTATATATACTGCACTATATATATATATGCATAAGAGTATCATGTCACCCAAAAGCGACAGGCAACATGCCAACTACATCAGTGATAGCGAGCAACAGTCAACAGTGAAGAGGTGCAGAGGTGAGAGAGAGAGAGAGAGAGAGAGAGAGAGAGAGAGAGAGAGAGAGAGAGAGAGAGAGAGAGTACATCATATTTATTGGAAGGAAGTTGGGGCTACCCACCATCGCTGAAATAGGATGCTGCGATCACAGCTTCACACCACACGCCAATCAAGCGCCTCCTCGACAGCGCCATAAAACAACAAATTACACTCCTCCTACTTCTCAATCAAACGGTGATTCTTCATTTATCACACACAAACTATCTACAGGGTGCAAATCAGTATCTCTTCTGACAAAACTTTTTTTTATAAGATTCCCTGTTGGGTTGCAGAGTATGGAGTTAGAGCTGCATAATATAATATCTAGCATAAGATGATAAAACATACAGTCCTAAAAAGACGAAGACTCTTCTCTTTCATGCATAAGCTTGTGCTTGGGGAATTTGTAGAGATTCAGTAGTGCCTGACAGATTTTGTTTGATTCTCTCTGGTGGCACCTGCCTAGCACCTGTCTCATACAAAAGAAAACCAACAAAGAGGAATGGGGCCAATCTTAGTCAGCAATGGTGGATGAAACTGAGTTGGTTGCTGGTTGTTACCATCTCTTGGCAGATGCCTTTGTCCAAAACAACTTTCACTGTATTTGAACCAATCACCAAACACCCCCACCTCCCTTCAGTACTTTCCATGAAACTCAAAAAAACATTTTTTTTTGTGTGACAAACAGCCACCACTACTTGGTTTGACTCCAATTCATGAGTCATGAGCAGTCAGCAGAAGTCTCTTCCGGTGTACATATGGGATATGGAGAGCTTGAACATCATAAGGAGTTATTAATGAAAAGTTGAAAAAAAAAAAAAAAAAAAAAATGAACAAGCTTACCAACCACTGAGCATTGCACACCTCACTTTTACACTAAATGCGACTGCACCAGGCATAGCGACTGTCAAACTATGTATAGAGACTGTGAAACTGTGTATTACTATCAGACTCAATTATGCAAAGTAAATTATGGCATGGGGACAGAACTAGAGGAACCAGTATATTATCATGCAGTTTATCAGATGCATGGACACTGTCAGTCCAGTGGGACAATGGGACAGTGGCCCATAATTAAAGTGCCTAACCATCCACTGCCATCAGTCAGTGACTACCTAAGTCATCTCTAGCCATGGAGTGTGTGTGTGTGTGTGTGTGGGGGGTCTATTACAGGAGATGGCGATTGAGAATAACACAATCCTGCATTTGCATTTATGACATAGAGAACTGCTTTCATAGATCTGAGCCCTTGCCAATCCCAATCCACTGGATAATCTAGCACTGCTGGACACATGCAGGACCCCTGCATCCAATCTGACTTTGTACGTGTGTCTCTGAAACAAACATACTGCACACACACACATACAGTGTGTTCTGAGTCCAACAGTGGGGTGATCTGGTTCAGCACAAAACAGATGATAAACAAATGAATCAGTCTAGGCAGCCAATACAAATGGAGTCCATATAGTGGTCTTGACCAACTGCACTACAGAAATTCAACACTGAGTGCGTAAACAGTCTACTGTATTGGAAAGTAAGAATTTATTAACTTGAGACAGAATTGGAAAAATAAGAAAATACAACTTAATATCATTTCAAGGACAATAATTATCATCTTCTCCACAATATCTAGCCAGACAACTGAAAGGTTTGTGAGGGAAAAAAAGCGAGCACAATGGACCGCGGTAGTAAGGCCTATGATACATAAGGTACGTTATCGTGAAATTTGGGATTGTGGAATATTAGACCAATCGTACAGCAAAAAAGTCCTCGCCACAAAAGAAAACCAAACCAAAAGAAAAAACACCATACGCACATAAAACAGGGAGAGAACTCCGTGTCGCCAATGGCCTGCATCGTCTAGTTAGCCCAATAAGTTATGGAATGGTCCTACTGTATACTGTACCTTGGACAAGCAAAGCTTGTCACCAGAGAGACCATCCTATACAGTTTCACCTGGTATATGTCAGTTTAACACCGATTATCACTTGAACAATGTTACCTGAAAGAGTCCTTGCGTAAAGTCACGAAAGGAGAAACGTGCCTCACCTGCAAGCAATAGTCCAATGTTGTTTCGCGGACAATCCGGATTCAATGGTAATTCACGTAACTTACATTTTCGTTGTTAAATAACATGTAGCTCGGAGGCATTATGGCTGACATGTTTGACTTAACCAGCTTGAGTTGTGTTTTACTTTAAAACGACTAATTTCCGAGCAGTGACATGAACGTCTGCGGAGGATGCTGGACAATCTTTTTTTTTTATGGCGAAAGGCGTGAGAGGAAACCCGCACGAATGTACGTGTACCAGATCAGAGGAAGCATCCCTCGATAGAGTACTAGGTTTTTATACAAATCAAACCATGCTCTCTTAAAGTCATTTCTTTCACCATTGAACAATTTGTTCTGTACAATCAATAACCCAAACGCGTAGCGCGCAAAATGACGCAAGTTTAATTTCTTATTCATAAGAAAGAGGGCGTATGGTAATTCTACACGTGCCACATGTTATCTCGTAACGCGTTAGTTAAACTCGATTAAATAGGATTTGGGCCTAACTAAACAGTGAGTTTTAAGAGACGCTCCATCACATCCGACTGATCACAATGGGAACAACCCAGCCCCTGAGCGTCAGTTATACACATTGACATAGTGATATAGCCAACATAACCACAAAAATACACTTGGAAACTTTACGTACCCTGCGATTCAGAAGGAACACGGGCTCATTGCTTGGACGCTTGGGTGACTTGTTCGGGTTCCTATGTCCATCAATATCCCCAGTGTAAATGGTACCCCTACATACACTCCGCGACTCCCTTCGTACTCCCATTAAGCTAAGCAAGCCCTTGTCTGAAATTCAACCCGTATCGCCATCATATCTGCAAGGTCCTATCGCCGTCAGTTTCAGCCCCGTCACCTCATTTGGCTTTTCCCCTGATGCGCAGAGTTCAGTAGCCTGTGCAATTCAGAGTTCGGCGCATTGGCCAAATGCAGTAGACCTCAAATCTAATTTCATATAAACAGGTGTCTTACAAAGGGATGTATCGAGAATAAATAGGCTACAATGGAGCAAATGCTATTTTCTCTGAATAATAAGTCAATGAATGTAGCAGGGCATATTTCCACATGTAAAGATTAATTCTATCCACTTATGACATTTATGGGAAGAAAACATCAAACTGGATTACCTTATAGTAATTTTGGCTATAAGATAACTTATAATATAGATCACATTACTTGGCAAACCTTGTAGGCTGCAACATGAAACGTCCTATCCGATTTTGCGCAATAGCCCTGACATTGAACTTTCAGATTATTCGCAAGAACTGGTTGCAGGCTGCTGAATTTTTCGATTTTGCATAAGCCTATTTTGATTTGGAAAAATATGTGAACACCACAACGGTATTCTTAGAAGCCTCTTTAAGCAGGTTAAGGTAAGGGGTGTTTTGAGTGTTTCTTTCACCTCCGGAGGGAGCTATCTCTCCCTCCGGACTTTCCCCACGTTGCTGCCGGTAAACACGCATTACAAGGCGGGAAAGCCCTCGATTCACCTTGCTGGGGAAGGCTATTGTCCCAAAGTGAAACTAAGCACAAATATAGAAAACATATATATATGAGCGCATATGGGTGCTGCCATGTGCAAAATGACACAATTATGAAAACAATGGCTTAAAAAAAACATAGGCTAATCTAATTAAAATAACTGCGTTGTAATTTTCATACCGATAAAAAATAGATTTTTTTTAGAATCTTTTTAGAATATGACATAGGCTATTTGTACAACCAACATGTGTGTGTGGAACATAGGCCTATTTATTGTACTAAGCTAGGGATGAACAAAAACCTGTAACAAGGTGAAGACATTCGTAATAACATTTATGAAAAATACACTATTTATCAGATAATTAGTTTTACAATGTTCCTTAGATTTTCTTGAATTATTGATGTTTAATATTTGTAATAGCCTACCCTGTAATATATTGAAGAATTATTCAGAATACTTGAAACTGTCTGTAATTATTCCCTGTGTCAGGGAGGTTATGTTTCCATTGGAGTCTGTCTATCTGTCTGTGTTTTTTGTTAGTTTGCAACTTTAAGGCAAAAGTTACTGACATTCTTATGTAATTACCAGATGTGTGTCTTTGCCCAGCTATCTTAATCATTGTCCTTATTAAATGACTTCTATAGTTTTCATTGTCATTTCCCCTCTCTCTCTGTCTCATGTATTATGTATGTATAAAGTGTCTCCAAGATAACTGAATAATGTGTTGTGATGGTATGTGTGTAGACAGGGGTCTCCAACAAGTAGCTCTCTAAAGAGTCAAAGGAAATGTAAATAAAATAAAAAATAAACCTATTAAAAGCAAAACTTATAAAAAAGCAAATTCAAACATCCTGCCCAGCTATATACTCTCTGATGAGAAGAGATAATTATGCAAAATAAAGCTGCAACAAATTTAGATGACACTTCAGAGGATGTGTGCACTGTACTATAAGCAAACACTTTAGGCCTATCACTAATACTGATGTAAAATAGCTCTTAGAGGTAAGATGATGGTATGTGTCTAAGATGATGGGACACTAGGGATATATGTGTGTGATGATGCGATGTGTCCTGATGATGGTACAGTATGAGTGTGTACTAAGCTCAGTGATTAGATATTTCAGTGATTAAATATTTTGGCTTTAATTCGAAAGTATAGTAGAGAATATGTATGGTATGACTGGATTTACTCTAAACAATTCAAGCACTGACCACGTTTGATAACTCGCTTTACTCATATTAACTCTGAGCCCTGGGTTTAAAATATAGAAATAAAGTTCATGGAGGGAAAATAAATGCTCATTCCAAATATAAGCTAGCTGTTTGTGTGATGTGTCAGTTCCAGAGAGAAGAGAGAAAAACATCAACAAATACTGTAGTTTGGCTTCATCCTCAACTTAACAAAATGTACAGCATGCTGTATAATTTACAAATGTCAATGTCAATGTCAAATTTATTTGTAAAGCACTTTAAATTAGACAACAGTCAGCCAAAGTGCTGTAAAATAAAAACAAAACAAAATACAAAAAATAATAATAAAAAGCAAAATAGCCAGAAACAAGAAACTTAATATAGCATAAATTAACTAAGGGTAATTTTTTTTTTTTTGGAGAAAACAAAGAAAAGTGTTTTTTTGTCAAATGTTTCATAATATTCATAACTAATATTCATTTTGGTTAAGTTAACAAATGCCTCAGGAAAGTGTTTTGACAAATGTAATGTAACATGTACTGTAGGGTAAATTGTTAATGTTATGCTGGTGGTAATGAGCACAATGTGATGGGGATCTATACTCTGATCTCTTTTTTTCCCCTACTTTTGTACATTGTAGCAAACTTTTTCCACAGACCAACCAGCAACCTCCTGCAGATCCCAGTTTGAGAACCAATGCAATAAAAACACACCCCTAAAATATATATAAAAAAATTTGTCACATTGTCTCATCATAAAACTATGTCTTAACATGTTAAGTCCTCTCTTACAACATAGGTCTGCAGGTGTAGCATCCGTTCCCTTTGCACACACAATAGTAAAAGAGATTGAATAGGTATTTAGACTAAGGGAAATTGTGTTTGCAAGGCTCATGAATGAATTTCGAGCTTGGGAACTAGACGAATCCGACGAAACTACCGGAAGTAAGCAGACGCCATTATTGAGTCACCCAGATCACCAATCTGTCCACAGGGATAACTTGATAGCACACCATAAAATACTGTGATTTACGAGATTCACTACTACTTGATAATATCAGAGTGTTCCATGGTTTTTGCTGTTAGCTGTCATTGACTGTGCATTGCCAAAAAGGTTTGTTGACAGTCCAACAATGGTGCCGCCACAAGATGGCAGCCTACACAAAATGCTCCTCGGATTTGTCTAGGTTGTAGATTATAGAAGTCATTACACAAATAACCCCTGGCTTAATCAGGTACAATTACAATTTACTGTTTACAGATTCCTATTTCATTTGATCATGGATGACTGGACAAACTATTCTATATGAAAATCATCATTGCCTTGAGAAACCCATAGTTGCATCTTAGGGCCATTCTCTAGACTCTAGAGTCTGTGGCAGGCATGTGAGGTTGGACAGGGTTGGTCTGGAACAGACTGATTAAGCCAATTATCCTTAGCTTAAGCTTAACATGAGACAGAGTGTCTAAAATCTAAAATCTGTGGAACGAACAGTATAGACTTAATGCTTCTCTAAATTGGTTAACTGCCATGGTTTCATTAGATGAAGATATGGCAATGAGTAATGCAGGCATTTATTCATAAATCCTCTGGCAAGGAATATCTTCTGATTGAAAGATTGCCAAGCTGTGCAGTGTGTTGAAGTAAAATCAAATGCAGACAACTTGAAGGCATGCACTGAATTCTTAGAATTCAAGAGCTCTCTCCAGATGAAGAAAGGCATTTTCATGCACTTAGGCCAGTATGCAGGGTTAAACGCATGAAGCTAGGCACTTTTTTGGACTGGGGAGGAGGATACAGCCCTTAAAGCTTACAGTGACGACAGTATATATTAATAGATGGATGTACATTTTTATACAGGCTATACTGTATCTATAAAAACAACTCAATAATTCTGTTTTGGTCTTTTTTGGAATTTTTGAAGCTTGGGTCAAAAAGAAAACATTTTCCTGTTTTGGGCTTAGTAATTTCCGCTTGCAGCAAATGACTTTGGGGGGTGTTATGGCCATGTGGGTGTAAAGGTACACTTCATCAATGATGAAATTACAGACTTCTGATTACCAAACAACACAAATGTTTAAAAGATGAAGATAAAATGCATGAGTGACTGGGGATTTCTGTAAAACTTCACCTTTTGAGATCAAGTTTTTAACTAGGTTTATCTTGGTAACTTTTGATTAAACTCATTTGAAGTTTTCAAATGAAACAAACACCAGTGCAGGGAAAACATGGCCAGGCTCTAACCCTGTGTTGACCTACAGATGTTCTTGTCACAAATGAATTAGTCATTTAAGCCCTTGTTTATCCCCACACGGATGGCTTACGAGAACAGCCAGAATATTGAATTGTCTGTGAAATTGCGTCTGGGAAACGGATGCGTAATGGAGTCATAAATACGAATGTTTCATCCTGGAAGAGACGTGGATTGGCCAGGGAGGTGACCAGATGCGTTGGATCCCTAGCTTCAGGGTCATGTACATGGAAGGGAAGCTTTTGGGAAACGATGCACGTAATGTCATTGGAAAGAGCCGGAATGGTAGTAGTAACAAGAGCAAGAACGCCTGCAGGGCTACGGTTAATCTGGCTTATAGGCCTACCCTGTGAACGACACGACCCCATGTTCTCTCTGCCTCACGGAGGAGAGCTTGTCCTGAAAAGGCGTTAAACAGGCCAGGATGCAGGCTGTCATTTATCCAGGTTATGGCCGTTGTATGCTGAGCTTTGAGAAAACTGGACTTATTCTTAAAGACTGAGTTCTTCTATATAATTTTCAAAAATAAGTCAATTTGAAATACAATTGCATTGATGATTAGGCTAAGACCTTTTGGGTGAGATGGCAGGAAGGCATTAGGCAAACGCTTTATCTGCCTCTAGAAGCAGCAAACAAACAGATATGGTGAGCCTATATCACTTTGGCCTGAATCCAATTTTGACAAGGTCATTTTTTATCAGTAAAATGATTTGTGAAAACCCATTATTGATTTTTTTTTTCCATTGGGAAATAAAGTATTATTTTCCTGACTTTGATAATCAAAATAAATGCTCTCCCCTTTTTGCCCACAGAAGGTTAAAGCTTTCTTACTCTTCCAGCACCATCGTTCTAAAGAGGAGGAGTTAATAATAATAATAATAATAATACTAATAATAGACTTTTCAATATAAAAGGTAGTAAGAGGGAGATAAACACCTGCAGCCATCAAATTACCAACTACAAAAATGACTTTCCATATATGGTAAGGACTTGTACTCATTGACATAGCTTGCATCTGGTTCGTTGCCTGCTATGCAGTGCCATGTGAAATACTGCCACCTTGTGTTCATCCTAGAATGATTTTCACATCTACCTTCGGCACCAAGTTAAGCCTTTCACAGTTAATTTCAAGTTTACTATATGTGTGACTTAGCCACACAACCAAACCAAGCACAGAATACAGACAGAACTAGCATTTCGTCATTGATATAGCTTTATTTCTCTAGTAGATACAATACTAAAATAAACACAAGTCTTAAAAAAAGTTTGTTCAAACAAAGAAACTGTACAAAACATTTATATATATAATATATTATATACTACAATTTAATTACAGAACAGTCTACTGTCCAAAAAAGGCACTAAATTCTTAAAATGGGGGGAAAGAAAATGAATGTACTGATTTAATCATTTCCAATTCGATACAACTTGCGACACGTTGAGACAATTCTCTGCAGATTTAAATATTAATAGCAATAGTGTTTTCATGTATACTGTACGTCAAAGGACATGATATGATTTAAAAAAAAAAAAAAACTTTTGCAGAGAATGGGAGAATCACAAAGCACCCCCTGGGAGATCATGGTGAGATCAAAAGAAAACCTCTGTCTGACCCAAAACTAGGTGTCAGTGTGGGTAATGTTTCACCTGACTGAGGACGGGTTTCGTCCTGACTGCATATATTAACCAGTGTGTTGCAATATAGAGTTAACTCCTGTGACGAGTCGCTACTGCTTAAATGCGTTTGCTGACTCAGCAAAATGATCCAGTGTAGAGGGCTGATGCCTCGGCAGACTGAGAGCAGAGGGAGGAGGAGGACGAGAATGAGAAGGAAGATGACAGAGAAAAACAGGGAAAGTAGCATTTGAAATAAAATAAAAAATCTCTCAGCACACCCATTCCACACACACACACACACACACACACACACACACACACACAGTTAGAGTGAATAATTAAAGCCTGGATGAGAGAATGACTAGTTCTCTCAGATTCAGAAAAAACAAATTGGTTTCATTTTTAACCAAAAAAGTATATTTCACATGAATTAAGTCAGAATGCTACTCTGAGGCATTACGAAACATATAAAAAGACTTGAAGGAAACAGTTTATGTCTTGAGGTAAGAATTATGTTCTGCACAACATAAACATTATTCATGCGCCTGTTGAATGAGAGAGAGTGAGAGAGATTTGTGTACACTACTGACAATCTGTACTGAAAACTGAAAATTTCACAAGAATTAAGTCATTTACTTAACTGCCATTATATGGAATGGCAGACTTTCACAATGAATAGCATAGCAATGTTAACCATGTTATGTCCCAACGTCTGGGATCCCTGACAATAAATGCTTCTATTTTGTTGCCATTTATTCATTATCATCATTATTTATAATAATTATAATTATTATTAATATTATTAACTAATTATTTACTCAAAGGAGGTGCTTTGTCTTCCCACAACAGATTACTGTACGGTTTCTTACAAATCAGGTTTACATGATACCGTAGAAACCAACCGCAACATCAGTAAAAGAACAACATAGATCTGACAGAAACAAACAAATAAAAATTGGAGACAGACTTCTGTAAGACACAGAATACGATTACAAAAAAAAAAAAAAAAACGACAACTCACAGATCAAATAAAACAATAAAGGCATGGTTTGTTTTATACATAAAATCACTAACTAAAAAAAAAGATTTACAGTGTGGAGATAAAAAATATAAAAAGAATAAACACACTCCAAGTTCTTTTAGAATGTCTCTTTTGTCATTTTTTTTCCTAGTTAAAGAAAACACAGTATGCTAAGCATAAGGTTAGTTGATTGCTTATGAGGCTGAGCATTCACTATAAAGACAGAGGTCATTGAGAGAGAGAGAGAGAGAGAGAGAGAGAGAGAGAGAGAGAGAGAGAGAGAGAGAGAGAGAGAGAGAGAGAGAAACAGCCTGACTGCCCTTACCCGATAAAATGGTTTTATATCCCAGGGATCATAAAATCCAAAACACAAAGAGAAGGCCAAGACAAGACATGACTAAGACAGAAAAGGGAGATGGTCCCACAAACGATATTCTACTGCAGCGTCAGACAACACCACAGTTTTTATTCTACTAACAAACCTCCCTGCACCGACTTGCTCCTAATACCTGAAACCCTCCTAGGACCCTGCTCTGAACTCAAGAGGACTTTCTCCCCTTCTTAAATACATTTTTACAATGTACTTGACCTTACCAACATGGCTTCCCTGCAACTATAGAAAAACCTTGACCTCACGTCATAGAAAGAAAACAAACAACAAAAAAAACAACCGCAACAACAACAACAAACAAAAAAAAAACAGTGTGCAAAATGGGGTGAAAGCCACACATGGACTTCTCCCGATGAATCACTCACACTTCTTCAGGCTGTCTTTGCTAAACCTGTGGAAGGACAGCTTTGAACTGGGGTTCAACCATAACTTGTCCCCACGTGTTCAAACGTAATTATTTTTTTAAGGTGCTGCTCAACACGACTTAATAAGGAGCTTTGTATTTTCAGCTTCCCTCTCCATGATTTTAAACCATAACTACTTATGATTATATTACAAAAAAAAACACACTATCAAGGGCATTAAGCATTATAGAGACAAGACTTGTCAGCTTATAGGACTCAACACAAGAGAGGGACATTTCTTCTGGTGGCTACAAAAAAAAAGATTATTCTAGTTACTCTGAGAAGCAAGGACGCTTAAGAGACAGTTCAAAATAGTTAATAGTTTGAAGATATAGCATAGATCTGACAGTACTCTGAGAGTGATATTTTGGAAAGGTTTTCTCTTCTCAGACACCATGCCAATAACAGTTCTCCTGACTTCCTTCCTCCATAAAGTTTGAAACATATTTGACTTTTCACAATCTCGAGCAAACATTATAAAGCGAACATTTACTGAACAATCCATTCCTTATTCCGTACGTTACTGACAGTTGTCTATTTTTATATTCAAAAGAACACATAAAGCTCAGAAAGTTTCCCCAATCCACACTGACTTTGGGTACAGCTGGCTTTATATAATACCTTTCACTGTAATGGAGGATAGAATGTTGAACGTTCAAAGTAAAAACAAAAACAAAAAGACAAACAAACAAGTCTGGTGTTGGTTTGGTGTTCTCAGCACGGCATCTGTGTCAGACCTCATTCAGGTCTACCACCCAGACTGCATCTGAAGGTTATGTCCCCATCAGGGTCCTGAGGGACCCTCCTGGTTTGTGGTTTTGTCACCTGAACCACACTGTTGAAAAGATTCCAGAGGGAAGAAGGATTCCAGAGAAAAACAGTTGTCACCATAAAGCCAAAACCTCAGTAAAATCCTTTTTTGCTCTCCATGTTCAAGGAGTCCAAGGTCCAAACAGGGAAAGATGGAGGACCCCACAACAACAACAACAACAGTAACAACAGTCCATCCCCATCCATTCCCAGGATGCCTCAGTCCAGCAACAACCGAAATGAACGCACAGGCCCATGGAAGCACGTGGTCAAAGATTAACGAGGTACAGAAGCGCTAGCTACTCTACAGGTGTGAGACTGCGACGAGGTCCGGAGTGTGTTTTTGCGGTTCCTGAATGTGGAAGAGGAAGAGGTTGGTTGAGAAATGTGAAGAACGCCAAAGGTATTATCTGGGTAAAATATGGCTGAGGGTTTCCATGCCCTGCTCCTCAAAAGCAAAGTCACTGTAATATTTGACGGGAGAGAACCACCAAGTGTTTGATGCAGTTGTTGACTGAGAAGAAGGGCTAAAACAGTGATTAATCGAGTCCAGGATATATAATGCTGCTTCCAGGGGTAGGGGCCTTAAACATTGGTTTGGTCATTACTATACACAAACACACACACGAACACACACACACACGCACACACGACTTTCATCAACACTTCCCCTTCCCCGTGATATTGCAGCCAGCTCACTCATCCTCCAGCGCCTCAGTCTTGATGTCACTGGGGACTCCGCCTGCTCCTGGCCGTGATAGGGCAAGGATGGTGTGATTGACAGCTGCCATCTCCACTGCCAATGAGATTGGGTCTTGGTGGTCATTGTGACCTGCAGCGTCATCCTGGAAATCAAGAAACAATTGTCAGCTATCTATTCAGATTGTTTTTTGGCCATCAAATGGGATAGGAGTGAGTGAATACTGAACATACACCTCTTTTTCAGTAGAAATCCCATTCTTCCAAACTTGCTTTCCAACAAGCATGCACAAGCATGTCTTTCTAACCAGGAGTCTGTTTCCCAAAATATTACTTGTTTGGCAATAGTCTGATGAAGAGCGTGTAGCTCGAAAACGTTCACTTGGTGAATCAAAATGCAAAACGGGAGCAAGTGTGCGAATATTCAACTTTATCTTTATAGTGCCCTTGACTTTGTTTGTCCTGCACCTGCATGTTGGATGTGCGCACCACCTTCTTGTTTGTTTGGCAATAGGAAATTTCATTACAATTGCAATTAATTCAGTTAGCAACTATGCTTTTGTAAAACTGACCCCAGTGGTGTGTTGTTGTTTTTTTGGAGATGCTAATGAAAATAATCTGCTCTAAAACTCAAGCAAGCAATATTTAATTCTACACTCCCAGGTAGCCAGGTTCTCACACAGCGTTTAGGTGGTCGTGGTTCTCACACATACTGATCTGCTATGTAGCTCAGCCTGGCCAATAGGCCTATCTCCACTTCTTTCTATTTGCCTTAGATAGAGTACCAATTAAACATCGGCTTTTACCCCAACATAATGGAGGACAAACATAAAACATGTTCTGTTTGAATCATGATGCATCCTGCTCTGTCTCCTCTATCCAGTTACTGGTTTGATTGATATTGGACAGATATTGGACAGATATTGGCATTGGACAGAACGACATACCAATCTTCATCTGTTGAGTTCACCAGATTACTACAGGCTTACCAACCCCCACCCCCCCTACCTCTTTTCCACCACTGTTAGACTCTTAATTCTCCATGAGTAATTTACCAGCTAAAACCCCCCAACCTAATGAATTCATAAATGCTGGAGAAGTACTATTGTTAGTACTATGTAATAACATGGATATTATACAATCATGATTTGTTACAGCAGTTTCCATTTCTTCACCACCTCAGATTTTATAAGGCATCATACACTTGTTTCAGTATCACTAGGTTTTGTGTTTCTGTTTCTACAGTCATCTAATAGACTCAAAGAGAAAGAGGGGGCTGCGTTGTAGGGGAAGAGACATAGCAGGTGTGTGTGTGTGTGTGTGTGTGTGTGTGTGTGTGTGTGTGTGTGTGTGTGTGTGTGTGTGGGGGTGGGGTGGAGGTGGGGTGTACCTGTGTAGGAGAGGTGGGTTCCAGTCGGTAGAAGCCAAATGGCCGGGTCATGGATCTCTTCTCAAAGTAGGGGACATCACAGCCCTGCAAAGACAGCTTTACCTGAACATGTGGGAACAGTTCTGCACTGGTTGGGATAACAGATACAGCAAGAATAGCAAGTAGACTAGAAAGCCATAATAATTTTACCTTAGGCTACATAACAAATTTCAGAGAGAAACTATGCAAAATCCGAGAGAGAGAGAGAGAGAGAGAGAGAGAGAGAGAGAGAGAGAGAGAGAGAGAGAGAGAGAGAGAGAGAGAGAGAGAGAGAGAGAGAGAGAGAGAGAGAGGCTGTTATGACTACCTGCTCAGCGTAGTCGTTGCCATCTATGTCGTCACTATTGGAGTGTCCACCAGGGCTCTGGACGTCAATGCCATGGCTCTCCAGGATTGTGGCTTCTTAGTAGAAAGAAACAGGCTGTTATTTGTCAGTTTGGACACACACACACAAACACACAAACACACAAACACACACACTCTTTAGACAAATACAGTCAGAGGTTAGCTTACAAAAAGTTTATAACCCTACTGAAAATCAAAAAAAAAAAAAAAAAAAACACATACAAATTTTTCCTTTATACTGACCACATTTGATAGATGTGCTTAGATAGCTATTGCTATTTCTGGTGCTACACAAAAATACACAAACACACACACACACACACACACACCTCTTAGTGTGAACGCACAATATATGAGGAGCCATTGCAAGATTAGACACATTACCAATGTTAGCACGGCGCTTGATCTCCTTGCGGCGGTTGGCAAACCAGTTGTACACTTTGAGGGAAGTGACCCTCTCCAGGTCAGACAGCTTCTTTCCTGAGTTGGAAATGTAGGGTGAGGACAAACAAGTAGAACCCAATTATTGCAGTCAAATAAAAAAAAAATATAGTCTGTACTTTCCTTCTTCTTATCATGAAAATCAAATTAGTAGCTGTGAAGTTATATTCCTATCAAAGAATCTAAAATAGACCTCTGCTGGAAGCCAAATGTGTTGTGCATCGCAAGCAACTTTTCATAGCAGAGTTTAGTTTAGTGGGCAAGTGGCATTATGAGTAGTTGATCACAGGTAGGTTATGATTGGTAGAACAAACCAGGTTTCTGGATGACGGCATTGCAGGCGTTAGCAATCTCCTCCCTCTTAGCCTCGTCTGGATACTGGTTGTCATTGAAGTAGCTGAAAGAGGGGGAAAAAGAATGTGAAATTGCTGCTACATGCACTGCAAAATCTACCTGCTCAAATTCACACAAGCGCGCGCGTGTGTGTATGCGTGTGTGTGTGTGTGTGTGTGTGTGTGTGTGCACAGACACAAACATACACACAAGTACACACATGAGCAATCCTCTCCTTCTCCTTGACTATTTTGAACCAGCCATATCTCTAGTGTCAGCTGTAACTCACTGTCTCTTTCCCCTTTAAGTGACTTTCAGTTCTTGATCTCTCCCTCTCCTCTTTAAGTATCATGTGTTTTTAACTAAAAAATAAAATAAAAAATTAAGTAGTCTGCCAAAAGAGGGTAAAGAATGGTGACATCTCTCTGTTCCCATGCGGACAATTGTCTTCTTTTAAAAAAAAGAAAACCCTGTGTTTCTCTTCCCTTTTTCCTCTCCCTCTGTTCCTCCATACCCCCACTCCATCTATCCCTCCATCCTCACCTCTCCATGACGGCGAGGCACTCCTTCCTCCAGGTGAAGCGGCTGCCTCGCCGCAGTCGGAAGCTCCCGACCGCCGTGCTCAGAGGGGGCGGGGTCTGACGC
Organism: Sardinella longiceps; assembly: GCA_027497455.2. Classification (NCBI taxonomy): domain Eukaryota; kingdom Metazoa; phylum Chordata; class Actinopteri; order Clupeiformes; family Clupeidae; genus Sardinella; species Sardinella longiceps. The sequence continues at coordinate 19,542,334 of JAODXP020000025.1, forward strand.
CACTCCATGTCCTCCAGGGACATGGGGGCTGGCCGCATGTTCAGAGTGGCACCTGTCAATCAAAACATCACCTCATCAGTCGTCCAAATTTAGGTGTGTGAAATGAAGTTGTCCAAATATCTGTAAAAAGGTGAATGCAGCCCTGTCATCAATGAATATATAATTTATCAACTGTCGATCAATCCATATAATATATCATTCAGAAAAAAAAAAAACCCTACTTAAAACACCTTAGATTTGACCGTTGTAAAGGTTCTCCTTCATTAGCCACTCTGTTATTGCGGTCATTTTGTCTTATTTGTCCTGATCTGCTTGCTTGTTTCTTTCAGTCTGCCCATGTTGGGTATGTTTGAATGGATTTGTCTTTTATATGCTTTGTTTCTATGTTTCGTCATATATTTTGTGTAGAGTGTGTGTACTGTACATCTGGATGTCAGGGATCCCTTGCAAAAGAGTTACAAAACAGTTATCAGTGCAAGAAATAAGACAGTTCCTCAGAAATTGCACCATTAAAGTTACTTTCTCCAGCCTTTACCAGTTCAAGTGCCACTAACAAACAGGGCTAGGACTTGTACAGCAAAAAACACCACAGACAATAGCAATGAATTTCAACTTTGACAAACGAAATGTTTCCTGATGCATCAACTCCGTGATTGGCTACAATGTTTCTATATATTCACGTCACTGCTCTTGGAGGGGAACGCTGCAGTATTTTTTCTCCACCACAGCAGCAGGTGGCAGCAGTGGGCTGGATGCACCCAATGCACTCTTGAGGAGATGAGTGGCCGCAGTCTTCTATAAATAGGCTACAGCACCCAGAACTGCTGCTGCTAGAGCTGCTCCTGGCAGACTTCCGCAGCTCTCCCTGAAGGACGTGCCACAGGGAGGGGGAATGAAATGAAAAGAGGGGGAGGGAAAAAAAAAAGGAAAATGAAAAAAAAAATATATAGACTAGAGGGGACTACAGGAAGGACAGTAGGCAATGGAAAGATGTTCTTGCCTGGGAGTCAACATCTATCTCTCTATCTTAATCTCAATCAGGGCTGTATCTTTACTGATTGTCAGACACCTAATAGCATCAGAATGCTGTCCTATGTGTAGTCAAGTGAACGGCACATATTCTGTAGTCCAGTGGGATTGTAGACAGACTTTCCCACAGAATTCCATCCCTGCCCGAACACATGTAATCACACAAGTATCTCTGTGATGGGTGTGTAAAACTTTAGCCTTCTCTGCTACACCCAGCGACACGCTAAGTTGTGACAGCTGTGCAGTTCACCCTCCTGGTCAGGCAATGGCTCCTCTGACGCCCTTCAACTGGTGATGATCAAACGTGTTTGTGTTTCCCTGAGGTTCTTAGAGAACGAGCTCTTATTGGCAGACATCTCCGTCCGTCTGACTGTCAAAACAAAAATAAAAATAAAAAGAAGAATCTTCTTCCAGACGGAGCTCCGACAAAACAGATGAGGAAGTCTGTCACTGAATGCATGGCCCTTAAAGATAGAGTTTGGGGTACTACTAACCAAAGTTCTGTTGTTCAACATAGACTGAGCCGCTAGCGCTAACTGTATGGCTACATAATATTGGCTCTCAATCTTATTTCACACAATACCATTCAGTTAACATAAGCTGTTAGTTTACTAATTAGGTCCATGTAGCTCCAGATTCTCCAGCAGCTTGAACAACAGTTGGGAGTAGTCATTTTAAACATTTTAAAGCAATACTTCTAGCAAAGTCTTATGTCTGATATACAAGTACTGTAGGCACAAACACAGTGTCTACATTAGTAACTCTGGGCTGAAGGTCAGTGTGCACATTTTCCATTAAAAATCTAAAGCATATTTGAATAAGAAATCCAAACAAAACAAAATAATAATAAAAAAAACAACTAGAAAAAATACTGCTTCCTTTGAGGTTTGGAGCATCAACTGCAACCATGGTTGAGCAGTTGTATGCTGGATTGGAGCCCAACAGAGAGCCTGCAATTAGGAGGAAGCTGCACTGCTTCAGAGCTTGTCACAAATACAGCCCAACACCATATCATCAGTACTGCTAGATCATAACACCATGTACCAATGCTATCTTTAACACATGTGTGAGCCTCCACAGCAGTCGCTTTGACATTGTTGTCAAAATTGTGTTATTGCATTCAATTGAAAGAAGCTTACAAACGATGTCAATATCGATAATATTGGCCAACAAATGACGGAGATATGGGCGTTCAAAGTGTTACAATGTCATAAGTCAGAGAATAACGAAACGCTGAGAATAACAATGATGAAGTTCATTAGCTTTGTGACAAGGGACTAGGCTAGCTATTCTGATTCTAGCTATAAAGATGAAAATCTTTCTGCTACCTACTGCCAGTCTAACTAAATAAGTAAACTGATGTCTACTTATCTAACATGAAACCAAGACAAGAATATCCCTAATTGTGGACTTTGCATGAAATATAGATATAACATGGATATAACCTGAACTGGACCATAAAGGTAAGTGGATGGTTTGGTATTTTGCTGTGGAGTATGCAACGATGCTAACGTTAAGCTATGTGTATGTGTATAGATGCAGCTGTCAGTATGGGATTTATGGCTGTCATGTCTCTCATCTGAGTGATATCCTTGAAGCAGAACAATCAGCAGCCAGTTGATACTTGGCTTGTACAGTTTATAGCACTACTTAACAGCTTATTAAACTTCCTTTCATGCCTACTAGCTGTGCCAACTTAAGAACCCGTCTCACTAGCTAGCTTCCAGCTCAGTCAGATTCTCCACGTTAGCTCCATCTAGAGGAATTATAAGGACCCAAACACAGTCTGCAAGTTACTCATAGTTTAAGAAAAAAATGGAGAAGCCCCTTGACATTAAGATTATTATTTTTTCTTATCATCTAGGGCGAATGTTCACCTTCCTTGCTGTGGCTTACTGTACAAACCAATTAGCACCAGGAATCTTTGATATGCCAGCTAAGTTCGTACAATGCTAAATGGAACCTTCTCAACACATTTTTAACCCACTTAAGGTATGAATTTCAGCACAATCTAATTACAATATGAAAGTGTAGACTTTATACTGTGAAATTATGCTGAAATGTGAAATTCTACTTTTTTTGGTGCAAGCAATTTTCTCAGAAACGAAGCTTGTGACAAGCGACTGGTTTTGCACTGCAGAGTCGCATATGCTACGTTCTCAACTCACAGAACAGTTCCTGGTACAAACAAACAATAACTCCACGCAGACAGGCTGTTCACAGCAAATGCCATGCTCTCAACTCTCAATAACTACCGGTAATAAAAAAAAAATAACAATTGGCCCACTGAAGCTGCCGTTTCTATGTAATTTCTGCTGACAGCCAGAGATGGTGCTTTGAGCACTTGGATGTTCATCACATGCGCATGCGGTTTGAGTGTTTATATCCACAACGTTGCTAGCTACTGGCATGACTTAATCCTGCCCCGGTACTTAAGGTATGCACACCTCAGGAAGTGTGAGTGTGTGTATTTGAATGTTCATACTGAATGTGAGCTGCGTGTGAGTGTGAGTGTGTACCTGGGGTGGTTTTCTCCAGCTGGTACCAGCGGTAGAAGGCTCTCTTCTTCTGTTCACTGAGGTCTGAGCCCTGCTGTAGCAGCCAGTGGGAAATACGGCTCTGACTGATGCCTACTCAGACAACAACAAAAACAACAACAACAACAACAACAACACAAGAAAACAGATTATTTTTAATTATCAATGCAGTCAATTAATTCACAGCATAGTGTGGACAATCGGCAACAGAAATGCAATGCAGAAACACACACCAAATACTGTAGGTGAAACATATAGTATAATAAACGATACGTTCATAATATCAGGACATTTTGAAGCATGGACACAGTCAATTGTGTGTGTGTGTGTACTGACCTGTAACCTGGGCCACCACAGCCTGTGAGATGCGTCGGTTGGCGAGGAAGGCCTTAATCTCCTCCTTCACCAAACTGCTGTCCCTCCTGTAGATAAGAGCCAAGAGTTGGGTGAGTACAGGTAGACTACAGTACAAGACTCGAGCACAAGGTAGCAGATAGTAGGCTACTATACAGACTGAAGGAGCTGGCCTTCATGGAATTCATAGTCTTGATTGCATCCAAACAGACCTCTGATCGACTGTATTTATATTAGTTACACACAAATGGGCTATCTGAGACAGGCAGATATTTTTGACACTGCATGAAATGGTTGTTTCTTCTGCCATTTCAGATTTAGTTTTTAAACAACTTATAACCATATTTCAAATCCCATCCTGTACAAAAGTACTTGTAAGTGTTGCATGCTACACTGTCAATACCGCCCAGGTCACATCCATTCCATTCCAAACATATTCCACTTCTCTTTCCTTTCTCAGACTGAGGAAATTGAGTTCTACCCAAGGGTCTGAGATGCAACAGCATGCAAGACAATGAACTGAGGAGATCAAGACAAGATGGAAATCCAGGGGCGGTCCTACCCTCTTTGGTGCCTGGGCGAACACCTTATCTGGCTCTTATTTTGAGCTCTTGGTTATTAGATGGAACTCCAGCAGCCAAGTTTAACACCAGATAAAGATATTTCAAAATGGGGGGGGGGGTGATCTTTACACTGAAATTGAACACCCTTATTCTCAAGCAAGTGCATTACAAGTGGCACCAATGCATGCGCCTGGATGTCTTCTTTAATTTGATACCAAATACTTCTATTGTAGGCGCAGATATACCAATACCAAAGCTTCCGAAAGACAATGAAGCAAAACCGGATCACCCGCGATTGTAATTTTCGGCGCTCGCGTGCGCAATTATAATTAAAAAAATAAATAAATAAATAAATAAATAAATAAAAAATTCGGAGTGCCCGTGATGCCGCCCTCCCGACGATGCCGCCCTGGGCGACCGCCTATATCGCCTATGCCAGAAACCGCTCCTGTGGAAATCAATACAACACTCCATGGCCACTGGCTTGAGCACAAATAAATATGCTCAGGTAGACAGAGAAGAAAGAAAAAAGTAAGAGTGAGAGAAACAGGGGAGGAGGAGAAGATATAAAAGAGAGAGAGAGAGAGAGAGAGAGAGAGAGAGAGAGAGAGAGAGAGAGAGAGAGAGAGAGAGAGAGAGAGAGAGAGAGAGAGAGAGAGAGAGAGAGCAGCAGAGCGGACCATTTCACGCCCTCTTAAGCCTACACCTCACAAGCCGCTATAATTATCTGCCATGCTACCATGTATACATGAGCACACAGCTGAGTCAATAGGCCTTAGTTAGCCTTTGCGCCGGACAGATCACAGTCTGCCCTTTGTGGACATTAACATGTCTGATCCACACACACACACACACACACACACAAAAGATTAGCCACATCCTCTTTATTTTCTACAGAATACAGTTACTCTGAATAGGTGTGGGGTGTTTTATCTAGGCTAACTGTTTGTTTGTGTACACCATTACAGACCCTGACAAACACAAATACACACACAAATTGGGAGCATAAATACATGTTGGCTTTAGTGGTCACCAGGGACAGACAGCATGCTAGGTGTCTGAGTTGAATTAACACCTAAGATGGCTACTTCTTGCTCAGACACAGAAATGATGGGTCTGGCTCAGGCGTCTGTTTCCCAAAAGCATAGTTGCTAACTAAGTTAGCAACTATGTTGGTTGCAATGCAATTTCCCATTGCCAAATAACAAAGTTTGTAACTTGTTAGCAACTACGCTCTTGGGAAACGGACATCTGGTTCAGAGATCTGCTCCATTTCCCAAAAGTACAGTTGCTAACTAAATACATCTTTGTTGGTTGCAATTCAATTTCCAAATGCTAACAACTTAAGTTGCTAACTGGTTAGCAACTAAGCTTTTGGGAAACGGGACGCTTGGTTGTTGCGGAGCTATCAAACATGGCTGCCAGCACAACTCACCTCATGAGCTCTTCCACCTTGTCGTCCACATCCATGTCCTCATCTCCAGCCTCGAAGGGGAAGGCACGGGCGCTGTTCACCGGGTATCTCGGTGGCGACAATTTCCCGTTGGGAGTGGCGGCCAGGCTGTCTCGGCCGTTCTGCGTCAGCGCGACCAGGGAGACGGGTGATGGCAGGAGTGCGGCTGCTGAGGATGGCGGCGGTCCCGGGGCGGGCGGGGGTGACGGGGCGTAGTTGTTGTTGGGCGATGGCGAAAGGGCGCTATGATACTGTGACGTCTGCGTGGCAATGGAGGTGGTGGAGGGAAGGGCCGTCGGGGCGGGCATGCTGTCGCTGGCAGAGGTGGCGGTGGTGCCGTTTCCGCTGGCAACAGAAGCAGCGGAGGGCGTGGGACCTGCGGGCGCCGTTGTGGCCGAGGATGAACGGCGGCCGAACTTGTCGCTGTGCTCGCGGTCCAGCCGCTCCAGCGTGTCGAGCGCGTGCAGGATCTCGGTGCGCGTCATGCCCGTGCGACGCAGCCGCTGAAGCAGGTCGATCTGCTCTATGGTGAATCGAGGCTCATCCGTGTAGTGAGACATCCTACAGGACAGACAGAGTGTGAGAGTGAGAGTGTGAGAGAGAGAGAGAGAGAGAGAGAGAGAGAGAGAGAGAGAGAGAGAGAGAGAGAGAGAGAGAGAGAGAGAGAGAGAGAGAGAGAGAGAGAGAGGACATGCAGGAAGAAGAAACAAGGGGAAAGAAACAGATCAAAGAAAGCAGGGATGGAGGGGTAGAAGAATGGATGAGAGAGAGACATAAACAGTAATAAAGAAAGAGAAAAGCAGATGGAGATAGTGTATGAGAGATAAGGAAATGGTAGGGGACATACAGTAGATTAGGAGAGAGAGAGAGAGAGGACTGTTAACTGTGAATATGGAGATTTGATTTTTTGCAAATTCCTGCAGTCGCCCACACAGCTGAGAGCTCTTCACAGTGTCCCGCCGATGTCACAGTCACTTCTGATGAATTACCCATCCTGAGCACGTAGGCTAGCCCCTGAACAGACAACGCAAACACTTACCAGGAACAGGCTGAGTGTGCGCGCACACACACACACACACACACACACACACACACAGTCTTCACAAGCTTTTAAACAAAACGGCAACTTGTGTTAATGAAAACAAGATTTCCTCAGATGGGGTCTCCACCCCTGTTTTCTCTTCTCTTCGCATGATTATCACAACCAAAACAATCAATGCCTTGCAGTCACCATGGCAACCGGTGGCCACATAACCAAACAAGCAATACTGTAAGCATTGATTAGGTCATACACACGCCTAGGCTCGGCTACATGATGTGAAGGATCTCTCTGCTAAACAAAACATTGATCCAAATTCTGCATGCCTTCCTGAGGAACTACAGCCTACTTACATTTCTGTAGCACTTTTCAAGATACACAAAGTGCTCTAGGCTACAGTGGAAGAGGGACTTCACCAATCACCACCACAATCATCCACCTGTGTTATACAGGAGGACCAATCCATAATGCTTTGGCCTGCTTCGAGTGGGGGACTAACATTTCCATCTTCCTTCACCTAGCCATCAAACCCACTCAGTTAGGCTCCATGAAAAAGGCTCAACTTTGATCCCTATGAGCAGCAAATGCAGGCTATTTCAAAGGGCTTCACATTACAGCAGGTGGGAGTCATGTGCATTTGTACAGTGCTCACTGCACTGCAAGGACTGAAACTAATGCAGTGTATGTGTAACAACAAACATATAAAGTTATCACAAGAATGACTTGATACTAGTGCTATCAAAATAAACTCAAGCAATTCATTTAAAAAAAACCATCTTGGATTAATCCTGAGCGACCTTCCTGAAATGCAATATGCAAGAAAATTGCTAGGCTAATCTAACTAGACAAATCCTTTGGACTCACTGCTGCGTGTCCATCAGTAGAGGGTGAAGTAATATGTGTGTCACCCCATTTGAGACGAACAAAGCCAGCTAAATCAGGGTGTTACCAGGGTATAAATAAGGGTGCAATCTACCCAAGCATTCAAATTCTTACTGGAGGAAATGGCTTTCATTAAAGGTTACTAATCATGATTAATAGTTTTGTGAATAATCCGATTTTTTATCGTTTGACCCACAACATTTTTGCTTTCACTGCCTAAATTTAGCTCAAAGGTGGCGTCTAATTTATAAATGTTTTGTTGTAGCTCATAACAAAATCATCACAAATACCTTAAGTTGAGAGACAATCCATTGGTGGTTTGCAAGAGGTGGGCACTCAAATGTAGCTTGAGCTAATGTAGCTAACGGTCTGGAAAAGGACAAGTGAAATGATACTCTGAACTTTCTACTGACTGAATGCTTTCACCGATAATGGATAACTAGTTTAACTTAGTCAGGTAACCTTTAAATGACAAATATTGTAAACATTTTCTACCAACTGGTAACATTTTAAAGGCTTGACTGAAGTGTGTGAACTAAGTAGTGTCTCCCACAGGTTTTTTATGAGGTATATAATGGAGGCCTTTTTGCAACCATCACAAACATCTCTACTAAACATGCCCAATTGCCAATTCCTTCTCATTCCACAGAATAGATAATATAGACACAGGATTTTCTAGAAAGTAGCCTAGGCCTTACTAATTTGGTTCACAGTAGGGATTGTAATGATCAAGCCCATGACCATCAATAATTTACTGTTCATCATTATTTATACTGAAAACCTTTTGTTTAGATACTGTACATTTCACTGTGTATGTTCATGAACTGTTCCCTTGAAAGTACATTAGCCTAGCCTACCACAGAAGTTGCACAAAATCTTGCCCCTGTATAGTAAATCAATTAATATGAAACAATTTGATTATAGTACACGTTGCCCCTTGAATTCTTCTCCTTGCTTGTGTGGGATAAATTCAGTATCTCCTTAAGAAATAAGTTGGAAAGCATAGATGTAGTGAGAAATATGTGTAGAGATCTGTTGTCTAGGAAAGGTGACTGTTCAAGAAAGCAATTGTCTAAGAGCCAGACCACCCTAAGGATGGTCAACAAGCAGGAAGTTCTTAGAGCCTGAGGGTAAACCAGGAGTAGGACATCCTGGCCCTGGGTCCGACCACCCCCAATGGTTAACTATTGACTAAGCATCATTAGTAGAATTGGATTTAGTAGTAGAAGGAAGAGGGTCCGGTGCAGCTGGTACCCGAAGACCATGGATATGGCTGAACATTAGACCTAGTTGGATTTTATAGATGTGTTCATTTGTCAACTAAATGACTGTGTATGTAGGAAACAAGACCTGTGCAAAAAAGGGATCCCAAAGGTTGGGACTTTGGATTTGTTACTTGGCTTCTTGCTGGTAACATCTCCCCGGCGTTGTGAATAAAGAACACAGAACCACCAGAAGTTGCCTGCCTCGTGATTTTGACCACACTTGAATGCCTGTTCAGGATCTATGACATGGCCTAGCCTACAAGGTGCATTCAGACCATCAGAGGTAGAGAGGAGATGAAACAGGTAGGTCAACACTGCTGTAGAAACTAGGGATTTTAAGAAAGAAGTCAATTAGGAAAGAGCCACACACACACACACACACACACACACACACACACACACTTCAGTGTTCTCCTTGGCTGGTATTTGTACTAGGCTAGTTAACCGTTAACCTGTCCCATTAACACAGACTCCTATGCATTTGTGCATTCAGTATGGTTACCATGAGGGGTGGGGGTGCTGTTGGTGGAAAAAGCTGAAACAATACCATGCCCTCATTTTTTGCTCTGCCATACGGACCAAGTAATTATTATGGATCAATAATTTAACACCAATGAGAACAGCTATGCAGCCTTGCCAGAGTTCTTGAGCTAAGACCAAAGGGAAAGAGTCAAACAGAAAGGAAAGGAAGAAGGATGGTGGGATATTAAAAGAGGAGAGAGAGAGAGAGAGAGAGAGAGAGAGAGAGAGAGAGAGAGAGAGAGAGAGAGAGAGAGACTGGAATAGAATGACAGAACAGCGGAGAGAGAAATGGCAAGAGAATGGTTCAGCTCGAGATTACAGAGCAAGCTTTGATATGGCAGCCAGCCATACTGTGTCCATAGCACTCTTTGTCTCCTTCACCTGCCTCTTGCCTTCGGCTTCTGAGCAGAGACAACTGCTATGCTAGTAAATGGAAAAATGTTTTTCCATTTCTTTTCAGACTACTGATTTATGCTGCTGGGTTTGACTAGGAAAATTATAATAGCCGCAGCTGTAGTACAAGTCTACCTATGCCCTGCCTTGCGTTGTCTGTCCTGTCCCTGTCTACCACTCCTACCTCATGCATGCTCTAAAGTCAAGACTCAAGTCAAAGAAAGACCACTTGATCCACGGTGAAAAAGCATTTGGCCTCACTGTACATGGTTGAAATGACAAAAAAAAACAACTTGACCTAAAGCTTTAAACACCTGCAACTGGAAAAATATATAGGCTAGGCTATGCAAACCAACAGACAGAGAGAGAGAGAGAGAGAGAGAGAGAGAGAGAGAGAGAGAGAGAGAGAGAGAGCAACCGAGATAGACAAGCAATAGGCCTACTTCTCTAATACCATAACTTATAGCCTATTGATAAAAATAAGACAATCTATAGTGTTTTCTGATTGGCTGACAGGGTTTGTAGCCTATTATTATTCCATAACAGGAAAAATAGTGAACGAATGGTTGAAGCACTGAGAATTGGTGGACACACTTACACAATGCAAAGAGGCCCTTGTATTGTCCATCATTTCCTATATTGAGACACTTTAGCAACAATTGTCCCGGATTGAACAGAATGCACACAAACACAATCAGAAGCCTGATCTTAGCAACCGATTAGCCTAGGCTACCTCAGTCAGACCTTGGTCTATTTTCCTGATTTATGTTTGGGGTGTTCATCACTTATCATTGTGTATTGTATTTTTGATTGGTCCCCTATTACAGGCAAAGGAAACAAAGTGCAAATAGGCCTAGTCAAATAGGCTCACTGGCCACTTGCACATCATGGTGGGTTTTCCTAGGGCAGATGAACAGTTCAACAATGTGCAACCTTTAAAAACACATGTGTACTAGGCCTAAACCAACTAGAGGAGAGGGTTAGCCTACTGCCTTCAATCATAGAATGTAGGCTCAACAAAAGAACAGAGACGAAAGATCTGACAAATTGAGACAATGAAATGAGACTGTAACTAAGCATTACTGGTGAGTGAACGGTTATGTGGCAAGCACAGCCTGTTTCAAAAAGATGCATGTCAAAACAAGGTGAAACAGATCTTAACCACTGAATGTATGCATGTCCTACTAAGTAGTGAAGTAGCCTAGGGACGGGTTCTGAAGTATCTTCGATAAGACGCCGTGGTGGATTCGAGTAGGACATCTAGGCTATGATAAAGTGGGCAAGCTGCCATCAATTCCCTTTAATGCTAGTCATAGTAACAACAGAGGAGCACATTATATTCAATACAAAAATGCCTTTAGGGCAAACACAAACACACACACACACACATTGAAGTCATATGATGGCAACCCAACTGCAATCAAACGATCCGGTATTCTCTGCCTGCAAGATACAGAGCGGCGCAACGCCCATATTCTGTCCAAAAATAACTGCACACCAGCATCAAATTATCTCCAGGACACGCGACCAGAATGCATTGCGAAGAATAATAAGACAAAGATACGCAAATGGCATAAATTAGTCTTCCGTAACCTTCACATGAAACAACTCCTTGTAAACTGCACAAAGGGAAATCCCCGTTACGGATGTCCAACGTTAAAGTTTTTTAAGCAATGTATTTCTGCAATAAACACCTCCTCTTGCCCATGCAAGTTTCCTGTGCAATTTAGTCTGCCCACTTATGTTATCATGCTACGACACTCCAGCGTTCGACTTCTGTTGAACATAAGTTTGATGTAAATGATATCACAGAAGCCATATTTTAATAATGCACATGCAACGCATTATCTCAATCTGCAAGAAAGTGACTGTAGCTAGCCGGCTGCTAGTTAGCGTTTAAAAGCGGGCATTACCATAACATCAGTTGACATCAATGTCATTTTGAAACTTGAGTTTAAGTGTGACATGTTAGTGACTAATGGTTAAATCAGCTGATACGAAAAGTTATGATTTGTGCATTCGATGTATTCGGGGCCTGCATAGACAGCTACAGTATAATCAGCTAACTAGCTAGCTAAATGAACAGCAGCTTCAGCTTGCTGTAGTAATCATGTATCCTAGCTTGCTAACGCAAATTCAACAATAATGCAATCTTAACGTTACCTTTTCCTTGAATCTTGTCACAGTCTCAGTGCATCAGATCATACAACAGCTGCACCAGACAACGAAGTCGGACGAATCCTTTTCTACTGGAACTTACGACCACCATCAATTTTACAGTTTTGCCCGGCCCTTCTGACTGATTTTAATTTTCAATCAGAAACGAACTGACTTGCCTTTTGTCTGACTGACAACAGCCATTTTGACATCAACACCTGGAAATTGTATGATAGCTGAGCGGGAAGTGTAGTTCGCTGAATGAGTTTCAGTGCGTCATTAAATGGGGTTGGACACTTACAAAACTACAAGTACCATCGATTAAAAAAAAAAAATCAGGGTTCTTGCCTGGATAATCAGTACATTTATTTTGGCAAGTACATACAAATATTTACACTAATTTCTGAAAATAAAAATCCGCTTTTTATTTAATTTAATTTTTTTTTTGTGGGAGCCACTTTTCAAAAAAAGCGTTTTTGAAATAACTGCTTTCCAAACTCCGTACCACTAGGAGGCCACAACACAGATTCAAGACTTTCTCAATTTTATCCTAAACAGAAGAAGAATTGCAGGCAGACTTATCACAATGAAGTTCAGCTAAACAGTGCCAGATAACGAATAAACATGAAATTGGTAAGCATTACGCATTTTTTTCTATTTCTTAGTGATACTGGTGTAGAAACGGCATAGTATAAGCCATAAGGTTGTCACTGCGAAGCAAGGCAAGCCTTGGAGAGCGATGTAAGTTAACGTTAAAGTTACCTGAGTTAGCCATCAAGCTAAAATTCACGAAAACACAAAACCTGTGGTATGGATTCACCAGAGATTCACATGCCATATTATGCCACGTTTTACTATTAGCTTAACTGGCTGTCGAGCTGGAAATTGTCATGATTGGTGCTGTGTAATTCACTCCACAGTATTGTCTTTCTGGGCATCCGACTTTGCCTTGCAATGTCCTCAAGTTCAAGTCTACTACCATCATGCTGGATTGTGGGCTTGACGTTACGTCTGCCCTTCAGTTCTTGCCGCTTCCGCTGGTCCACAGGTGAGATGAACTGGCTTTTTTTTTTTTTTACTGTGTTGTGCTTCAGTTTGTTTCCTGTGCAGAATGTGCATCGCAGAACATTCAAAATGCACAGTACAGTGTACAGGTTAAGCAATGTGTTTCCAAAATGCAATCCAAAATGCACAGTACAGTATACAGGTTATATAAATGTGTGTTTTTTTTTTTTTTTTTTGCTTTTTACACATAGCTGTTTCAATACCCTTGTTAGAATTTGTATGAAGAATTTAAGATCATTCTTTCAAATTTGTTAGAGGAATGTAAAGACAAGTAAAAAGAATATGTAAGAATTTTTGAAAGATTGTAAGAAAGATTTTGGTTTACTTTTTAAAAATGCAGCCAGCGACTCTCCAAATTGCCAGGCTGGGTGTCCAAAGATGGTACAATAAACCTGGAGAAAGTAAGTCATGTGAAAGTGGACCAAATTTAACCAGAAAATCTGAAATTCTGTAAGTTTATGTTACTTGGATAATCATACTTCATTGCGATTTTAGGAGCTAAAGGAATGTGCGGGGAGAGTTTTTGTGGATTCCCAGCCAGAATTTTGTCTCCCAGAGGTAATGCTGTGATACGCTGAATCTGAATCTAACATCCATTTACATCCACACATCCCAAACATCCACATACTCAGCCTATAGCCAAAGTTGTTGTTTGCATGCCTAATAGCCTATATATACTTGTATGTAATTCCTCAAATCTTGTTTCATGCCCTACTCCTTCAGTATTTCAAGAATGAAAGCTTTATGCTTGTGTGGTACTTTCAACTTGCGTTGTTGAGATGTTTTGTGTTTTGTGTGCCTTTGTCTGGCATTAGCCTAGTTGATTTCAAATGCCCATTATTGTGTGGTTTGTAGAAAGAGCTGCTGGACCTGTCCACTGTAGATGTGATCCTGATCTCTAACTACCACTGTATGATGGCGCTGCCTTACATCACAGAGCACACAGGCTTCACAGGAACAGTCTATGCCACTGAACCAACTCTACAGATTGGCAGGTACAAGGACAAAATAAGATGAGCACATATCATTCTTTTATCATTTTTTTTTTTTTTTTGGGGGGGGGGGCATCACTCTGCTGACAATCGAACGACTGGTGTTTGATTCCCCAAACAATATGTTGCAAGTCGCCATTTTGGATTAAAAAAAATGCCTGCAAAATGCCACTTTATCTATTTGACTTCTATCGTGCAATTTTTTCTTGTGCATTGTGCTACCTGGGAGAGTGGCTTGTGTATTTTAGGATTCTAGTTGATAGTTGCACTGGCTCCTTTGCTTGTGCTTGCAGGCTGCTTATGGAGGAGCTGGTCAACTTCATGGAACGTGTGGTCAAGGCTCAGTCTGCCACCTGCTGGAAGAACAAGGAAATTCAAAGGTAAGTGAGAGCATCTCAGGTGGGGCATAAATACTCCACAAAACAATAACCTGACTACAGGTAAATAATTTTAAAATAATAATTTTCTGTTGAGATTGCTATGATTTGTTAAAGAATATATATATAGAGAGCTCCTGAAAGTTAACTTAAAGCAAAGACAAGCCACAATGAGAAACATTACTGTGTATTTGAAAATATGTATGAACTCTCTCTCTCTCTCTCTCTCTCTCTCTCTCTCTCTCTCTGTGTGTGTGTGTGTGTGTGTGTGTGTGTGTGTGTGTGTGTGTGTTAGACTGCTTCCAGGTCCTCTGAAGGATGTCCAGGATGTGTATGCATGGAAACGCTGTTACAGCATGCAGGAGGTGAACTCAGCACTCAGCAAGGTGCAGCTGGTGGGCTACTCTCAGAAAGTGGTGAGAGACACAGACAGACAGATATGTTTGTCTCCTTCAGCATTTACATCTGCAATCATTCATATAGCTGACATTTTTCTTATCCAAAATCAGTCAAGAATAAGAATAACCTTTCAAGCAACATGGCAAACGAGACTTTACTATAACAACACAACTTTCCCTATTACAAAGTAGTAATAAACTACTGTATGAAAAAAACTATTAACACAGCTATATTACAAGTGTGTGCAGAAGTATACCTGTGTATCCATCCTCATATAGTAATCTGCAGAGGGCTATAATTACGATTGGCAAAGTTATCAAAGTAGTTAGTTGACATTGTACCAAGCATTCTTCACTCTTAAGCAGTAATCCCTTACATTACAGTATCACTGTTTTGGAAATGTAAGGCATTACACTACTGTTGCATTACTTTTAAGTTACTCTTCGAGCCCTCTGACAGCCTATGACTTTCTCTAATTCGGTGTGAATGTTGAGAATGACAAGAGGAGACTGTAACCCCTTGGTCACACGGGCGATAATATCACTGGTGTTTGGAGACTAGTTCCCATTCATTTTCAATGACAGTAGGCAACAGCGATTAACGGCGAGCAACTGAGCAACAGATCGCCTGGTGGGCGGGGAAAAAATAGAAATGCAGGCTATTTTCTGCAAAAGTTGGGCGATTTAACCAGGCGATTTTTCATAAACGCCAATCAGAGTGAAGCCATGCGTGACGGCATACTTTCAAAAAGAATTTTGATCTGACACCTGTCATGGCGGAGCTAACTCAAAAATCGCATTTATCTGTTGACAACCTAAGAAGTTAAGGACTTATGACTTGATATTTTGTAAAACGAGGTGGCAAATGAGGTAAGATAAAACTGAAAACATGGGTTTTGTAACACAAAAATACATCTGTGGCGATATACGTTGTCGCTACCAGACGCATATTTTAGCAACGAACGGTAGCAACCAACTTCATACGAGTCACGCCTCCTTGGCAACCGAGTTGCTTGTTCAAATTGCCCAGTTGCCTTCCCGTGTGACCACAGGGTAAAGGTTTATATTAATTTCGGCACAGCAGATGTTTTGCCCTTGCTGAACTCTCAGTGATTTTTTGCGAATTTGTATGAAGGGGAAAAAAACACCACCTCATTCCAAGTCAAAAATGCATTGTAACTTGTGTTACCGACAATTGTACCAAGTAAAATATTACCAATTTTTTTTCAGTAATGCCTTACATTACCAAGATACCACAAAAATAATGCATTACAGTAATTGGTTACTTTTGTAACTCGTCACTCCCAACACTGCTCACGTTTAAATTAATCACGCCCAGGATTCTCAGGCAACGCTAGCTTTGCCAGACCACAGTTCATTTCTGAACGTGGTCTTGCAAGCCAGGCTAATTTTCTAATATTGATCGGCCCAAATATACTGGCCAGCTGATAGTGGGTGATGTTTGGATGAAATGTTAATAATAATAATAATAATAATAATAAAAAACACTTCTATTTTTTTCTATTAGACAATGTGCTGGTCATTATCGATAATATGCCTCTTCTCATTTGCTCATATGCACAGTCTTTAGCATTGTGAGACAGTTTGATGTTAATTGATATTAACTTATGTGGTCGTCATTGGAGCCAGCTGCTAACTCCATGTATGGTTACTTCTTCTGATTCTCCAGGAACTGTTCGGGGCAGTGCAGGTCACTCCCCTAAGTTCTGGCTATTCATTGGGCAGCTCCAACTGGATCATCCAATCACATTATGAG
>JAODXP020000025.1:19564136-19636636 GCA_027497455.2 Sardinella longiceps
CAAGGAGGCAGACGGGCAGGAATGGAGATGGAGAGAGAGACGGATAGGGAAGTTGATACCCAGAGAAAAGTTGAGACACAGAAATCAATATGGAGAGATGGAGCGGGTGAATATGATTGACTGTTGAGAGAGAAAGGGAAAGCGCAAACCACTATTGTGTGACCTGACCATGCTCTTCTGTACTGGCCAGTGAATTCCAGTGTGTGTGTGTGTGTGTGTGTGTTAGAGAGAGTGTGTGTGAGTGTGTTTTGCATTAAAGGCAGGCAGGGCAGGATTATTGAGTTATTGAGCTGGTGGCAAGGACACGGCTTCTCCATTCTGCCCAAATCAGCAGAGGCTTATGGGTACATTTCCCAAAGCTTTAACCACCCCCCCCCCCTTTCCCTTCACCTTCCCTTCCCCCCATCCTGCCCTCCCAACAGCTCGCCAAGTCTCTGGTGCCCAGTGAGATTAAGCCAGGCATCTCCGTGGCAACTGTATCGGCAGTTCTGCATTCCAAGGACAACAAGCACATCCTTCAGGTGGGTGGGTGTGTTCCACGGAATTCTTTATTATTTCCCACCTAAGATTGATTGCTTTGTGAGTGTGAGTCAGCAGTGTGTGTGTGTGTGTGTGTGTGTGTGTGTGTGTGTGTGTGTGTGTGTGTGTGTGTGTGTGTGTGTGTTCGTTCATTCTGAAGCTCTGCATCCTCTGCATCCTCTACTTCTGTATCTCTATTTTACTCTCCTCATCCAAAAAATTACAATTTAATAAAATGATAACTTAAAGAATATTATTTCAGTAGTTTGTATTGTTGTCATGTGATTTTTTTTAGTTTGTTTTAATCTATACTGTCTTGTTGTGCATTTTTGTCGAGCATGTTCAGCTATTACCACTGTTCTACATGTTTCTTACTGGAAAAAAAAGTCCTACCCCTCACTCCACTTGAAGCAAAAAGCCAATTGTGACCTATTCACTTGAGACTTGAGAATAGAAAATTGGGATATTTTTAGATTTTGATTAAAACTTTAATTGGACGGACAGAGGAAGTCTGTTTTGTTGCAGGGAAATTGCCGCCGCCTTGTCAAATTTAAGAATGTGTGTTTTTTTTTTATCTTTAAGCTATTTTTTTCTGTTCCACTCTGTGTGTGTGTGTGTGTGTGTGTGTGTGTGTGTGTGTGTGTGTGTGTGTGTTTGTGTGTGTAGCCTGTACCAAAGCCAGTTCCGGTGCCCCCCACTAAGAAGCGTAAGCGTGTCCAGGAGGAGCCCCCTGAAAACCTGGGCCAGAAACCCCTCTTGAGCGGAGCCGTGCCCCTCGACCCCTTCCTGGCCACCCTACACAAGGTGAGACAATCATGACGCGCACGCACACACACACACACACACACACACACACACACACACACACACACACACACACACACACACACACACACACACATATTTTCGTTCCCTAAAGTGGTCACAACAGCCAGAGTTTATTCTTTGTGTGTGTGTGTGCGCGTGCGCGTGAAAAGAGAAAGAAGCTGGGTGTGCAGATCTTTTGTCATCAATATTTATGATCGATTATCTCATCTTTGTTATGAGACCCATAACCTGAAACATTGGGCCTTGGGTGATTTCCATCTTCTGTTATTTGCCTTGCTGTGTTGATAATAAACAAGAAACAAAATTATGATACCTGTTACCAGAGGTGGGATTCTTATTGGTACTTATTAGTGAACAACTACAAGCCAGGGAAATATGCCATATTTTTTTAATCATCCATTTAGAGGACATGATTCCTTCAGGACGTAATAAGGGGAGTTTATATAAACAAACACACACACACACACACACACACACACACACACACACACACACACACACTAGACTACTCTACTGCACACTCACTCTCTCTCTCTCTCTCTCTCTCTCTCTCTCTCTCTCTCTCTCTCTCTCTCTCTCTCTCTCACTCACTCACTCACTCACTCACTCACTCACATACTTGCCCACACACACACACGCACACACTTCTACCCATGCACACACCCACAGATTAATCATCATTATCATTTGTAGCATTCAGTAAACAAACTTATCTAAAATAATCACCTGTCCTGCTTAATCCCGAAAGCGTATCACCAAATGACCTCTTGCTCAACACAAAAAAAATCAGATATGGCTTTTGTTGCAAAATGAAAGAACTATACAGATCTGAACAAGACAAATGAGGGAAGGATGGAAAGTAAAGTGACTTTGGTGGAAAAGTAAAGTGGGAAGACGAGAATAATGTGTCTGTGCAGACGGAGTACGGCAGGACTCTTAATTTGCCACCCTGTCGTCCCACAAGCCTTGTTCTGGCCGGTTGCCATGGTGGCACTCAGTGTATTGATCAGACACTAATTAAACAGGAAGTAAAATGCTTCCCGCTGTTTTTTTTTTTTTTTTTCCCTTCTCTCATGCAGCCTTTTTTTTAAGGACACAGGGAAATGGATGCTAAAGCAATGCAGCAGTACTTAGACACACTCTCCTCTAGTCGATCTCTTTCTTCACACACACACACACACACACACACACACACACACACACACACACACACACACTTGTACACAAAAGCCTTCACTTAAGGAGTTTCAGACTTAGTCAAAACACACACTCACTCACACACACACACAAACAAAACCTCACTTAAGGAGTTGGTGGACA
The DNA here is from genome assembly GCA_027497455.2 of Sardinella longiceps. Classification (NCBI taxonomy): domain Eukaryota; kingdom Metazoa; phylum Chordata; class Actinopteri; order Clupeiformes; family Clupeidae; genus Sardinella; species Sardinella longiceps. The sequence goes on from JAODXP020000025.1 coordinate 19,566,804, forward strand.
CATACACACTCTTAATGTCACATACCAAAGACTATGATTTATCTCTCTCTCTCCTTGCCTGCTACACACCTTCCTCTGTGTTTTTGACTTGTTCACTTATGCACACACACACACACACACACACACACACACACACACACACACACACACACGCATACCCTCTCTCTCCTCACCCACACAGAAATGCACAAGTAATGCACACACCTTCACAAACTCACTGTTCAGGCCGCTGAACAAACTCTCTCACACACACACACTTACTTTCTTTCTCTCTCCTCACACAAGTAATGCACACACCCTCACAAACTCACAGACCCCTGAACAAACTCTCTCCCTCTTTTCCACTTACACACATACACACACACATACACACACACACACACACACACACACACACACTCCTTCCCAAAGAAGTGGCCTCCCTCACACCCACATGTTTTAATCACCCACGCTGACTTGCTGGCTGCTGCTGCCGCCACTGCTGCCCCTCTCAAGGTTACCCCTGCATGGCGTTAATTAGATGCCCTTTGAAGGGGGGTGGGAGAGAGAGAGAGTTTTTTTTATTGCCGGCACAGCACTTTCCCCCTTATTCCTCCACCTCCTCTTCCACCTCTTTCTCCTCTTCCTCCTCCCTTTCCCCCACCTCTTCCTCATCAGAGTGCAGAACTTTCTTGTTCTTGCTGCAGACTCATGCTGGAGGAGGGAGGGAGGGAGAGAGTGAAGTCTTCTCCTCCCACCACTTTCTTCTTTTTCTTTTTCCTTTGGTCTCTCTCTCTCTCTCTCTCTCTTTCCATTGCTCCTACTTTCTTTTGCAGCTGTGCAGATTGAAAGTCAAATTAAACTACTTTTTCCCTTCTCTCGCCTTCCTCTGCGCATATGTATGAGTAGAATGAAACGGTGGGTGGGTGAGTCTGTCGGAGAGTGTGTGTGTGTGTGTGTGTGTGTGTGTGTGTGTGTGTACTGTATGTGTGTGTGTGTTTGTGTGTGAGAAACAGACCGCTGGAAAGAGGGGAGTTCTCACCATAACCTCACCTCACTATTGCAGAAAGTCTTTTTACAGATGGTCAGCTCTTTATCCATCTGCTTCTGTGCGGCCTTCAGACAGGTTCTTGTTATGCAAGCGCAAGGCGGACGCAACGCCGCTCCTGTTCAATAGTTAATAAGAGGCTGAACGCCGAGCAGAGCGGGACACTGTGGGAAGATGTCAGATGGTGTTTCTCACACTACAGCCTTGTCCTCAGAAACCACAAGCTGGCTTTTTAGCCTTAGCAAGCAAAAGCACTGTGCGCTGTACACACACATTTTTTTTTTTTTTTAATCTTTCACGCTCTCTGGAAGAGGGAGCTAATAGATCTCATAGATAAGACCACTGCACAGAGGACTGTGTGGACTCGCACACATACGCACATTTTGCACACATTTGGCCTTTGCTTTTTAGTAACAGTCTGCATCAATGATTATCATACTTACTTTTTTTCTCAGAAAATACCTTGCAAGCATCTTAAACTTTTTACTTCTATGTTTCTGGTTTGTATCAAAGGCATGCCATGCAGATTTGCTGAAAACCTAAACCCAGAACTGCAAAGTGCATATCCTGGATGCAGAGTTGTATAAAGTACTGGAATAAAGGAGTGTAGAAGTAAAAGTACCATATCAAAAAGTGACTTAAGTAGAAGTTGACGGGTCCTTTAAAGATCATACTTAAGTGGAAGTACTAAAGTATTCAAAACGTTTTGTACTTAAGTATTGCAAGTAGAAGTATTTTAAAAATTACTACTCAAGTAGATGTAGGCCTACTGTGTATATTAAAGAAAGCTGTCAAAAGTTCAACATTTAGAGTTTAGGGCACTATCTATTTGGCTGAAGGGAAGCAGAGTAGGCACTTCATTTCATACGAATTGTCTTTTTGGCAAACAAAGGAAAACAAGTAGGGCCAGGTGTCGTCACTTTCATCACCCTCGCTTTGGAGGAACTTGGTGTTTCTGAATCATCTTCCATCGAAATGGAGCAGTACACTGACTCAAGCTTTTCCTATTGAATGCATGCAGCATTGCGAAAGGCTGAAGGGAAGCATGAGGTCTCTTTATATACTGCTTGATCGCTTGAATTGCCCAATAATGATAATGAAAACCTGGTCACTGAGCTATCTATTGATCTGGCGTTGATACCATTGGATGTGGTACAATTTGTAACATTTTTTTTTTATAAAAGTAACGAGTAACGATTCACCAAATGAAAAATGTATTGGAGTAACAGTATTAAATTCATCAAAATTATGCAGTGAAGTAGATGGGGAAAAAAAACAATACTTCTGTAAAGTACAGATACTGCATTTTAGTACTTAAGTAGGCTATTTAAGTAATTCTACTTCGTTACTATACATCTCTGCCTGGATGGCTGGTGGAATAAAACTTGCATGTATCCATCCATCCATCCAACGTTGTCTAGTGTTCCTTTAAATGGGTTATTTGAATATTCACAGCTAAGGAATCCTTTGATCTTTTATTTTTGAGAGCATCAGAACATCTTTGAGAAGCAGTGACCTTTTCCAATCATCTAAATGCCTAAGGTATGATTTTGTCAGTGGCCATGAGGAAGCCTTTTTAGACCGCTCCTTAATTTCCCTAATTGACGAAAAAATCCACTCTTTCAGTTCAGAGATTTCCTCACATGCCTAACCCCATGTGAGTTTTACCGGAGAGTCCTGAATTAGATTAAGATTAAGTGGACTTTAAGCACTTAAAATAGCAGTTTTCTCCACCCCCTGTCTTCTCTGTTATTAATTAACGTCTGTGCTTGGCTTGGTTTTGCCATTGAAATTCACTTTTCCTCTTGAGTCTTGAAGCCAATAACATAGTGTATACGTTGGAGTGTAATATGAAGATGATTCCATTAGCACATGTTTCATATTAGTGTGTGTGTGTGTGTGTGTGTGTGTGTGTGTGTGTGTGTGTGTGTGTTCTTCCCTAACTTTATGGGGCCTTTAGAGGACATGGTCTTATTGGGACATTTTTCTATCAGAAACTCTGGAGGTTTTAAGGTGCCACTATTGTGCTCCTCTGCAAGCCTGACTCTTAACTCTGAAGGCTATTAAAGGAGGCATTATGGTTCGGGGCCGCTCTGTAGCCGCAGGGCTTTGTCACGGCAAACTTGACTTGGAGAACTCTGAGGGATTTGTCAGGCTGATATGGACATGGTGGACAAGTTGTAGATAATAACATGTCAAGAGCAGAACAGGAAGTGACCAGGGGAAAATGGACATTCTCTTATGGGCCTTCATCCTGGCTCAGTTTGAAATGAAGATGCGATGGTGTGACCCAAAAGTGTCAATCATACAGGACATCCCAGAATATGTAATGAGGAAGGAGATATGGACTGCCCTTTTATTATGGACTTATTTTAGCCTGGGGACCAGCCCCTTGGCATATGCTTCACTTTGTGCAAGCGTCTGGGATTTTGGTTATTGAGAAATGCTTGCTTGCTGGAGGTGTTTTACTTTTTAAAAAAGATTGAATCAGCCCTTGACTGATCGTATACTCGCTCTGCATTCTCAAAGTTGGCTGATTAACCAGGATGGGATGCATTCTGAGCAAACTGAGCTTATGTAATACAAATGAGTTAATGTCACAAACTTCGGTCTGTTTGTGGCTCTATCCTAGGGAAGAAATGATTTAAACCAAGAATGTTCTGTAACCAAAAAGTGCCTGAAGCAATATTCAGGTGGTTCTGAGTTTGCAAAGTTTTTGCAAACTCACTTTTACACCATAACATTTTCATAAGTCCTTTTCCCTTTGAAGCTCAATTGTTTTCCCTCCGTTTTATATGTTGTCCTGATCTCACCCCTCTATCCACAGTGAAGATTAAAATCTTCCTAGTTCTGCGGTGGAATAAAAAAAAACAAACAAAAAAACCCAATACAAAACAAAAGACCTGCTCTTATCTCTCCAAAACCACTAACCCAGAGTAGTATTTATGTAGGCCTTTGTGTTCCTCTTTGTACTCCAGAGCCACTCCACCTCAGCACACGCCCTTGACCCTTTCACTTATTCCTCCTGACCCACATGTCACTCACGTCCATTGTTAGCCTAAGGAGCTGATTAGCCTCCATAAAGTGTCAACCTTAAGAACGCATCAGTGTGTTGCTGATATGGCTAAGAGGTTTCAGTTACAGTTGATCTGCTATTCGGTGACAGGCCTTTCTCCAACACCTCTCGTCACAGCGGCAACATTGACAGGAGCTGACATCACTTTGTGAGACTAGAATTTAACGTTGTCTCTGATATTGTAGGGATGTGTATGTCTTTAGCTTGCAGTTTGTTATTCAGTCTTTGTCAAGTTTTATGCATTCTGTTTTTGAATTTCCCTTTTTCAGCAGTACCAGGCCATGAATTAATACACACCGGATTTCTCCTTTAATTCAACTGCCTGGAAAGAAACTAGCCATAGAGGAGCACTTACTATTATGCTGATTGCCCTGTTTTTTTGGCTGTTGTCACCCTCAAGGCTGTTCTCATTATGAAATAACCCTTAAGAGACACTTAAATCCTTTCCTGCCTAGAACACCCTCTTTATATATAAATGACTCTATGCGGACCATTAACCTTTTTAAAAACCCACAAAAAAGACCCTAAGAGTGTTAGATTCTCACCTCAAAAACACCTGGGCCTTTTGAGGTTTTGTGCTCTGGGAGAAAAGCCTCTTTCTCTCTCTCTCTCCCTCCCTCTCTCTCTCTCCCCCTCTCTCTCTCTGCGGCAGTGCAAGCGAAGAGGGAGAATAGCAGCTCTGAGATTTAAGCATGCCAGAATCAGAGCTAGGGGGGTGGGGGGTTGGGGGGTGGCATTGGCTCATTTATTATCCGACAGCTCGCTAAAGACATTAACTCTGGGGGTAATGAGGGACGTGCAGCCAGCCCTGGAGAGGAGAGTGTCCCTTTCCTACCTCCCCACCCCTCTCCTCTCCTCTCCACCCCACCACCCTTCTGTCTGTCTGGAGAATCAAGTAAAGGATTGTTGTGCCACTCAGTTAGACAGTGAAATGAATACTCCAGCAGGGAGAGAGGGAGAGCGTGGGAGAGCGTGAGAGAGAGCGTGAGAGAGAGAGAGAGAGAGAGAGAGAGAGAGAGAGAGAGAGAGTGTGTGTAATGCTCATGGGAAGAGTGATTCAGAGTGCAGAACAGATGAGGCTTCTTTTAGAGATGAGGAATGTTCCGGTGGAATTCTGGGAGGTATTAATGGCATGCGGGTGGTAAGTGCTTATAATGTGTCGTCAATTAGACTCTCCCGCCACGGACAAGTAGAGGAGAAAGTGGAGCGTTGTTCTAGCTTAGGAGTCAAAAACATCACATGCTGGAATGAGACCACATAGAGATGGCTTGTGAGACTAGAATAATTGTAAAACAGTAGAAAGTAACTGTCTTTCTTGCTTCTCAGTATTTTCTTGTGCCACTACATAGCTGTGAATGAATGCTGTACTTTGTGATGTAATTTACTCTTTAATTGTCCTTCCCTGTCTCTCTAGCATGGTATAGTGGAGGTGAAGGTAGAAGAGACGCCCGACGGACACATTCTGCACCTGCAGGCTGAGGACACGCTCATTCAACTGGAGGAGGACGGCACGCACATCGTGTGCGACAATAACGAGCCCTTGCGCACCACCCTGCGCGATCTGGTGCTCCGTTTCTTGCAGAAGTTCTAGACCTCCTGAAACGGACGCACAGGACATGACTAATGAAGTGCCATTTCGGATCGTGTGATGTCTTCTGCTAACGACCAGGCGAGGACCAAGGTGTCTTGTGTCAGTGTTGAAATGTCGCGTCTCTTTTCGCTATGATGCCACATAGGGTAGATGTTTTATTTAGTAGCCTAAACGTGTTTTTTCGCAAGGATTTTGTGTATGTTACTTGATTTTTTTTATAGAGCTGTGTAAAGAAGAAAAATACATCCATTTGTAATAAAACACGTTATTTGGTCATTTGTGTTATTACTTTGGCTGCAATCAAAGTAGGTTGTCAACATCAGCAGGGATTACAGGTTTTTGCCCACAAAAAATGTTTGCTGGTCATGCTTCAGATCCACCAGCAGAGGGCGGGAATGAAATGGTAGTGACGACAGAGCTATATGTTATGATCTTGCTATAACATAATAGCATGTCGTGTCCTCCGATTCTGAAGTAGCCTAACTATGCCTTTGGCCTTAACTGGATATTCAGCCAGAATAAGAGCGAGAGTCGAGAGGACTCGAACTGACTTTTGTCAGAGTACCATTATCGACAATAATCTTGATGCAAAATGGTCTGACAGGGCTAGTTCATGTTGTGATTCCCGTAAATTTCGACATAGCCTAATTAAGAAATAGGGAAATACTTTATTCAATAAATTGTTTGGCGAGGGTAGGTGAAACCGAGTCTCATAATGCATCAATATTCTCTTCTCTGGACACCCATCACCTCACTGAAATGAGGCAATAGTTTTTTGGAACATTAAATAGCCTACACACACCTACTCAAATTCCGCAGTCCTGCTACTTTCCAGAGAAAAAGAGTAGTGGGCTAAAGGTCGGACAACTTCTGAAAATGCCCCGTTTCTTTTCCCAGTGTTGGGATCACGCCGCAGGCTTGCTCAGAGTCCCTGGCCTTCGCGGAGGGGTGTGGTGGGCTGCAGCCTTCTCTCAATGATGTCAGTATGTTCAGGCACAAATTCACGTTTCATTCCATCTCAGACAACCATTAGGCTACTTCTTGCCTTCGAGTAGCTGTTCTGCAACCACATCGAAAAACTGACCTCAGTCATAGCCAACCGATATGAAATATACAAATGATCAACGTGATTTCTGAAGATATTAAAACCGAATCCGTTGAAATAATATCCAATTACTTTTACATTGCACTTTGTCTAGCTTGTTATGTTTTCATTGGGCATAGAACTCCTACGACTATGAAAGTCACTGTGGAGCCTGCCAGGGACAAGACAGACCATTAAAAAACTCAACACGCATTATTTTTTTTTTTTAAACAATATGTAGGACTTTAATGTTTTCCTTGGGCAGACGCTTAACGATCAGTTCTTTTATTATTGTCTGGTGTGTAATTTTTCAGGACTGGACCTGCAACAGTAGTGGGAAGTAAGTGTGTGTGTGTGTGTGTGTGTGTGTGTGTGTGTGTGTGTGTGTGTGTGTGTTGGGAGGGTGTTGGGGAAGAGGGAGGGAAAGCCATAAAGAACCAGCTGTGGCACTGTTCCCCCAGGGTAGATGGCGTGCTGGGGGTACTGCTAAGCTGACCTTGCTACCTTTGCTCCTCAGCAGATAAAACAACTATGCGAGGACAGTTCTGATAGAACAGATTCCTACCAGTTTTTACATATCCCACCATGTTCCACTCATGTTATCAATTCTGCTGTATACAATGACTTGAAGGGTTACATCCTGACAGGCAAATGTAGCGACATGTCTTGCTCTGAACCAGCAATTGTATGGTGAGGTCCAGGTGGGGGTATTTTGTACATTTACTGAACTTGTATTAAAAGCAAATGATTACTCCTTGACCCAAAGTAGTGGATGTGTAGTCAGTCAATAATTACATTTTGCTGAAAATGACAATATTCAGTTCAGGACACAGAAATTTAGTTGACCAACAGAAAACACACCACCCCACACCAAGTTAACTTGGCGCAAAACAAGCTCAACAGAATATTTGATATTACTGCATCTGAAAAGGACCATGACCCTCTTCACAGACCTTAATGATGTTTAAGTGTGTGTGTGTGTGTGTGGGGACAGAAGCCATCTCACTGTTTCAGCCTCAAAGGTCAGGCCTCTGATCTGGCAAGTCAGGGGTGAAATTAAACTCTCTTTAAAAACCGTCCTAGGGGAAAGGTGGAGGGGTAGCGTGTGTGTGTTTGGGGGTTGGTCAGTTGATGAATGGGTTCTCGTGGGCGGGAGGTAGGGGAAGGAGAGAGGTGGACTGGCGTTTAAAGACCAACCCCACACCCATTACCCCCTATCCCACTGCACCATAGAGAAATCTCTTCAGAGGCTTCTTGTTTTTTTTTTTTTTTTACTGCAAGAGTGGTGCATTCTGCAGCGGTGCATCAGCACTCTACTAGTACCTGTCTAGCCAGATAATACAGGTAGGGAAAGAGGGAGGGCAAGAGAAACAGAGAGAGAGAGAGGAGAAAAAGAGAGGGAGGGAGAAAAAGATAGAAAGGAGAGAGAGAGAGAGAGAGAGAATCCATGTGAAGAGTTGATGTTTAGTGGAAAAGACAGGCGAGAGAAAGTGTTGGGGGGGTGGTGGGGAGGTGGGAAAGCAGTAGCATAAGCCAAATTACCCTCGGTGTCTAAATCTGGTTGACATTCTTCATTTCATTACATTACCGGCTGTCTTGTCAAATGGGGAAATGGAGAAATGGAGAAGCAGAAATGAGATTCTGGCAGATCCTCCCCCTCCCCCCCCCCTTCCTCTCCTTTCCCCTCCAAAAGCTTGTGCAACTTTGGGTTGAGAAATCTGGAGGAGGGGGCCAAGAAGTGTCCCTAGTGGTACACAGGTCCACGCCTCTGAAGAAAGCCACCATTTTGACAGTGTGGAGATTTGGAGCAGGTGTAACCAACGTTTCAATTTGTAGACAGTTTTCAAAGAGCAGAGTGAATGAGCTGATTGGCCAATTGAGGGGGGGGGGTTTGGGTTATAGGGGGAATGTTGTTCAGGACAGGGGCTGTGTGCAGTTACACACGCATACACATTGTTTTACACGAATAAACACCACAAACAAACAAAATAGTCGCCAAGTAAGACCCATCATCAGTGCTTTTTCATATACAAGTAGAATATATAAAATCATAACACGACCTTTAAAAAAAAAAAAAAAAAAAGGTACAGTTCCAAGTGAGGAGGACAGTCCATTTGTCCTTGCACTTGTTTTTTTTTTTTTTTACTCCCAAGATCCTTTGCTGCATCTCCCAGAGGACGCCTGACCGACCCAGTCCAGCGCTGTAAGGTTAAAGGTCAGAAGGTCAGTCTCTCATGTTGTGTCAGTTGAAATGCTCAGTATTCTGTGCTGGTAAGGCCTCCAACGACCATTTTAGTGTATTGATCAGCTTAGTCAAGCCAACAAAAAAAAAAAAAAAGAGAGAAAGTGACGCAAATGCAAAACTGTAGTGGTTGCTCATGGATCACACACAAGTGGACATGAGATGATGACCAAAAAAAAAAAATAAGGAAAAAAAAAAAAAAAAATCTTGTTTGGCAACAGTTTTTCTAGTCCCATATTACAGCTCCCAAATGAGCAGAGTCTGAAAACCAGTCTGAGAAGACATCTGGCATGTCTTTTTTCACCAGTAGTCTTTTATGCCCCTGCTCTGCAGTTCCGTACCAAATTAAATACTCCATCTCCCATCATCCATTGCAGCATGTGCTAAATGAACTTGAAGCACTTGGTCTTGTCGTGGGGCAGGCGCGTCTTAAAGAGCACCGAGTCCACGCGGAACTGCGTGTAGAGCAGGGGCATGTAGCCATACACCTTCACAAAGAAGTTGATGCACTTGTGCCGCTCGTGGAAGTGCGAGTCGTCGTGCGAGAGCGCCTGGGGGCAGCCGGGGCAACGGAACGTCCAGCGAGAGGTCACCTAAGGGGGCATGGGATGAGAGAAGGAGGAGGAAGCAAATAAGAAGTTGTCATTTTCCTGTGTGTGTGTTCTTGTTTATTTTCATAAAGACATTCATTTGGCAATTTGTTTGTAACCATCAACAATGGGTAGAGCAGAGAAGCAGAGGGACAAAAAAAGTGACAAGGTGAGGGGGTGGGTGAAGAGAGAGATGAGAGAGAAAGAAAGAGACAGGAAGGAGGAAGAGAGAGAGCGAGAGAGAGAGAGAGAGAGAGAAAGAAAGAAAGAAAGAAAGAAAGAAAGAAAGAAAGAGAGAGAGAGAATGTGATGCTTTTCACTGCAGAATCTATTAAAACATATCTGAATACAAATGACATCATCCATCCGTTCACCAAGGGCAGAGGGTAAGAAAGACAAAGAGAAGGAAAAGACTGCCACAGAGGGGGTGAGCGTTCTCTCCGACTTGACAAATCCAACAACATTATTATCTGAAAACCCACACATCCACAAAGAGAACAAAAGCTTTCAGGAGCTCATTTGCATTGCACTGTAATTTGGTTCTCTTTTTTTTTAATGATGAGCAAGGTCTATTTCTGTGTCAGGATTTGCATAAATGATCTGAATATTCTTAGTCAGATTCTGGACAGATGAGAAAAAGGGAGGAAGAGAGGGAGGAGGAGGAGAGGAGAGAGAGAGAGAAATGTGATGCTGTTCACGGCAAAACCTATTACATATTGTAATACAAAGGACATCTATTTCAATTGATTTCCTTTTCTCACCAACCCAGATGGGAGCACTATTTGTACTGTACTGTATGTGTGTGTTCGTCCATGCATAATGCATAGAGTGTGTGAGTGTGTGTGAGTGTGTGTGTGGGTGTGTGTATGTTCTATATGTATGTGTGTGTGTGACGTGCACATTAATCCAATTTATGGATTTTCTAGGGGAGGACTATCACGACACAGAGCGATGAGAAACACTCATTGACTAATACCACAAGATCATGTTCATCATATTTCATCACACACACACACACACACACACACACACACCACAGAGAAACTCGTCTCCAACCACAGCTCAACACTGGGACATCAAAGCCAGACAGCTTTACTTAAATCCTCCTGCATAATCCTCCTACATGGAGATAGTATTGTTAGATATACAAGAAGGGGGGGGAGAAAAAAAAAAAAAAAAAAAAAATCATGGGTGTGTCGTAAACTAGGAAAGACACACGGAAATTTCCATTCAGATTTCCACTCTGGGGGCACGGAGGGCAAGCTTAGTGAGAAAATACATGACATAAAAATAATAATTAAAACATTTTGAGGAGTTTTGAATATTAAGATTACAATTAAGGTCTTTCCAGGGATGTGGTTCTGTTTCTGGAGAAAAATAGGGTCATGGTGTTACGGGGCAGAGCGCAAAAAGACTGGCTGCTGGGAACAAGCTTACAAAGTCATACATCATGTTCAGAGGTTAATCCGTCCAGCAGATGGGTCTAGTCAGAGCAATGTGCAGTAAGGACATGTGTTTTGGGTCTGTGGATGTAGGGTGTGTAAGTGTGTGTGTGTGTGTGTGTGTGTGTGTGTGTGTGTGTGTGTGTGTGTGTGTGTGTGTGTGTAATAGACATATGTGCTTTGTGCATCTCTCTCCTTCTGTGTGTGTATTTGTGCATTTGTGCATCTCACCCTGTATGTATGTGTGTGAAAGGCTTTGTGAATTGTGAATCTCTGTCTCACTTTCTGTGTAGATCCATGCATATTTCTTCCCCCACATTATCTGTCTCTGTCTCTTTCTCTCTGTGTGTGTGTGTGTGTGTGTGTGTGTGTGTGTGTGTGTTTATATTTATGCACTCTCTGGGGACGTGCAGATGTGCGCGCTCGCGTGATTGGCTGGCTCTGTGCCCACACTGACCTTGATGGGTGGTTTGCGTGTGATGTGCGAGACCAGGAAGTTCATGGCGATGTCTTCGCAGTTGATGTACTCGTCCACCATGTCCCGGATGGCCTGGGGCATCACATACGAGTACAGGTAGGCATAGTACTGCAGAGAGAGAGAGAGAGAGAAAGAGAGAGAGAGGGAGGGAGAGAGAGATTAAATACACTCGTTTACTGAAGCAGACCATATTAAACCTTAAAAATAGAAACGTGTGGATGAGAGAGAGAGAGAGAGAGAGAGAGAGAGAGAGAGAGAGAGAGAGAGAGAGAGAGAGAGAGAGAAATGGACAGAGGGAAGAGAGAAAGAGATGGAGGGAGAGAGAAAGAGAGGAATGAAAGGGAAGAGAGAGAGAGCACAGGTTAAATTAAAGACAGACGGAGAGAGAGAGAGAGAGAGAGAGAGAGAGAGAGAGAGAGAGAGAGAGAGAGAGAGAGAGAGAGAGAGAGAGAGAGAGAGAGAGGCAAAGAGAGATAAGAGACAGGAGGCAGAAAGTACCCAAGAATAAATAACCACAGACAGATGGAGATCGTAATACTAAAAAAGGTAGGAAGAAAAAAAAAAGAAAAAAAAAAGAGTGCAACCATAAACAGAGAGCAGCCATTTGGAAAGGAGGGAGAGAGAAAAAAAATACAGAGCAATCTTACGGCTCAACCCTACACAAGAATTCCATTTCGTTACGACTCCAGAGAAAGGAAGAAAGAAAGAGAGGGCCAGAAAGAGGAACGACAGGAAGAGAAAGAGAGATAGAGAGAGAGGAAAAGAAAGCCAGGGAAAGAAAGAGAGGTAAAGAAGTCCCACTGGGCCCCGCCATGGCACAGGGCCTCCCTGCCGCACTGCAGTCAGTTCCAGGGCCTTGATTCAACCCCCACCCCCACCACCAGCACCACCACACCCCCCTCCATCCACCTCCACCCCTGCGGCCCCCCAGTCGGGTCCATCTGTCAACGCATCAGCACCGCCGGCTCCTGTCCCCGGGCCAGCCTCACAGTCTGTTAGAGCGCTCACGCTCAAGCTCACTCCACGCCACGCCACGCTACGCTGCACTGCGCTAGGCTGCGCTACAACACCATGCTACCTTCAGATAGGCTTCCCAAGCCCCACCGCAGCCACACACACACACACACACACACGCACACGTACACATACAAGCACACACACACACACACGCACACGCACACGCATACACACACGCACACACACGCACACACACACACAAGCACATACAAAAACACACACACACACACACACACACACACACACACACACACACACACACACACACACACACACACAAGCACACACACGCATACACATACAAAAGCAAGCATACACACACACACACACACCACGATTATGCTCTATGTTCCGTAATGATGACGTCCACATTAAAACGAATAAAGGCAATTCCTTATGGTGGATGCTTCTGTAATGTGGAAATGCACTACAGTACTACGGTCACTCCAAGGGAACCCTCATGAGACTCATTTAGAACCATGGGAACCATTTAAGGGGAACCATGGGAACCATTTAAAGATGGTCCTCTCTATAAGCCTGTGGATAATCCATACTCCAGTGTCCCAGTGTCGGATGAATACCATTACCCAGGGTGCATCTGGGTTAGAGGTCGGTTGCTAAGAAAAGCCTTGTCCACTTTGACTCCTTCAAACAGGAAATTAGTTCTCGCTCCGCCACGATTTGACATGAAGGTCAACTCTCAGTTGTTCTACCATCTGCATTCACCAAGCGCCGTTTCACGGTCACCAGGTTGCCCGGGCAACCGTCGGACGAGGGAGATATTCCATCAAGATATGTGGACAGACATACAAAATGGGAGCGAAAGCCGGATGGCGGAGAAGGGGGTGGTGTGTGTGTGTGTGTGTGTGGGGGGGGGTGGGTGAGAGAGAGAAGAAAAACGCACGACAGCAACGGACTGAAAAAAAAAATCCGACAGACAATCCCTCACTGAGGACGGAGACCGAGAGAGGGTGGGCGGACAGGGGGAGAAGGGGTTCTCGACAGGTGAGGAGACGAATGGCAGCGTCGATAGTCAACAGGCGGCTCATGGCAAGAAATGGATGTTTTGACATCTGTGAACTTCTGTGTGAGAACCTCCATTTCCAGCGACAGGCCACTCCGGTTCAATGACTCACAGCGCTCAAGCTTGACAGGTGGTATGACACACAGCTGTTGAACCGACAGGTGGCATATGGGCTCTCAGCCCAGAGCCAAAGAATCTACAGTCTATGGAATCTATATGGAATGTTTTTCTTCACACCAGACACTATGGATCCCCTCCAAAAAAAGAATTCTATTTTTTTTTCCTCCTATGGTCAAGGATTTTTTTAAAATCTAAAAAAAAAATGGAATACATTTTAATGAAGGAATTGAGAGAGTCTCCACTTTTAATGTGTATATTTTACTCTCTTTGGTGCTTGACAGATATGAATTGAATTAACATCAGAGGCACATTTTCAGCACCGTTACTATAGCATGAGGTGTGACTATCGAGCATAGACACACTGTTCTATCGGAGGCTGTGGTCTCACTCATCGCAGAGATGTGTGAAGTAATCTGTCAATCCATGACCCTGATACGTCTCCCAAACTGAGCCTCTTTTCAGTCCTGAAGATCTGCCAACCATATGTGTGGCCTGGTCACAGATAGTGAGAGGCATTGTGTACAGTATGTCCACAGGCATTGCTACTTAAAGGGCACCTTCAGTGAATTCAGTCATAGTCATAAACCAGCATCAACACAAAAATAATGTGTGAAGCCATTCATACCACACTGAATGAAACTTCACTGAGAGCAAAACCAACACCTTTTGCAGGCTTGCTTTTTAACATCCACTTCACTTCAATGTAGAGTATAGATTGAAAACTAAACCAACAGTTAACAGCAACTGATAAGAGAAAACTAACACTGAGTTTCTTCCCCCTTTTTATTTTAGAATTAGCTGCCGTTTTTCGAATCCAGTCTATAATGAACCAACGTGTCTCTTTCCAACTAATAGCACTTGGAGACTATGAAAGACAGAGCTATATTTTCAAATTCGCTAAAATATCCCTTTAAGGAAAGTTCATCCTTAATCTCCTGACCACACAACAGAGGGCTGGTGCACATTGACAAGGTGTGGTGTTGGGGTGGTCAGTGGTGGCATCTCGCATACCTTGTGGAAAAAGGCGGCGCCGGTCAGGACCATGGACAGCTCACAGGAGTAGTTGGAGTTGTAGAGCCAGGACTGGTGGTTGAGGTCCCACGCATGGAAGCGGCCGGGGAAACCAACAATGCGATCCCTGGCCTCCCGCCACACCCTGAGAGAGAGAGAGAGAGAGAGAGAGAGAGAGAGAGAGAGAGAGAGAGAGAGAGAGAGAGAGAGAGAGAGAGATTAAAAAAAGGGAAGGGAGGAGATTGAAGAAGAGATAGAGATGTGGCTAAGCCCCTTGAGTATGGGCCTGGTGACTGGTGATAGAGAGAGTGGTTGAGGTGGCCTTTGAGCGTGTTTGTTCTGTAAGTGCAACGCTGCTCCTCGGGGCTTTGAGGGGTCGTGGACTCCACTCTACTCTGGGCAAACTCGACAAAGATCCTTCACACCACCACCATCACTCAGGAGATACATTCATCTTACACACACACAGTCACCAAACACTAATAAATGCACCAGCATGCTCAAGCCTGTTTCTAAGAGAGAGTAAACGACCATGGAATGGATGTGTGCTGTATATAAACACACACACACACATAAATGGACAAGCATGCTCAAGCCTGTTTAGTAGAAAAAGTAAAATAGTATGGAATGGATGTCTACTGTAGACACACACACACACACACACACACACACACACACACACACACACAGTAGACACAAATGCGGAGGCAGTAACATATGGTCTAACATCAAACAGAGGGGGGTTGTTAACCTGTGTTGCACTTATCAGGTGAGATGCCAAGCATTCCTTTCCCTCTCCCTGACTCAGGTGACCCCTACTGCTTCTGAAAGACCCCCCCCACCCCACACCCTACCCCCACCGCTCCAAAGGTATGTTATAACCTGACATGGCTCCCCCTTCATCCTGGACTAAACACATACTGCTCTCTTTATCGCTCGCTTGCTCAGTCAGTTACACACACACACACCTTTGGAGTTCATCACAATCTCCTTATCTTGTTTACACACGCAACACGCCTTTCGCACCCACACACTAGTTGTAGACTCTCCAAGGAGCTGCATTCCCGAGCAATGCGATTTCCCCCGGAGACGTTGGGGATAATTTAAGCCAAATGACCCCTCTCATGCTGCTTTGGCGGCGGTGGCGGCAGCAGCAGCGGTAGCAGCAGCAGTTTGTGTGTGTGTGTGTGTGTGTGTGTGTGTGTGTGCGCGCGAGTGGCATGCCTGGACAGGCCCCAGGGCAGATGGAATCAGACAAAGATAGCGGGAGTACAGGATGCTACGTGTACACAGTGCAAACACTACCGTAACGCTACCGCTCTTGCACACACACACACACACCAAATGAAAGCAGACACCAATCCCAAAGGCAGAGAGATGGGGGGAAAGTATCCCAAATAGCATTTTTTGGGGGCAAATATTTACAGTCTGAAATACGTCCATTCCTGAGGATAGCTTGTGGTCTTCCTCTTAACCTGTAAGCCCCTGGGTGTTGGCCAAATATAACCTCTGTGCGGATGCATCCATGCTAAACTGACTCTCCTTCAGCCAACTGAAAGAGCTGCAGTGCTTGCTCAAGGACATCAGAGCCGCATATGGTCATGCAAACCAAGGTTGCAGTAATTTGAACAGAATTCACACAAATATTTTTAAGCTGCTTGACACTTTCACTTCCTCCCTTGACAAGTACAAATCCCGACTCAAATACAACATTACTGCAACACATTAAGAATAGAGCTAACACACGGCTATTGCTGCTAAAACAGCTAACCCACATGAAAAGCTAAACTCAGAGGAAATGAGACGTATAGTAGTTCAATACACTAGACTGTAAAATGGCTTAGAAAAAAAAATGCCTTTAACCTTCAGTCTTTGTACGCTTTTTTTTTTTTTTTGTTACAAGAGCAATAGAGCAGAACAAGTTGGTTGAACAACCAATATAAAAATACCTGACAGAATATTTATTTTAAAGGGTCTTGCTAAATTAACTGATGGGCAAAGCAGTATGACTATGCTGAGAGTTAATTATTAACCAAAAAATGATACGAGTAAGGTTATGTCAACAGAAAGATTCTTCATGTTGGTTTCTGTATATTTTGGGCTACTACTACTACTATTACTGCTACTACTGCTACTACTACTTTCTGACAGACCCAACAACGAGCTAAACTCAGTGTTTTGGTTTACACGTCTTTCTTACATGTCTTTTTGCCTAGCTTTTCCTTTCAAACGGAAATTGAGAAATAGGTTCACAAACACAGCTCTGCAGTTTCACAGCATTCCCGCTCACCTGAAGCCAAACATGATCTCATCGTGACGGAGATGGGCGTCGTCGTCGATGGACAAGATGGCCTCCGTTTCGACAGCATCCCAGGGGAGGAAGCGATTGTTCAGACTGTTCTTTTCAGTCCTCACCACCTGCAGAGATGGGGTAATGGGGGAGTGGGGGGAAGCGGAGTCATTCCCAGACTTTTCTGTCAAGGTCTTCTGTCACAGCTCATCATAAAACGAGTATGTGATAAAGCAAGGCACAAAACATGGCAGCGATAGCCTCTCCCTTGCCGGCTGAAGGCCTAAAAAGTCTAAAAGCCAGAAAAGCACTGCCGCTTCTGCTGCTAGAAAGGAATGTAATCACATAAACAGTAGGGGAGGGGAGACCAAGTACATGACTGCAATCTCTTATGAGGACAGCTTTAATTAATTATAGGATTTACATTCCACAGATGCTCCATGATTATTGAAATGTCATTCAAACTGGCATCTCTCTCTCCGACAATTCCGCAGCTTGCAGAGGAAAGCAAACAGCATCATTATTAAACTTTAATTATACATCTCAGGGGCCTATTGGCCAGGGACATGGACTACTTTAGATGCAAGTTAGGTCTATTTTAAAGCCCAACCCTTTTGTGGATAACAAACTTGACTGTTTCCCTTTTCTGATGTTAACAAATGTAATGTTGGCTTACTGCCTTGTGAATATAGAAACTAATTCAAAGGAACATCTGCAGAGGAAAGTAATATGGGTGTTAACAATGACTCCTCTAAAGCCGAGGGCAGAATAACAGGTTGAAGTTTATGTGCAACGGGTGAATAGGGTCCGCCAACAAGGCTCATAGACTTAACCGGCCTCTTGTGAGGCATAGTGTGAATTTAATGGTGTAATGGGTTTGGCACGGGACACTGCACTCACCACAATGGGCAGCCCGATGTCCGGCCAGATCAGGTCGTCCGAGGGTGGCTTGGGCGAGTTCCAGACGACCACCACTTTGTTGAGGTACGGGAGGCCGTTGAGTCTCTCCAGGGAGTTCATGAGCACCTCCTCTCGCTCGTAGGTCAGCATCACCACGGTGAACTGCTCACGAGGGGTGTTGCCCCCCAAGGCAGCTTGGAACTCCCTTCCAGAGCCTCCGGAGCCACCGCCGATGGGTCGGAAGCCTGTGCCAGAACCCAGGAACTTGGCCTCCGAGGGCAGCACCGGGTCAAAGGGCGTGTGGGGAAACAGGTGGAAGGGGCCCGGTGGCCTGTTCCAGGTGCGGTACACGTCAGACGCAGTGTAGGTGAAGTTTCTCAGGAAGCGGGGTGAGGCGTATGGGGGTTCAGTCTCAACGGGACCCAGATCCAAATCTCCATTGTCGGCCAGGTTGGCGTCGGTTCCCGCCAACTTCCCGGCCTTGTGTGGGATCTCCTGAGCTGGCTCTTCCCTGATCGGAGCTGCCGGGACCTGGATGCTTGTGCGGATGCTGGCCAGGATGGTGCCAAAGACAGTCTCTGAGGTGGAGAAGTACGTCTCCCACAGGAAGCGTCCTTGCCTCCTCATGGCGAGCAGGTCATTGTCTGACAAGCTGCGCAGCAGGAAGTGTAGTTCGGTGATGCGAGGCTTGGGCACAATGATGGTGGCCTCGCTCCAGCGTATTAGGTGATGATACGGCAACTTGGAGTGATCTCCGAGCACAACAGGAATGGCGCCCACTTCTAAGGCTTCAAAGAGCCGCATGCCACAGCCGGCAGAAGCGATCAGCTGCCCGTCCCCAGGGGCAATAACCAGAGCGAATGTAGACACCTTCAAGACTTCTAGCCTCTCCTCACGCTCCCCACACAAGGCCCACTCTGTTGGCAGGCTGGGCCTCGGCCGGTTCTTACAGGTGAATTCCACAAGTACCTGGTCCAAGTGACTGTCCTGGACCGCTTTCAAGGTGCCGATGATACGGTCGTCGTAGTCCGCAGGCGGGTCACCCTCCATCTCCTCCTCGAAGGACTGCGGAGGGGCCTCCAGCAAGCTGCTCCTCAAGGACTCTACCTTCTCACCCTGGAAGGTGAAGAGGTACTTCCTCTTCACGGGAACCTGAGGAGGCACCTCTAGGAAGTTGGGCTCTGAGAGGGCGTGGACCAGCGGGGACACCACCAGGTCGAACCCCTCCCGATACTGCCGCTCTAAGAAGGTGGACTGCGCCACAGCCGCCCGTCCCGTGCTCACATTGTACAGAAAGTTCTGTGTGAGGGACTTCCTGGACAGGTGGACCAAGAGGTGGTTGTGGCCGTCGGACCTCCAGTAAGGCAGCTCACGAAGCTGTTTCTCGAGGTCTGCAGGAGCAGGGGGAGGGGAGCCTGGGATTTCCTGCAGCTCCCCTACAAGCACAACATACAGGCAAGCGATGCTCGGGTTGTCAGTCACATAGATGTTGCTTTTAACCGCCGCAGCGAAAGCTTGTTTGACCAGCGGGTCAAGGTTCTCTCCCCAGGGATATGACCCCGTATCGTAAACATAGACAGGGAACCCCGACGTCATGGGGCACCGTGCGTAATCGAAACATGACCGTAGACGACACGCCCGGGACGACTTGGGTGGGGGCAGTCCAGGGTCATCTTTATCTGGCACCAAGCGCACCGGCAGCGAAAGCTTGGGCTGATTCTGGGCCATGAGTTCCTTATAGGAGTGCTCAGTCTGGCTGATGACATTCTTGAGCTGCAGCAGGTCCTGCTTGGCGCTGTCGATGCTTCTCTTGCAGGCTTCGATGCGCAGGTTGAGCCGGGCGATCTCACCGTTCAGCTCCTGACGTTTGGCTTCCAGCTGGAGCAGCTCCTCGCTGACCGACTCGCGGATACGGCACAGGTCCTGCACATGTTTGGCCTCGCACAGCTCGCCCCCGGGCCGGGGGCCGAAGATGCGCTTGTCTGGCCCGCCGGCCTCGTCGATGGTGGTGAGGTAGTAGTGAGCGATGAGCGGGAAGAAGACCAGGATGAAGAAGAGCATGAAGCTGAGCCAGGTCAGGCGGACGCGCCGAAAGACCCACGGCTGACCGCCATTGCCTGCCATTCCCCCGTTGCGCTGCATCATCGCTGCGACCGCTCACGATCGGCGAGTGGGTCACTCTCCCTCGGACGACTGAGCACGACTATGATGGTTGTGTCCGTTAGGAGGAGCAGTGGCCATGCTACGACCTTGTCTGCATTACAAAAGTTAAAAGATTTAAAAGGTTATGCCTGTGGTAGGAAAAAATAAATAAAAGAAATAAACAAAACAAACAATAAAAACTGCAGGGCCTCAGCTGCTTAACGCAGATTCTTCAACGCCTTTCCCAAGATGCATCTGGGTCGATTGCTTACAACTCTTTGTATTCCACAGAGCAATCAAAATGAAGGGAAATTTCATTTTCTTCTTACTAACTGGGTGAACATCACAGACATGGAACTGATGGTGTATTTCTCCACATGAGAGAGCCAGAGGTAGCCCCAGGCTACCCAAGGAGGGAGAACATTCCCTGGACAGAAGGAGCAGCTGCTACAGCCTCTCTGGGTCTACCATAGAGGTCATGGTTAGCCTCCAGCCTGCTCAGATGCATCGTGGCTCAGCTTCCACAGCCTGCCATTACTGGGGGATCAACTGCGCAGATTGCTTTGTTGTCAATGAGTGTTCAAGATCCAGATGCCCTCAGCCACAGAGAATCTGTAAAAGAAAAAGAAGGGATCTTGGATCAAAAACTGAGAAGCGTTTACTTGTTCACAAACATAAACAAACAAGCATTATAGACCATGCACATTCCTTTTCGAAAATACGAAATTAAAAATACAAAACAGCTTGAAAGAACTCTGCAGTAGCCTATACGTCAGAGGTCACATGAAAACGATTGAAACCAAAAGGTTTATAAAGTACACAGAGAGGCCTGGCTTGCGCCGTTGTGATGTTCAGCAGATGACCATGCACCCAACAGTCAGCGCAATGTTTTCGACATGGGTATGAGTCACTGTTGTTCTGTTGTGGGGTAAGTATCTAACACAGCTGTACAAAGTTATCGGATCTGACATGCTAACTCCAAAGGAGGCATAACAAACAGGGAACCACAGCGGAATGCAAGCCCATTTCACGTAAAAAAAAAATAAAAAAAATAAAATCATGGCACCTAATTTTTTTATAGGGAAAACAATTTTCCAGAAGTACCAAAATAACTAATGGAAAATAAGACATGGAGCCAGGCTGATTACTGGAGATTGGCATTCTTTGAAAAGTACCTCAACAGCAGGAAGCTAGCAGCACAAGCTCCATCAGATAGTAATCAACAATTAGCCACGGAACCGAGTGCCAATTTAGAGAGATGCTGATTAAAAGCCAAATGATGCGACTCCATTTTGTTTTCTGCCAAAGTAATTTCAAAATTCATGACCATGCTCAGTAGTGGGTATAATCATTATAACACTGTTGGTGCCGGAAAAACAGAACCAGGCAACCCAGTGGTCGTTGTCTGGCTGCCGTCAACCCAAATGATGGGAAGTAGGCCTAGAAAATTCCCTTTCCGGATCCCAATATTGATTTCCAGACAAAACAACAATTCACCGGTAATTGGTTATAAAAAAAAAAACTCCAGGAACATCAACAGGATCTACACAAATATAAATCATCTGAACAACACTGATTTCATTAGAAAGAGTAGTCGTCTGATGAGCCTCTTGTTGTTTAATTGTGATTTCCCAGGATTTGTTTTCTACAACACAATAAGTGGGATCGCAAATCAGTGGTTGCCAAGACATTAGTATCGCAAGAGTGTGTTTGCAACCTCAGATAAGGCTCCTTTTGTATGAAAAAGGAAAAAAAAATGCCCTCAGCCAATTTCTATGGCCTGTTGTATGAGGGTAATAACATACACAAACATGACAAACCCTCACACACTCACACACCAACATGCACTCCAAAAGGCACTCGCAAAAGCATAAATCAAAGTGTTAACCAAGTATGTCTCTTCATATTTTTCAGGGAGAGGAAGAAAAGGATGTCCGGAATGTCCCTGCTGGCTGTATTTCTAGTCTAGTTTCTGGTCCAACCTATTCCCTAAAAGCCTGTGTTCTTCCCGGGATCTGAGGAGGGATGAACTCAAACATAAGCACAAGGGCAAGAAAAGGAACATACACACACACATACACAGTCTCACAAACACACACACATACACAGAGTCTCAAAAACACTAAGTCCCACACATGCAACCATGCGCACGCACACACACACACTTACTTAGGTGGATGCATACCCAGACATAAGCCACAGGCAGACACACATTCCAGGAGGAATGTGTTGTGCGCGCACACACACACACACACACACACACACACACCGAATGGCGCTTTCTCTTCCTGATGGAACAACTCGCAATATGGCCACTGCACCTGTCTGCTGCGAGCTACGGCTGAAACGACACAGAGGCCATTACTTACGCTTCATGCATCACATCGGAGTGTGTACATGTGCACAGCCCCAGCACACACACAAACACACACAAACACACACACACACACGCACACGCACGCACACTCTATGTGTCCCAGAAGTGCCGCAGACCCACCACAGGGCAGCTTACAACAGAGTCAGATTGGGCCAGGGACATCAACTGGGACGTGTGTCAAGTCACGCACTCAGAGTCACACAAAAATGACAGGATGAGCGCAAACACACACACACACACACACACACACACACACACTTCAGTCGGTGTACAATATATCATCTTGAGGTTGTCAGTTCAATCCACATTATGCCTCCAGTCATTTGAAAACAGACATTATAGCAGCATAACCCCACCACCATCCCTGTTCCCATAACCCCCCCCCCCCCCCAAACACACACACACACCCTCCTGTTTGCCCAACAGACCATCAAATGGTAATGTAAATTTCATCTGCCCGAATGATTAATTCCCCACCCCAGAGCCTCAGTGGAGTGATGATGGGACGAGTGGATGGATGGATGGATGGGGTATTAAAATGATTGCACTCAACCACACCTACAGCCTGAAGCCTGCTTGCTCCTCACGTGTTCTTTTTTTCCTATACTGGGGCTTTGATGCATTACTGTGACAGGAATAGGCTTTGAAGTGATTGACAAAAAAAAAGAAAAGAAAAGAAAAGAAAAGAAAAGAAAAAAGAAAAGAAAAGAGGCATGCATAAGAGCAACCAATGCAAACTAGTACTAGGCGACGGTTTCTTTGTAGATCCTCGTCATAATTGTTCTGCTTTTTTTGTCTGTAGAACCTATAGAATTTTTGTACGGTCAAATGAAGAAAAGAAAAAAAAAACTGCATTGTTCTAGAAGTATTGGGGGGAGAAGACAAAGAATCTGATCTGGTCATGAGAGTGTGGTTTATCTGGAGCAAGTGCGTCTGCGAATCTGGGATTTTTAAATAGATTCTGATGATAAAGCATGTCTTGAATTCCCTGCATGACTACTCTCCCCGCTGCTGCTGTTTCATAAGCTCATGGTATAAAAGCGAAGGGAGCTCATTTGGGTTTCTTTTTTTTTTCTTTCCCTAAGGCATCTACAGATGGGGAACCCTGGCATTGGTACACTTCCTCTCGACAGCTCCCACTTCACTGCGACGGCGGTCCGGATCCGGTGGAGTCGGAAAACGCTAGTTTCTGCCTGTCCAATCAGTGACTTTATGAGATGTGCCTGTGGTCATCATCATCATGAAAAACGGAGACGATTTTCGTTTTTAAAATATTCACATGAAGCTGAAGCTGAGTCACAGTTGGTATGGCTATCGTTTTCAACCAATGCAAAGTGGTTTAAAATAAATAAATTAAAGAATCATACAAAGCTCTCTGACTATTCTTCTCAAGAGAAGAGTTAACAGCTGGGTGGGTGGTTTGGGGGGGGGGGGGGGTGTTGATTATGCAATTCATTCTAGCCTGAAGATGTCAGTTTGACTTCGCTTCCTCAAGTGTTTCAATGCATTCATTCATTCAATTGCATTCAAAGAGAACTTGATTGGCCGTCATTAGCAATGCAACAAGCGCAAACAAAATTGAGTGGAAGTTGTTCTGTTGCTGGCCACATTAAATGTGGCGATTATTTTGGTGATTGTTTGTCTAAAACAGATAGTTTATCTCAAAAAGTGGCAACAATTGTAATAGTCTTTAAATGCGAAACAGACGCACACGCGCACACACACACACACACACACACACACACACACACACACACACACACACACACACACACACACACACACACACCAAACAACTAATTTAGATTTTTTATTCTGTCTGATCAAGTTTAGTTTTTTCTTGTTTAATCTAGCAGAATTGTGTGGTAATGATACTGAAAACTAGATAGCCGTATTTTGCAGACCACACACACACACACACACACTAGACTGTGGGCCTACATGTTCAGCAAGACAGAATAGCCGCGAACCATCCATCTGAAAAGCCCCAGGGCGAAGCAAAAAACCCCAGACACTTACCCAGAATCCCACCAGACACATATAATTACCCACGATTCATCACAAGATCGCAGAACCTCACACGTTAAATTCACATGACATCTTTCAGGAGAGCTGTCGACCAAACCTTACAGCACAACCAACCTGGCACAGCAGAAGTGCACTGGCCTTGCTGTTATCGCATGACCGAATCAACAAAGTTCTGCTTTATCAAAACACACACAAAAACAGGCTATAATGCGTTACATTTAAAACATTTACCAAGGCAGTTGAGGTGAATAAGAACAGACTTAATAGGTGGAGTGACTTCATAAGGCTACTGTGCAGAACACTCCACTGCCACAATGAGTGTTATAAAGCTTCACACAGGAGACTAAATGAATGGGATGCCACTATCAGAGCCCATGAGGCAGGACACTGCTTTCTGTGCAGTCAACACATTAAAACCACACGCACGCACACACACACACACACACACACACACACGCACGCACACACACACACACACACACACACACGAACACACACACACAAACACACACACACACACACACACACGCGCACACACACACACGCACACACACACGCACACACACACACACACACACACACACACACACACACACACACACACACACACCATCCCCGTGTTAAATCTGCCTCCATTAAGGATCCTGTTAAGCCACTTGCCACTAATGTTGGATGGCACGGAGTCCCTGGAGTTGGCCCAGCTTGTCCTTTGTGATGCGCTGTAAAGCGGCCGGGCCGGCGACGGAGCCTGAGTGAGTGAGTGAGTGAGCGAGCAAGCGAGTGAGAGAGTGAGTGGTCTCCTGAGAAAGAGAGAGAGAGAGCCACACACTGCTGAGGCATGGGCTACCACTCACTGACCTACATAAGCAGATTCACTTAGGACGCTGAATAAACACTAAGTACGCAAACGCTGAAGGAATGGAAAAGCGTATGTGTGTGTGTGTGTGTGTGTGTGTGTGTGTGTGTGTGAGAGAGAGAAAGAGACAAACAGAGGGCGGGGTAGCTCAGAAATGATGCAGCAGTAGCGAGCCTGACACTGAACAGCTGAACAGTGCTGCAGTGCTATGTTGCTCTGAGCACAACACAGCTTTACTAATTCAGACTGCTATGGGCGAGGGATTGAGTGTCATATTGGCCATGGAGCACTATAGGCTACTGGGCTGTGGGAGTGAGCTACAGGCTTACTTACTGTGCAGCTAAAACAAACAACCCAACAAGCGTCCAGCAGCATGTAGGCCTGGAGAGGTGTGTGTGTGTGTGTGTGTGTGTGTGTGTGTGTTTGTGTGTGTGTGCGCCCCATTCTGCACTGGCTCAGGGGGGGCTGGGTCCAGCCTCCAGTTTCCTGCCAGAGACAAGGGTGCTGTAGTCTGAAGCTCTGGGGAGAAAGAGGTAGAGCGTAAGATTGTGTGTGTGTGTGTGTGTGTGTGTGTGTGTGTGTGTGTGTGTGTGTGTGTGTGTGTGAGACGGTGGAATGGGAGTATTACACCTCCATAGTTCACACCTTCACACCTGTGGCCCCATGATGGAGTTGTGGCTTCTAGAGCATTACCAGCTCAACACTGTCTGGTACTTTGCTCTTGCTTGGAGAAAAAGCGAGGGGAGTGTCTGCCTGATGTTTACATCACTGATCAGTTTAATGTACAGAGTAAGTATTAAACAGGCTAAGAGCACAAACCAATAAGTCCAATGATCTAGTCAAAATGAGCCTCCAGGTTCTATCCACTGTGGTTCTACCCACTGTTAGAACTCTGCACATCCTGTTACCAAAACAAAGGCAGCATCAGATCACCTTTTGCCTGGCCATTGTCTTCCTCCGTAATTCTGCTCAATTTTCATCTCCCTCCAGTACTGCGTCTGGGATTACGGCCATTGGCCTCGTTCACGTCGGATGCATCCTGTCCGATCCAACCAGCAAACTTTAAGAATGCAGCACAAGAATACTATCAGTCAAGGGATGATCCAGTCTTTTTGAATTTAAACATCTCCAGCAAGCAATCGTTTCTCAATAGCCGAGGTCCCAGGCCCTCATATGAAGAGAAGCGTAGACCAAGGGGCTGGTTATGACTAGGCTAGGTCACCTACAATTCCTCAACAAGACACACAACATAGCGTACACCTTGTCAGACACACACACACACTTAGCTAGACAACAACTGGGCACCAGTGCTTCCACTTCGGAATGTTCCAGAACCACCCTGTCTGGCAGCCAACTTTTGGGTTCTGGATTCGCCCGGGGACGGGAAATCTGATCAGATTAGATTTACGCTGTCCTGTCCCGCTGGCAAGGAGGGGGAGGGGTTGGGTTGGGGGGGTTATAACTCGATTTGCTGGAGTGAGGAGGATTTATACAGGCAGGGCCATTAGTGGGCTGCTGAATGCCAAGTGCCAGCTACCCTTACCATCCGCCTGTCAAACAGACAACAACCAAGCACAGAGAGAGAGAGAGAGAGAGAGAGAGAGAGAGAGAGAGAGAGAGAGAGAGAGAGAGAGAGAGAGGGCATGGGGATGGCAGTTAAGCCGACGCGCCACAATCATCGAGCAGTGCGAAGCGGCACTTAACACACAGTAATCAGACAGCTACGGGCGGCAGTTAGCGTAGAAAACACTAAAGGCGGCCCGAGTTAAAAGCCGATAACACGCCGACGGCCAGAGAGCAATCAATATCGAAGCGCAGGCCGGCGAAACAGCTGATGATGACACAGCACACAGAGTTTCATCCCAGGCTGCAGAAGGGGCATCACCACCATGATCAGAGTCAGGATCAGGATCAGGCGCAAGGTCAGAGAGGAAGTGATGTCATGGCGCAGCGGTTACATCACTCGACTGACAATTGGGCGGCCTGTGTTTGCGAGTCCATGTTGCTTTGGGGAAAAGTCAACTTCCCTTTAAAGGGACACTAGGCGACTCTTCGCCTCTGTTTGAGGTATTCTCCATCAGAGAAATGTTTTGGTACTTTCTCCAAACTAATCTAGATGACAGTCGTATGGAAGGTGAATAAATGCAAGTTTTATTCCCACCAGCCTTCTAGGATAGGCTACATTGTGAAGGCCTAGTTCTACGTAGGGGGTAGGGAACCACCTCAAAATAAAACAAAACCTACTTTCAGCATGACATCACCAATTTTTTTTGCACCAGACATCAACTTCCCTTTAAGTGAGAGCAACAATGTTAGCAATCATCTGGATGCCCAGCACAGATCTGTTGCCACTTCCATTTTTCACCGTTCATTTAAGCTAAACAACCTATGTAGACCTAAACTTCACAATGCCCAATAAAAAGCTTCTGTTGCATAATATTTTTACAATATAACTACCAGTTCCAGGTGGCCAAGACAGGAACTGAAAAGAATGACTCTGGGACCAGATCACCTCAAACAACTCCATCTAACAAAGACCCACAGATGATTCACGCTCCACACCTAAAAGACCGTTGGGGTTGGTAGGAGATCGATATGGCATTTGGAAAAACCAGCCTGGCAAACTGTCTGCGTCACCTTGGATAAAGATGTTTGCAAAATACCAGTCGCTTTACTTCCAAAAATTAAGCTTAGCCTGTTCCATTTCATTGCCTTATATGGGGAATCGAACCGTCAGCATCCAAATGACATCATACTTAAAACACAACCTCAGATGACCAGACCAGACAATCACGTGACCAGTATGAAGTCACAGAGAGGTCAGAATACCAGACATGTGCAAACCCAAGAAACATTTTGGGCAGCGAGAAGACTAAAAACACACACTTGCGTCTGTAAACACACACACACACACACACACACACACACACACACACACACGCAGAGTGATGTCGGGTCATAAGAAAGGCACAGTGAAAAATGGACACCCAAGAAAGCCTCAATCGTGTTCATGACCTGAGCTGAACCTATTTAACTGCTTGCACTCTGTCAGAGGTGAGCATGTCAGGAAATGCTGTGTGTGAGTAAGTGAGTGTGTGTGTGTGTGTGTGTGTGTCACCTGTTTCCCAGACAGAGGTGCACTCCCTTTTGACCCTAACCGCCCCCAAAGTGCCCTCTGGGCTTCTTGAAGTCATACTGGGTTCGTTGGGGAGAGGCTGCGGGTGTGTGTGTGCGTGTGTGTGCATGTGTGTGCACGCACACAAGCCTGTGTGGGTAGGAGTGGGAAAACGAGAGGGTACACTTTGGATAGCAGACAGAGAGACAGATTGTTTAGGTGAGGGAGGGGGTATAAGTGACTGTGTGAGTGACAGAACGAAAGAGGACGAGAAATAGCAAGAGAGACAGAGATAGCGAGAGCGAGAGAGAGAGAGATAGCGAGAGAAAACAGAAGATGATCACCCATTTGCAAGTAGAGATCTCTTCACAGCTTGGTTGTGCTTTTTTGGCCGCCATTTTAGTCCTTCAGGCTACAGTCTCAGTTCACACACACCTCACCAATGAACAAACCCACGGACAACTGCACTGCTGAGTCCAAGAAACACTGATATAGACAGTACAGTCATCACACACACACACACACACACACACACACACACACTTTTATCATCCTCATGAAAGGATGGATGCAACCCCCCTTCTCTCTCACACACACACACTCACACAGTTTTAACCATCATGAAAAGATGGATGCACCCCCCCCACACACACACACACACACACACAAGAACGATCTAGGATCAGAACTTTAGGCTTGAAAATGACGGTCGAAAGCAAGGCAGGCAGGCTTTGGTTACGGCGGCGAATGAACTCTTGTCACATGTCCCAGCGCAAGCTTGCACAACAACGCACATCTCACACCGCCGGGCCAATAATTGAGTTCAGCTGAGACCTAATTGAATTGTGAGTGGTGTGTGTGTGTGTGTGTGTGTGTGTGTGTGTGTGTGTGTGTGTGTGTGTGTGTGTGTGTGTGTGAAGTGCTTATTCCGCAACCCTCCTCCCAGCGTCCCTGGTTCCTGATCCGTTGAGGGAGTCTCCAGTTAGCTGTTCCTTGTCTGACTCATCCTCTCTGGCTCGGCTATTAACTGAGGGGAGGAGGAAGAGGAGCAGGGTTGGAGTGGGGACTGGGGAGTCCCACGCAGACAGACACACACACACACATACACACACACACACACACACACACACAGAGGGACAGACAGATCCCAGTCATGAGATATCATGGCGAGTTACACCATCAGCCACGGGACCAGTGAGGAGGAGGAGGAGGAGGAGGAGGAAGAAGAGTGGACAGAGGGATGCTATAGAGTGGAGAGAGAGAGAAAAAAAAAGAGAGAGAGGGGGAGAGTAGGAGAGAAAGAGAGAGAAACAGAGAGAAAGAGAAAGACAGCCTTTCAGTGCCTGTCACTAGAGCATCGATGGTGATTAACAATGAATCCATTTGCAACAACAGGGGTGTGTGAGTGCATGTGGCCTGTGTGTGTGTGTGTGTGTGTGTGTGTGTGTGTGTGTGTGTGTGTATGAGAGAGAAAGACAGAGATACAAAGAGAAAGGGAAAAAAGAGGCCCAAAAGAGATGCTGTTATTCAGCTCAACCGCAGAGCAATTAGCCTCATCCTGTGGGCGGTGACCTCCCACTTGACCTCTGACCTTTGCCGAGCGAATAAAGAACACACGCCATGGAGGGCCGGTTTGCAGGCGGGCTGAGAGGCACACAGGGCCCCCCGGGGACACCATTCCCCCTGACTGAGAGACGCTTATTCAGGGTGACTTTTATACAGGACTGGGCTTGGGTCCCACTAGCTCAAAGTAGTTTAAAGGTCCAGTAAGCCATTCTAGGTGAAATCGTGTTTTGTTAAAGTTGGGTGTTTTGTGTTTACATTCAAATTACTCAACTGACATATCTGTCCTACTCAACTTACATGACACCTCTCCTTTCAGGGAGTAGTATCAAGACACTTCACACTCTGAATTGGTTCTCTGTGGTTCTCAGAGCCAGGCCAACATAAACAATTGAGAACTCTGTCAGAGACTTTATTATAGGAGGAGACCCATCACTCACTGTATTGCCTCATTGAAATGCATTGGGAAAGTTCGTTACGCAAAAATGGCTGACTTTAGAAACGGGAAGTCCTGCCTCGCAGTGAAAAGAGCCAATCGTGTTGTTCGAAGCAGCATGATGGACGTTTACCTTTTGTTTATTCTCTCTGTCATAGCCATGTGGCGGACGTTTGCGCAGACGCAGTGGGCAATTGGTGTTAGAATAAAGTCTTTTTAAGCGCTATTTGGACAACATCCATGACGATATTGACACCGTTCAATTACAGATTCAAACAGTGTGCTTGTCAATTGCATGCAACCTGCTCATCTGGATCTCCCCGTTCATTTAGATAGGGCCTTCCACTTACTAAGTCAAAATAACTCCTCGAAGGCGTCTCCAAGATGGCTGCCGAGTGAACGGACTTGCCTTAGAAGGACTTTGACTCCGTCCCTTAGCATTGTTAACTACACCTTTAAATGGGCACAGACCATAATTCCCATCCTGAGTTCTTCCTTGGCATCCTCAAATTGACCCGCTGTATGTGTGGGCTCCAGAGAACATGGTTATGTCACTGAAAAGGGGGCAGAGCCTAGGACTATTTAACCCAATTAGAAACGCTGTTTCTTGAAAGCACAAGAAAAGGGAGCCTTTTCATTCGCTGCTGAACACAAACATCAACAAGCTTCTGATCTTTAAGACTGTGCCTTCATGTAAATTTCCTCTCTGTCCAAGTTCCTCTGTTTTCAGATAGATACTTCTGGTCTCGTATTTTCAAACGTTCATCCCAATCTGAATACTCTTAATCATTTTAATTCTTCATAAAAAAGGCAGCTGTAAACTTTTAGAGAATTGTTAGCAAAGTTTTGCGAATCGAAAACAGTTTTAGAATATTTTTTGCTCGCCGACTGATCCACTGTGCTCTTGCAGAGAAACAAACGATTTGTTTTGAACAAAAGACCCCTGGCACACTGCAGAGTCGGTGTGGGCGAAAACAAATCTCTCCTATTTGAGCGGGCGCCGAGAACCAATTATAGCAGGCTGCTGCTACTGCTGATGTTGGTTAAGGCAGCAGTCTACATCACTCAATCTTTTTTGCACCCCCACAACCCCCCCCCCCTTCTCCCCACCACCGCCTGATTTGGTCTCCTTCTCTTATTTCTCTTTCTGTCTTTTCTGTCTCCCGTTGTGGTAGAATGTTGCTTGCACGATAAGGATAACCTTGTAAGGACAAGTCCAGAAACAGCTTCTCACACACACACACACACACACACACACACACACACACACACACACACACACACACACACGCACACACACACACCTGCAGTGTTGGCTTGATGAATGCTATGGCAGGGGAAACAAAATGCGGTTGATTGGTCATTTCTTTTCTTTGTGTGAAAGAGAAAAAAAAAGCTGCTGAATGTGATTTGACTTGCTGTTTCCTGTTCCAACATCACTTGAGAGAGAGGAAGGAGAAATAGCTGGCCTTCACTGGCTCAAGGACTGGTGGACGCTTTACCAATATACTTAGGTGAAGTGCTTCACTTCTGCTGACATTATCCAGAGATTATTTTTTTCCCCCAACGTCCTTAACACTTGAGAGAGAGAGAGCGCCATTAATATTTATGCTCCGGGACAAGTACTGGATGAAAAGCAAGAAAAAAGAGAGAGGGGGATTGAGATAGAAGGGGAGAGAGAGAGAGAGAGAGAGAGAGAGAGAGAGAGAGAGAGAGAGAGAGAGAGAGAGAGAGAGAGAGAGAGAGAGAGAGAGAGAGAGAGAGAGGAGGACACTGATGAAAAGATGGACAAAAGGCTGATGGTGAGCTCCCCTCATCTCTTAGATTGGGTTTCAAGGATAGGCTATATACTACGCTGGCTAACAGGTGGCTCACACACACCCTCTCTTACACTCTTTCACACACACAGAGACTATTTGAACAGAGATAAAAGAAAGAGAGGGAGGAGAGGGAGATAGATATAATGAGAGAGAGAGAGAGAGAGAGAGAGAGAGAGAGAGAGAGAGAGAGAGAGAGAGAGAGAGAGAGAGAGAGAGAGAGAGAGAGAGAGCCAGAGCCAAATAGACAGAGAGATAGAGTGATAGAGTACGAGAGCGAAAGCGAGGCCGGGTGTGTGTGTGTGCGAGACAGAAGAGAGACAGGGTGCTAGCTTAGCCCTACTTATTCCCCATCATGAGTGAAACCACAGAACCACAGACGGGTCTCGCACTGCACATGACCCACTGCACTCTCCGCTGCTTCGGCTTCTGCTGATGCTGATGCTGTTGAAATATTTACCACTGCTGCTGCGACACATCAGCACAGCCAAAGCAGCTGAGTCACTCTGTGTGTGTGTGTGTGTGTGTGTGTGTGTGTGTGTGTGTGTGTGTATGTGTGTGTGTGTGTGTGTGTGTGTGTGTGTGTGTGTGTGTTCTTTGGGGGGCCCTCGCTCCAGTGGTGGTCCTATGTGCTGCGGTCTGAGACAGTGCGCGGAATGGCAGAACGGTTCTTACAAAACTGAAAGAAAAAAAGAGAAAAGCATAGATCTGCCAAAAGACAGATCACAATGAGACTGCTCCTGTGGTCAGGCAGCCAAGTCTAAATCCTACTGCCTGGTTCACACCCAAGAGCCACAACCAAGAGAGAGGGCGAGAGAGAGAAGGGAAAGAGATATAGAAGGGAACGAAAGACAGAGAGAAGAGAAAGAGAGACAGAGAGAGAGAGAAGACAGAAAGAGACAGTGAGAAGAAAAAGGGAGACCGAGAGCAAGCAATAGAGAGAGAGACAGAGAGGGAAAGAGAGAGGAGAGAGAGCGAGAGCAAAAGGAAAAGAGGGCAAAATAGAGAGACGGCAAAATGAAGAGACAGAGCGAGAGGGAGACAGTGCGAGAGAGAGCGAGAGAAAAAGAGAGAGAGAGAGAAAAAAGAGAGAGAGAGAGAAAAAAAGAGAGAAAAGAGAGAGAGAGAGAGAGAGAGAGAGAGAGAGAGAGAGAGAGAGAGAGAGAGAGAGAGAGAGAGAGAGAGAGACAGAACCTTTGCAGAAAATTACAGGAGGGAGCAATCACCACCTCAAAAGCTCTCAAGACAGCTGATGCAATAGGAGGGTTGTAAGAGGATTCTTCCTCCCAAATCCCCATTATAAAAACTCAAGTGAAATTCATATTAGGCAGATTACTGGCAGGTTACAAAGAGCTGCTGACTGCGTGAAGAGACTGTAAGTGATCGCAACAAGTGTGTAAGAAAATGACTGGCCCTAAAGGACGTCGTAAAAACTACCATCTTGATAGATAAACAAGGGAATTAGCTGACAAGGCAAACAGATCAGACTCTCATCATGCCACCACCATCAAATTAACGCTGACTCTGGTAGAGAAGCACCAACTTTGCTTCGTCGTGCAGCTCGTCGTGGAGTCTGGAGCTTGTCGTAGCACTGCTGAGCTAGCTACCTGCGGAGACGGTGAAGGTGACGCTGAGTCTCGAGTTTTCAAACCTGCTCGACCTCCACCACCACCATCCTCACCTGCAGATGCTGTACCTGAATACCTGAAGCTGTTCCCATTTCAACTTCTGTAGGTTTTTAATGCTGTTTATACGGGCTCCATGTTTGCTTGCTTGGGCTTGGGGGGGTTGTTTATTTGCCCTGTGTGCTTGTTTACTTGAGTTGGGCGGTTTGTTTTATTTGATTTTTTCTTATTTTCAAAGGGCACGTATTCAACGCGTGTTTGTGCCAGCCGCTCGTGAGAGTGGCCTTTGAGAGCGGAAACAGAGCGCGGCGAAAAAGCCCTCCCAAAAATAGCCCCGCCGCTGCCGCTGGACCCCGGAACTTCCCGCCACAAGGGGACTGTTAACTTAATGAGAGACGCAAGGCTCAGTGCGGAACGTCAGTCACTCAGCGTGGTGTGGTGTGGTGTGGTGTGGTGTGGGACCCGCACAGGCACTGAAACTTTAGGCTAAGCCTCGATGGAGGGGGAAAAAAAGCCTTCTGCTTCCCCCCAAAACACACCCCATGAATTACTCACTTCTAAGCAAAGAGCACTCTGCATCCGTGTGTGTGTGTGTGTGTGTGTGTGTGTGTGTGTGTGTGTGTGTGTGTGTGTTGAGGGTGTGAACGGTCTCACTCTTCAAGTTGAAATTAAAATGCTTATTGCGTCTCTGTGTTATGTGCTCTAGTTAGAGTGTGTGTGTGTGTGTGTGTGTGTGTGTGTGTGTGTGTGTGTGTGTGTGTGAGATAGGGCGGTAGGCCAGGCCTTAATTAGGCAGATGGGCTGCAATCAGCCAGCCTCCCAACAGCAGAGCCCTGGGGTGGGGGTGGGGGTGTGTGTGTGTGTGTGTGTGTGTGTGTGTGTGTGTGTGTGTGTAGGGGGGTGGTCCCATAGGAACGCTGGTGCAGAGAACTGCAACACTCACAGTCCATCTAGCCTATATTATTCTGATTTCCTTTTCATCTCCAGCGCTGCTCTCAGCCATGATACATCGGCTTTGTCAAGCCCCTGAAGCAGAGCTGTTTGGAAATGATGTCTGCCCCATTTTACTTCCAACTGCACTTTTACTTTTGCACACAGTTTTTATAGTAAGTTTATAGTTTTTAAGTCCATTTAGCTGTGCTTCCAATTGCATGTGTTCATTTGGACAGGGGAAATCAGTAAATATTTGATGCTAATTTATAAATTCTCATATGGTATCTCAGTAATCACTTGACTATTTATTCACTTGTCTTTTTCTACACGTTGAATTCTCACGTTTCAGTCATACAAACCTATAATCCTGTAAACCTGTAATCATTCAAGACTACTTCTACTACGGACAATACTATTGAATAGCTTGCCAATGCATGCAAGAGGTCAACTGATCGGTCTGAGCAGCGTAAAGAGCCAGGCGATGAGTGTAGAATGGAGTGTAGAATGGACATGGATCAGTTCTTATACAGACCTGACAATGCCTGCAAGGGCAAAATAGTTTTAAAAACTAAAATGCATTAAGTCAGCATTCTCCTACTCCTCATCTTCATTGACTCAGACTCAGAGTCAAACTCAGCAGACTAGGCAATATAGACACAATACACTCTCACAGAAAGAGAGACAAATTCAAAAGGTTCAAAGCCAGCTTCTCCTGACCCTATGAAGTGTCCTTGGGCAAGATGCTGTTCCCCGTTGCTCCTGATGTGCAGGTTGGCACCATGCATGGCAGCCTCTGGCATCAGTGTGTGTGTGTGTGTGTGTGTGTGTCTGAATGGGTGAATGTGAGGCGCATTGTAAAGCGCTTTGGATATGGGCGCTATATAAATGCAGTCCATTTTAGTCCAATTGTATAGATGTAACTCAGGCCTGTAACAGAGGGATTCAGCAGACTGAGAGAGAGAGAGAGAGAGAGAGAGAGAGAGAGAGAGAGAGAGAGAGAGAGAGAGAGAGAGCGCAGAAGGCAGGAAAAGGAATAGAAACACAAAGAATCAGAGTGTGGGATGGAGAGGTGGAAGAAAAGAGGGAGGAAAAAAGGAAAGTGCCTGAGAGAGAGAGAGAGAGAGAGAGAAAGAGAGAGAGAGAGCGAGAAAGAGAGCAGAAAATGAGAGATGGCGAGAGCCCTAAAAAAAGAACAGAACTGTGAAAGAGAAGAGAAGCAGAGAGAGGTGGCTGATGGGTAGGCATAAAGAAACGAGAGAGTAATTTGAAGTAAAAAGGAATAATGACAAAGATGGAGAGGGAGGAGAATCGGAGGAGAAAGAGAGTGACACAGAGAGCGGTGAGAAAGAAAAAAAAGATGGAGGCTTGTCTGTATTCTCCCGAGCAGCTCTGACTTAGTGATTGATTCCATTTCAAATTCCCTCAAGTAGACGCTCAATTAGGCCATGTATTGGACAGAGCAACACTCTTTCTCGCCTGCGTCACTCTTCCTTTGAGTGTGTGTGTGTGTGTGTGTGTGTGTGTGTGTGTGTGTGTGTGTGTGTGTGTGTGTGTCTGTCTGTGTCTGTGACTCACCCAGGCATGCAAGCTCAAGCAGGCAGACAAACACTGACTGACAGACACACACACACCAGAATTCTCACTACTGGGACACAGAGCGCTGGGCCCTGCAATGGTTGAGAACACACTGTTTGAATTTATTGAAGGAGAGCCTGGGTATTGTGTGGGAGTGTGTGTGGGTGGATGGAGCGCTGCAGAGTGAGTGAGTGAGTGTGTGTGTGTGTGTGTGTGTGTGTGTGTGTCTGAGAGGTATTCATACTGATGCAAGTCACATATATTATACAGCTTATGTAAAAGCTCTGGTCATCCCTGTGCATGGTTTCAAGGCTGACTGCTCAAACACAGGCAATGTCTCATTCACATGTGTGCACTCCCACAAACACATGCACACGCACACACACTCACAAAACACACACACACACACCTGTTCATTACCTGTGGGGGGAGTGTGTGTGTGTGTGTGTGTGTGTGTGTTGGCTAAACATGTGCACTCAGTTCTGTCATGCCAGCCAAACTCAGCATAGCTGAAATAAGCCAGAGGGCCCTCTCCTCTCTCCCAATTTTCTCCCTCTATCCCTCCCTCCCTCCCTCGCTCTCTCTTTCCAGTGCTCCCTCTCCCTCCCTCTCTCCACTCTGCTGGCTGTACATCCCAGAGGTAGAATGCCAGCTCAGGCCAAACAGCTGGAGAGAGCAGGAATGTGCCACAATCATCTGAGGCCGGCAGTTCAAACAGGGGCGATTCTTGCATTTCCCTCCTACACCTACAATAACTCACTCAGCCAGCACCACCCCACTCCACACCCCATCTCCTTTTCTTTCTCTCCCTCTCTCCCCTGTATCACCCTCTTTCGCTCATTCTTGTTGTCAATCTCTGCTGTCTGTTTCTTTTTCCCCGTCTGTGCCAAAAATGAACCTGTCCGTGTGTGGAGAGAGAGAGAGAAAGAGAGAGAGAGAGAGAAAGAGAGGAACATGGGTAAGCAAGCCCTTCGCCATCCCTTCCATCCCTTCGCCAATTTCCCCCACTTCATACCCACCACCAACACCCAGCAACCCCGTTCCTGTACCCCCCCCATACCCCCCCACGCCTGTCTGGCCTACAGCTCCTCCTCTCCTCTCCCCTCCCCTCCCGTGCTGCAGTGCACTCCACTCTCCACTCTGCTGCGCTGATGTTGGTCATGGATTCCTCTCTAGCCGGCTGCTGCCAACAGCTGCCACCCAGCCAGCCTGCCTGCCTGCCTGCCTGCTCACCCCAGTGGAGAGAGATGGACGCTGGGAGAGGAGCCAGCGCGATTAGCCAACCCCCCCCCCCCCCCCCCCCCCATTCCCTTCTTTCCCACCCCACGCACACTAATACACACACACACACACACACACACAGAGTCTGCCACACTCCCGAACAAATGAACACACACACACACAAGCATAGCTCCATAAAAATCACTCCTACATTGTCGGTCAGCCTCAATAAGATGCAAAATAACACATTAACACACACACAAACACACACACACACAGTTCAACATCAAACCCACCCTGTGTGCGCCAATGTCTCACTCTTCCTTACACAATAATACACATATACTCACAACCAATCGATCTCCTACTTTGTCATAGAGAGAGACACGCACACACTACACACACACAAACACAGATAAACATATCCTCATTCTTTCTCTCTCTTTCGCTGACAAAAACCTTCAGAAAAAAATAGCCCACAAGCCTTTACTCTTGTGGAGCACATACAACACACACACACACACACACACACACACACACACACACACACACACACACACTCATATAAAGTCTCTTTTAAAAACAGTGTCACGCTTTCACTCTCTTCCCTTTTATGCCCTTGCTCCACTTTAAACATTCAGCTCTCATTCAGTACCCCTCTCAGAGAGCAAACAGAGAAGTATAACACAGGAGAGATGGGGTGCTGTGGGGTGTGTGTGTGTGTGTGTGTGTGTGTGTGTGTGTTGTGTCGAGGACAATGACAGTCGAACACTCTGAAAACAAGCACTCTGCAAACAAGGACGGGGGTAGGAAATGAACAGCCCGAGGGTCAACACACATTCATGGGCTAAATGTCCTCCCTGAACCCTCAAACACTTGACTACTATGAATCCATCAAGATCAGTGGCTTGAGTTTAGGGCTTAGGGTTTAAGGGGAAGGACACTGGGAGTGGGCCTAAGCAATGGGGTTCCCCCTACACAGATTACTTCTTGGACATGCCTGGTCCGGAACACAAGCCAGAGCCTGTCTTTGTTTGATTCTATCTTATTCCGTTATTGATAAAAAGCTTGTGTAGCCTTCATATTTTACAAACAGCTGTAGAAAGGCACAAGAGACCTCCAAAGTCTGTTTGTAGTCTGTCTCTGCACTAGGTTTAGATCCTTTGAATTTAGTCACTTGTCTGGCACAGGTCGCAAAACATATTTGTGAGTATATGAATGTTTGCATAGGACCACATGACATAGCCTAGGCTACACACATAGAAAAAATGTGGTTTTGGAAAAAAAAAAAAAAAAAAACACGACACAAGAAACTAAACTTTCACACCCAAACACCACTAGCACTTTCTCTCTCTCTGACTCTCTCTCTCACACACACATGGTGCATCTCTCTGACTCTCTCTCTCACACACAAGGTGCATATCTCTCTCTCTCTCTCTCTCACACACACACACACTCACAAACTCCCTCTTTCTCTCTTTCACACACTCTCTTACAAACACTCACAGAGGTACTTTCTCTCTCCCTGCTGTCTCACTCATATACACAGAATCATCCTCCCCCCTCTCTCTCTCTCTCTCTCTCTCTCTCTCTCTCTCTCTCTCTCTCTCACACACACACACAAAAAGAGAGAAAGTGAGTGTGTTGGAGGCCATGGGTGGTTCACCTGTTTGTCTCATCGCTAACAGTCACACGCTGACTAAAATTCTTGGCACATCTAATTTGACATGATTCTTGTGATTGCAACACTGAGAAATCTTTCTGGCGGGCTCAAACTGCTTTTGTGAGACGGATGCGGGGTGGATGTAGAGAGATTGTGCACAGTGCACACATCAAAAGGCAGAGGAAAGAATGAGAGGAGCAGGTGAAACTGAAAGATGGCAGAGAGAGAGAGAGAGGTGGGGGTTTTGAGGAAGGGGTGGGGATGGGGGGTTTCAAACCACATGTCCTTGGGTGGGGAAGAACACACAAGGACAGCGCCTGACAATCTCCCACTGTTTCTCGCTATCCCCACGTCTCCAAAACACTGTGGGCTACCTTTGGCACCCCTTCTGCTTAAAACATCTAGGCTACATATTCAAACCACACAGGCACACTAACCAACATAGTCATCCCAGACAGACATCATTTGCATACTTATGTAAACTCGTTCTGCATTGCTATTTTTTGCTTCTTCATGTCTGTAACAAGGTCTGACAGCACCTATCTTGAGATCAAGATGCATTCCCCGGATACAATCCCACTGGAGAAATCACCTGCACCACAGTTTGTCAAACGCTTGTTTGTCAAACTTAATAAAGGACACGGCAATATTTCCATTACACTCTAAACATTCTCGTACTCACAATAGTATTACATACTTAGACATACAGCTGAATTCAAGGCAACATGCTTAGATGAAAATAAAGAGACAGAAAGTTCATGAAATTTGCGTATTTATTCCTCAAGACCTGTGCTGATTTCGGCTTGTTACTACTAGCCTACGTCATGGAACAAGGACTAAACAAGGGTGACCATGCACCTCAATTACATAAGTGATGAAAGATTGTAAAAGATGATCAACAAATAGATTGAAAAGGGCGAAATATTCCGACGTAAGATGTGTGGTATGCAACTGTGTTGACATTAAAAGGAACGTTGCCAGCGACTGTTTGGATAGACTGATTACTGACCAACCAACCATGTCCAGCCAAATTTGAAACGTGGACAAATCTGTCTACCATATCACCAAGGGGGAAAACTTGTATCCTAGGCCAACGGAGCTCAGTCCTACCGTCATATGTTAACATCAAGTAGCGTTAAGTTGCAGTAACATAAACGCTGACAACACTCCGTTATTGACAAGGTACACCTGGCGATTCTCTTGCCACTCATCTTTCAACGTATCGGCATTTTAGACGGCTTTAATAATGCGTCAACATACCGTTGCCGATTGTTGCATGGCGCTCCTTACCGTCCTTGCAAGACGTGTCAAAATACACTGATTTGTCGTTTAAATTGCTCCCCCGCACCCAGCGATACCATGAATGTGTCACTGCAGACAACACTGTCTCATACAGATACTTACATCCTACCGCGATTGCAGATAAGAGACAAGACTCTTTTTACGCTGTGCACGCCGGACAGCGGCTACAGAAAAGGCGAAAGAAACAGGCCATATGTCTAATGTTAATCTGGCCAATTAGCCAGCTAGCTAGCCATAACAACCCCTTCGATTCTGGTTTTCCCTGCTAGCAAGCTAACAAGACTTACCCGGTTTGATGATTTGAAGACAAATCTCGTGCCAAGTCTGAGGAGTGGATACGAGTCGGGGCTACTATACCACTGATTCCTAAAACAATATGATCAAGATCTTCCTAAGCCACGTTATCTTGGCAAACAGTTTGTCGAAGGATCTAACGCGTCAGGTCCACACGGTGCAAGCAGTCGCGGCTGCATTGTTGGACCAACCAAGCCAGTGCTAAGCAAACATTATGCACCGATGCATGATGGGAATAGCAAAAGACTTGTGAGTAAAATGCTCCACCTCCCGGTGATTAAAAGAAACACAGTTACATGGCTTGGAAAAAAAATAATTAAAGTATTTGGAATGAAAAAGGTCAGTAGCATCTCAGTGTATCTACGTCCTTGTATCTCCATTGCTCTACACTGATGCATGTGCATACATCTTGTAGTCATGATCTC
Source organism: Sardinella longiceps (assembly GCA_027497455.2). Taxonomy (NCBI): domain Eukaryota; kingdom Metazoa; phylum Chordata; class Actinopteri; order Clupeiformes; family Clupeidae; genus Sardinella; species Sardinella longiceps. The sequence continues at coordinate 19,608,068 of JAODXP020000025.1, forward strand.
ACATCTATGAGCGTATGGAGTAAAATAATAATTTTCCACGGAATAAATGTATCTTGGTCTCCACTTCAATAGGTGGCAGTAAAAGACTCACAGTCGGTGGAGAGCTGCAGGAAACGGCGAAGAAGCAATATTTGTCCCATGTTGGTGACGCACGCTCGACTGGAGACATAAAAACATGGAGAGAAAACATGTGTCTGCCTTTGCACTGTATCAGTCAGCTGTTACCCCTTCGAACCCCTCAAATGAGGTAAATCATGCATTTCAAGCTTCTCGTATCAACAATAGTTTTCATTCAACATTACCTTAACGCCATTATATAACATCAACCATGAGACCAGCTGACCACGTTTCCAAGCGGGTTATAAAGCTGTTGTATGCTTTGTGGTACTAGATCATTGGCTGTGTAATTCAAGTAACGTTATGCTGCTCACCGATACTGATACTGCCGACGAATTATTAGGTTGTTTCGCCACTGAAGAAAAAGAAGAGGAAACTGCAGAATGGCCTTCCAGTCGTGAAATCCAAGAAAATCAAGAAGAAGAAGAATCCTGCAGGACGAAACGGTTTGCAAACAAAGAAGAGAGAAAAGCAAGAGAGGACCTCGAATGTATGTAAAGTTAACATTGTCCTGAGCTCTAGGCCTCTGGTGCAATCAATACACCACTGTGCCTTTGGGGAAAATACTGGACCTTGGTGATAAATTACAAATATGTTATTATTTCAGGATGAGGAACAGCAAGCTGGGGAGATGGCAAGTGACAACACATCCTTGCTTAACCTGCTGGACAGCCTTACCAAAGTAAATAACAGCAGAGAAAGGGCAAGCAGACTTTTTCAGTGGTTTATCCATCCCATACCCTCAAAGAGCTTTTTTAAGTAAGTGAATTTGTTTACCATTAATCAGTAACTAATGTGTTGTAATTGTCTATCACCATGTAACGTTAGTGCGTAAAGTAACATACTTATAAGTTGATCTCTAGCTTTTGACAACATGTTATAGGCAACCACTGCATTTCACTAGGTCTTGTGAGGATTTCGGGGTTAATTTTTGTATGCTTGAACTCACAGGGATACATGGGAGAAGAAACCTCTGCTGATCCGACGCCAGCAAAGAGATTACTACAAAGGACTTTTCTCCACAGCAGAGTTCGACAGAATTCTGAGAGAGGTCAGGAGTGCTAGGCTCAGTATCATGAAAAGCAAAAGGACTATGCTGAATTCTGTGTGAATTCTGAATTCTGAATTCTGTGTGAAATAAGTTTATTCTGAGATTTTTGATCTTTCTATAAATTATAGAAGCACCAGTATTTGGGAAATTCAAGCTATTCATACAATTCATACAATTTATTCATTTTTTGTTTGTGTCTGTTTTATATTTACAATGTTGTGTGAAATGATGTACTATATGTGCACTGTCTGTTAGGATGATGTCCAGTTTGGAGTGAACCTAGATGTCACCAGTTACATTAACGGCAAGCGAGAGACACACAACCCTCCAGGCAGGGCACTACCCTACACAGTATGGGATTTCTATGAGGTACGGGAAAGTCCCCTTCATTTTCTCTCCATATCAACCCCAGCAATGTCACTTTCAACTTGACATTCTCATGTTTGCTCACATATGCGTTATGGGATTATGTTTTGATTCAAGATTTTAAGATTCAAGAGTTTATTTTTCACATACATAGAAATTCTTCTTTAAAACATGTAGCGAAGTTGCATTTTCAGAGAGAGGGAGAGGGAGAGAGAGAGAGGGAGGATAGAGGAAACAGTCAAATAAAGTAACAAAAGCTAAACTAATTAAAATAAAATAAAATTGTAACTCATTTTTAGAAGTAAAAGCAAATATGTGTCTTATACTTCTCAAATATGTTATCTTATACTCCCCCCAAAAACTTTACTCTTTAACAATTACTCTTAACATATTACTTTAGTTAAATTATAGAATTAATTTTTGTCTCAGAGTGTTGTTATAAGAGTGTGTGGATGAATTTGCGTGTGGAAGTGAGTGTGAGTTTTATTTGTGAATGCATGTACTGTACGTGTACCCACATGCGCACGTGTTTGTGTGTACGTGTGACCGAGAGTGTGTGTGAGAGTGCCTATGGGTACGCGCATGTGACTGAGTGTTTGCTGCTGAATAATGTCTGTGGCCTCTGCTCTCCAGAGTGGCTGCTCCCTGAGGATGCTCAACCCCCAGGCATTCTCCTCCACGGTCTGGAATGTTCTCTCCATCCTGCAGGAGCTCTTTGGCAGCATGGCTGGTGCCAACGTGTACGTCTGTCTTGTGTTCAGTTCATGCCAAGAAAGTTTCTAAAAGTTAGGAATGCAATGCACAGCTCCAACAGTGTCCTTAAAGGTACAGTTAGCTTATGCTTAGGGGTTTGTAAACATGTAACGCATCTGTACATGATCAACTAGCTCTCCATTCCCCTGAGGACACTGAGGGAAAAAACAACATACAGTAACATACTGTACCTAGGCTTTGATAAGTGTAAACAAACAAAGCTGGGTGCAGCCTGTCCACAACAATAACACAGGCTTTCTAGCATGAATTCCTCAAACCAGCTAAGAAATGAAAATATAAACATAAACATAAAGAAATAATGGGTCCATTGTGATACTCCTTTTTCAAGAGGTCTCCTAGAGCAATGCTAGGATTCCTAAGTTCAGAAATAAAACGTTTTACTTGCACTTTTGTGATGGTACTGTATGGTGTGAGCTTTCCGCAAAAGAAACACACATCTCTACAAGTACAAGTGTTGGGCTTTTTTTGTTCTCTAGCCTTTGGAAGCAGTCTCTTTTCAGAGTCGTGCTTAAACGTATATTGCCTAACCCCGATGTCTCGCTCCTACCATACTTTTACGTCCTCAGGTATCTGACGCCGGCGGGCACACAGGGCTTCGCTCCGCACTATGATGACATTGAGGCCTTTGTGATCCAGCTGGAGGGCAAGAAGCACTGGAGAGTGTACAACCCCCGGTGAGTCAACCCCCCAAAACACACACATCCCCACACACACACACACACACACACACACACACACACACACACACTTATACTCATTGCCCCCAGATGCCCCTGAGTAACACTTTGCAGCTGTCACACACGATGAGCGCAACATCATCCGACCCCCGCATCACAGCAGCTCAGAGAAAAGAGGGTTGCGTCACGCAAGCGAGCGTCATGTTGCTATTGTGGGAGGTATAGAAGCAACCTGCAGGGCAGGAGCTGAATGTTAATGCCTTAATCACACACCATAAGAGCGTGTCAGTGGCTGGGTCTCTGGTATTGAACTTTGTGTATATGTGTGTCTTGTTTGCTTAGGTCTGAAGATGAGGTGCTGCCAGTATTTTCAAGCCGTAAGTAGTATCAATTGAAAACTATTGAAGACTGGCTTCCAAAGTCAGTCGGAGTCATTGCTAAGTCAGCAATTTGAAATGATTTAGTATGTCAACATTTTGAATTGGAATGAATTAGTATGTTTTTACATTTATGGCAGTGGTGGTAAAAGAGGCATCCAAAGAATTATTATTATTTTTTTGACAATTGACAAGAAAAAGCACAATAAGTGTTCCCTTTTTTATTCAGGTCAATTTGTTGGGGGTGGTGGGGACTCATGAGCAACCTTACATCTCAGTGTCTTGAATTTTTTTGCTCTTATTTGTTGTCTGCAAGACCGGTATAGTCTAGTTACTTACATAACCTCTGACGTAAATTCTGATGCTAGCCAACTTCAGCCAAGCTGAGATCGGGAAGCCCATTCTTGATGTGATGCTGGAGGCAGGAGACCTGCTCTACTTCCCCAGGGGCTTCATCCACCAGGGGGACTGTCAACCAGACGCCCACTCCCTGCACATCACCCTCTCCTCCTACCAGAAGAACAGCTGGGGTGACCTGCTCACCAAGGTGACCTTTTACCTCCGACTATGCTTCATTGTTGTTGTCTTTTGGGTACAAATAAAATGAAGTGCTGACACTGGTCTAACTGATATGGATGCTGACAAACTGGATGATGTTGTTCAGTTTTCGGAGAAATCCAGAGTGACCAAGTGCTGTCTGTCAGGAAAAGAACCAAACCAAAAAACCTAGACAAGACAAATGAAACAGCAGCTGGTGTTGACTGAAAGGGGTGAAGGAAAATTAAACAGAATTAGGTTTTTTATTAGCTTCCAATTTATCATTTTGTCCATGTTAAATCTATTTATTTTTTTTTCATTCTTTTTCCAACTGACAGCACTCTGTGTCTTCAAACCGCCCTCAAGGTGCCCCTTAAAGGTCTAAAGCTCAGTTTTTGTCTGTTTGTTTGTTGTTCTTTGCAGCTTGTCCCTGCTGCTCTGGAGATTGCAATGGAAGAGGATGTAGAGTTCCGTAAAGGCCTTCCCCTAGACTATCTGTCTTATATGGGGGTTCAAAATTCTGATAAGGTTGGTGCAGCATATTCTGTGGTGGTGTGTTTTTTTTTTTTTTTTATGTTGTTTTTGTTTTTTTCATTGGTTATCGAGCAACAATTTCTCAAATATTCTGATGTGAAGAAATGAAGATGACTTGTGAAATTTGGGGCATTTTATGTTCAACAGGAAGATCCCCGCCGAGCAGAGTTCTTGAATCACACTGGTGCTCTAATGAAGAAGCTAGTGGGTTATGCTCCTGTGGACGCTGCCGTAGACCAGAAGGCCAGAGACTTCATGCATGACTGCTTACCTCCCATGCTTACTCCAGGTAACCATACACACCTTAAATTTCTTGCTAATCTTGAAACCTGGCATCTTGTTCCCAAAAGCTACTTAGATAGTTGGCAATGGAAAATTGTATTGCAACCATTACATTTGGGAAGCAGACTGAATAGTTATGATAAAGATCAGCATTATATTCAGTCAGCTATCAAATAACTGGCAGTATAGAATGAACTTGACTTTACCTGAATTTGGATGAAATAACGGGATATAAAAAGAAACAAACTGATTAATGGAATCTCTTTAAAGAGAATACTTGTTCACGCACCGTGTGTGTGTGTTTGTATTCATCCTTGCTTATATTCATTGCTTTGGGCAACATTCACATAGCTTAACAATCATACACTAACACAGCTGTTTTTGGCGTGAGTCAGAGTGTAGCTGTCTGGGATGTTTGTGAAGTTGTCTGACATTTTCAAAAAATGGCTTCTGACACCATATTGTTGTTGGTTGGTGTTTGGCAGATGAGAAGGCCAGCAGTATTTATGGCGCCCCAGCCCGCTGGGAGGATGGCGAGGCTCTGGGTTTGGCCATTCATGTGAGACCGCAGACCAGGATCCGCCTCTTGCGTGCAGGAATAGCAAGGTACAGTATTCATATACTGTACATATCTCTTTTAAATTATTCTCTCTTTGAGGGGCATAAGGACACTATGAATGACATTTTTTTTTAAAGTAATGGTTAGAAAACTGCATGGCCAGATGAATACTGGTCAACGCACGGTTTTGTCCTTTTACTTGACAATGCTGAGGCTTATACAGTATCTTCTTTTTTGTTACAGGTTGTGTAGTGATGGAGAAGAGGTCTCCCTTTACCACACCACAGATAACTCCCGTGTTTACCACAAAGAGGTGCTCAAGTCCTTTGAAATAAAACCAGAGGTGAGCAGTTCTGTCATAGGAAATAGAGAAAAACAAAAATATCTGTTGCACTTCCTGAACGTCTGTATATAACTTTTTTTTCTTCTGTTTACAGCACACAGATGCTATGGAGTTCTTGCTTCATTCATATCCCAAGTTTGTCACGGTTTCAAGTTTACCGTGTGATACAGCAGAGGAAAAGGTAAGGACAACAACACATCAAAGTGCAATTTTGTTACTTTTCACCCAGCAATTTATAATGAATATGTATGTTACACCTGTTTCGTATCTCTCTCCCCTCATCATTGAACATCAACAATCTTTTATATGTTCCCCAGCTGTCTTTGGCTGACCTGTTGTTTGAGAAGGGCCTGATACATACGGCTGAGCCTCTGAAGTCAGAATGATGCTCTCTACGCAACTCTATGTAACTACCAAACTGTCCAGAGGGGGGTTACAAAGTTATTACATTATTGGCTAGCCTGGGAAACTTCAGTAGAAACCACTGACATCCAAAAAGGGAAAGTGCTGTTTTGAGATCCATGGTTACTCCTGAACTTACCTGGAGAAGTCGTTAATATTACTGAATAGTAACCTGCATCCCTCAGAATACAAACTTGCTCAACTAGTCCTCTCTATTCTAGAGATTCTTTGCATTTGAGCCATATTTCAGTGGAAGACATTTGTGGAGACACTTTTGTACATTTAAAGAATGTCATTGTCAAATAAAAATTAAGTAAATCAAATGACTTGTTTCTATCAATAAAGAACAACACTGTCTAGTATAATAACATTTTATTGGTCAACATTTAGGGAAGAAACAGCTTTCAGGCCTCAATTTGAGGAGAAAATAGAAACCCTCCCACACTCTCTCAAGGACTCAGGGATGATAAATATGATGTTTTGTTGCTTCATCACTTCCAGGTAACCTCCTCACCAGGCTTCAGTTCCCTACAATGTTTAAAGGGAATATTTAGATTCAACCTGACACTCAGTGTCCTTTACAGTATGTACATTCCATGCACCAAGAAAAGGTGCTCAATGCCTGTGCTTAAACACTAGATTAAGATTAAGGTCACATTATTTTAAGAATGTGAAGTTTGTAAGCAAACTGTGAACAATGGCATGATGTGATATCATCTAGGACTGTTATAGCAACTGTTGGAGGGAGAAGAGTATGAGTAATGTACATACCTGCTATATAAAGCACTCTTATTCCTAAATGCCGTCAGTCTGCTGTCGTTCCACCTGTCCAGGTATAGCCCCATAATCATGCCGATAGGTACCAGGGTCTGCATCCAGTGCTCGCGCACTAGGGCCGCGAAGTTAACCATGACTCCTAAAATGTGAAGATGGAAAAAAATGTATGGCGCTTCTGACACAAACATTATGCCATTCAACACTTGGCAAAACATCAGCATTGCTGATTCGGATCATTTAGCCATGTTAGCTAACGTTAGCGTTAACAACTTGACACTGGGAACAAATTCTGCACCACAAGCTAGTCATCAACATTAGAATTGAATGCATTATGCTTTCCACTAGATTATATAATGACCACACAAATCAGTACTGCTTTCATTTTATTGTTGTGCCATGCTTAAGACTGAGGTCTGCCATCCCAGTTAGCCTGCATGCTACCATCGCAGCTTACGTCGACCTTGCTGATATGTTTGGTATAACAGCTCAGTGTGAAGCTTCTGTAGCGCTACATGCCTGTGAAGTATCATCCAAAGAGTATACAAAAACATGAAAATATGAGTTTGTGTTTTTAATTACCTTGCCCTTACAGTCTTCCGTCAGATTTGTTAGCGAGCTAACGTTATGTTGGTCCAGAGTTCAGACTAGACAAGACGGTGCGTCTTGAGGAGGTCATTGGGCGATACCACTCTTCCACAGTGTGGGGTCAAATTTACAATACACGCTGAGTTTTGTGAATTATGAGAGTTTGGTACACACTATTAATTTCAATACACGAATAAAGTAGAAACTTAAAATTCACACGTACAAAATATTGTAAAACGAGGGTAAAATTAAACCATATGGTTACAAGATCCAAAAACATGCATGGTTCCGTCAAATGAACTTTCACCCATGTAGCGGCAAAAATGGCTGACCAACAAGTGTGTTTGTGCGATTCCTGAAGCCCAAACATAAATGTATTGTCACAATGTCTATAGAGCGACAAGTTATCATTCCGTGATTTGCAAACGCGAGCGAATATCTTTATAGTATTTCTGGTATGACTAATTTATAACTGTAACGGTGAAAATATTCCAATGAGCTTATTCTGATATCCCTGATGTACAATAGCTATTGCTAGCTAGTGTTTGTTAGCCTAAGTGTAATGCTCTGTACTGTTGGTGAATGAATTGGTGAAACTCAACATCACAAACTATGTATAATGCAAAGGTCTGTTTTTAGGAATACGGACAAGATTTAAGTACAATAACTACATCAGCGCCAGTGGAAGAGCTATCATCTTAGCCAGCCGGCTAATCTAGCTAGTGTAACCCTGAATGTTGATGTGTCTGAAGCGTTCAATCAATGTTTAAAGGTTATTTTAATCTTGCCAGATGCGCTTTCACAGTCATACTGATGTTCAGAGTGATGATTATGAAAGATGCATACCACAATGTAAAAAAGAAAGAAACATGTCCTAAGTTACACCTTGTGCTTGTTGCAGATTATTAGTAACGTTAAAGCAGCATGACGTCCATTATCAAGTTGACAGCCCTGTCGGGGGTCCAGGAGGAATCCGCGCTCTGTTACCTGCTACAGGTGGATGAGTTCCGCTTCCTGCTGGACTGCGGATGGGATGAGACATTCTCCATGGATATCATTGATACTTTGAAAAGGTAATTACGTTAGTCTACTAGTTTTTGGCATTGATCAGAAATACCACAGGGCCACTACTTGATCAGATCTAGCTCCTCAATGTGATGATGCATTATGATGATACTGTATATGGCAATGTTTTGTGAACTCCTGATCAGTAGTTCATGTCCATGTTTTGCAGATATGTCCATCAAGTGGATGCGGTCCTCCTGTCCCATCCAGATCCCCTCCATCTGGGAGCTTTGCCGTACGCTGTGGGGAAGCTCGGCCTCAACTGCACTATCTATGCCACCATCCCTGTGTACAAGATGGGTCAGATGTTCATGTATGACCTCTATCAGGTGAGACAGGCAGTGTCTTTTGGCTTTCAAAGTGTCAATTCTAACAGATCAGAGTTAAATTTTAAGTTTATATTTATTTAAAGAGCACATCATATGTAGATTACTGTCAATCAATGTGCTTCACACCTTACTGTACTAAATCAGTGTATCATATTCATCACATCATCCATTGATAATTGTTAATAACATCCGTGGTCTTTGCGCAGTCTCGTCACAACACTGAAGACTTCTCTCTCTTCACCTTGGATGATGTGGACTCAGCGTTTGACAAAATCCAGCAGCTGAAGTATTCACAGATTGTCAATCTGAAAGGTAATGCCATCACCCTAGCACACTAATCAGAAGTCTTCTGAATTCCCTACACGAGCCATGCACTGGCCTTGATAGCTGCTGCCTGGCTTTTGAGCTGAATGCTGTTTCAGCTGTATGCTTATTCACTATCTATGGACAGCAGAAGCCTGCCTATTATAATGAGTCAGCAAGCCTTCAGAGTAGTCAATTAGCATTTATATACTTTAAAATATAAACAGTGAGAGAGGTATGGCAACTTGAAAGGGAATGCGGCTTTCAAATGCATAGCCTGAGGATAATCAAACTTTCGGTTTGCTTTCACAGGTAAAGGCCACGGCTTGTCAATCACCCCACTGCCTGCGGGACACATGATTGGTGGAACTATCTGGAAGATTGTGAAGGATGGTGAAGAGGAGATTGTTTATGCTGTGGATTTCAACCACAAGAGGGAGATGTGAGTGAAGATGACTGACTATTACTGACTATGATCCTGTTGGTTTGGGGTTAAAAGGTGTTGTCTGCTATGCTGACAAGCAGACAGATACTTCTCACAAACAGCTGGTTGTAAGTAGTTGTGAGTACAACTGGACTGTGGTGTGATTAGTAGTAGTATTAGTTGTGTTATTGAGATGTGATTGGTCTCTGTGTCTCTGCAGTCATCTGAATGGTTGCTCACTGGAGATGGTGAGCCGCCCATCACTGCTCATCACCGACTCCTTCAACGCTGCCTACGTACAGCCACGACGCAAACAGCGGGACGAGCAGCTCCTTAGTAAGACTCCGTTACCCACCATGCTTCAGTCCTAGTGAACAACACCCATTTAGGTCTCAATCACCAAGGAAAGAGTGTAGAACAAAATTGTCTAAAAATGTCATAGCTTCATGAAGAATTAAACTTTTTGCAGACTACATGATTGAGATTGATTGGCTCAAAATATCAACCAATAACAACACTGAGCCATTTTGTAGGGCTTCTGCTCCTAGATGAAGCATTCCATTCTGACTTTGTCTTATGCTCCTTTCCCCAAATACAGCCATTGTGATGGGAACACTGCGTGCCGACGGGAACGTGCTGATCGCCGTGGATACGGCCGGACGGGTGCTGGAGCTGGCTCAGCTGCTGGACCAGATCTGGAGGACCAAAGACTCTGGCCTCGGGGTCTACTCCCTCGCCCTGCTCAACAACGTCAGCTACAACGTGGTGGAGTTCTCCAAGTCTCAGGTGATTCTTCAACCCACAGCCATGCTTTTTTTTTATGAAGGCTTAAAGGAAACATCTGGAGTCAGTCCATACCCCTGTTTTTTTTTAGGCTACTGCGTGCTATTGATCGGTATCAGAACGGCAGTGTTTGGTACAACTTAGCCCAAATAGGCAATATTGCAGCTAAGTTCACAGATGCAGGCTTATGAACTAAACTTTCATGCCCTTATCAGTTAGCGTTGGCCGCCATTTCGCTATTTTGTCTGTGTTGTATGAAATTCAGTCACTCTCATACTGTACCTATTGACAGCACTTGGCAATGTGAAATAACAGGGCTTGGGGGTTAATTCACTTTGGATAATTTCTTTAACGTACATAACAGAGTTTTTCATGCTCTTTCCTCTACAGCTTAAGCTGCAGTACTTCCATTCTTTTTGTGGAGCACCTATGCTAAATGAATGCCAAAACTTTTAGGTGAACATTTAGGTAATATATCAAAGCCAATCTAACCTACTTTGAGCAGACGGAAGAACAAAAAGCCAACCAGCAGGACTGGATAGTGGGCTACCAGTGCACTTGTGATCTTTTCAAAATGTGTTTGAAATGAAAAACATGTTGCTAAATATGCCTTTTTATGTGGTATACTCCTGCACACAAATTGGCCTTTTAGGGACACAGAATAAACTGAACTTCAACTTGAGCTCTTATCCCCTTTGAAATCATAAGGAAAGCCTAGGTTTGGTCCCCCTCTAATATTTAGCTCCAATCCCTCAAAGTTGAAATAGGCATGACATTGGAATACAGCCATTGTACTCACCAACCTTTCCTCTCCTCCTCTCCCACTAGGTGGAGTGGATGAGCGACAAGCTGATGCGTTGCTTCGAGGACAAGCGCAACAACCCCTTCCAGTTCCGTCACCTGTCGCTGTGCCACAGCCTGGCCGACCTGGCCCGTGTGCCCAGCCCCAAGGTGGTGCTGTGCAGCCAACCGGACCTGGAGTCAGGCTTCTCACGCGAGCTCTTCATCCAGTGGTGCACGGACGCCAAGAACTCCATCATCCTCACCTACCGCACCTCGCCCGGCACGCTGGCACGCTACCTCATCGACAACCCCGGGGAGAAGATGATGGACCTAGAGGTGTGTGTGTGTGCGTGTGTGTGAGAGAGAGAGAGAGAGCACTTGTGTGAGTGTGTGAGCTTATGTGTCTATGTTTGAATGTGTGAGTGTGCGTGCATGTGTGTATTAAGGCTCCTGTGATTAAGGACCTGGAGGTGTGTGTGTGAGCATATGGGCGTGTGTATCTGTCTGTGTCTGTGTGAGAGTGTGTATTCATTTTGCGATGATTAATAGATTACTTGTTGATTATCTTTTGGCCTATTGAAAGGGGAAGTTTGGTTTTTAACATGTTTAGCCCCTGTTCTGGAGTGTCTAGGATAAAATAGAATCATCAACACCAAAATTCTGTCAACTGCTCCTGTCTCTGATATTTGGCTCATTTAGAATCCTCCCTTTTCTGCTTCAGAATAGCTTGCTTTGTGCATGTCCGATAATGGCCTTAAAAGAACCTTAAACCTTTGTTTTAAAACATGTGCAGCTCACCATGTGGTTAGTGGAGTTTGTTGATGTTCCACAACAATTATCATAGCGAAATACAGTTCCTATCCAGCCTTATTTGTCTTCTTGTTGTGCTAGTTGGTATTGCTACGCCGAAAAAATAGTTCCAGAATGTTCAAAATACCATATAAAACGTGACAGAAACTGTACTTTGCTACTATAATTGTTTCGGAACCTCAATGGACACCACTAAACACTTGGTAAACAGCACAAGTTTTAAAATAAAGGTTTAAGGTTGTTTTAAGGACATTATCGGACATGCACAAAGGAAGCCATTCTGAAGCAGAAAAGGAGGATTCTAATTGTGCCAAATATCCGAGACAGGACGAATCATCAAAATTTTGGTGTTAAAGATTCTATTTCGTCCTAGACACTACAGAACAGGGATGCACGTCTTTAAACTGTGGCGAATGGGAATGCTGAGCGGAGCGAGAAATGGATAAGGCCATTTGGAGAATGGTTTGAGGGGAGGGGGGTGTTGGAGCACCGAAGACAGCAACCTACAAATAAATAAATAAATAAATAAAATAAACCTGTCGTGTCGATGGGATTACCTTGCCCTGGGGAGAGATGGGAAATGTGAGCGTGCGAGAGAGAGAGAGAGCAGCCCGTATCCGTAAGTTTAGCTCAGGTCTCGGGTAGACTTCCAGTCTGTCAGTGATGGCTGGCAGGTAGGTTCGAGCTCACACACACACACACACAGACACACAGACACACAGACACACTCACTCACACACACACACACACACACACACACACACACACACACACACACACACACACACACACACACACACACAGAGGTTTCCCAGGCCGCCAGCGCTAGCTAGTGCCACAGCCACTGCCCCCTGAGGGACGGGGATTGGGTGGCATTTGCACATGCAGAGCAGGGCTTCCCAGACACTGAGGTGGTAGGAGAGAGAGTGTCTGCACGGGCCAGATAAGAGGATGGGATTTCAGGGCCCAGAAGAAGGCAGCAGCGCTGGGCACAGTCAGCGTCAGGTGCTAGGGTCCTGTGAGTTTGGAAGCTGGAAGAAGGAGTGACTGGACTACCTTGGAATGTTCTAGAAAATACCTCTAGAGGAGATGGTTTCATCAATGGAGGGGTTGTCTACGATGCATTGTGTTTGCATTTGAGATGTTGGCATTGTAAAACCTTCATAAAAGCTTTTGTTGTAAATATTTCTGAAGGCCGCACATCAGAGGCATGTACTGTAGCACAGACTAGTTGAATATGGGTTCCTGTATGTATGTGTGACTAAAACTGTGTGTGTGTGTGTGTGTGTGTGTGTGTGTGTGTGTGTGTGTGCGCACACGCAGGTGAGAAAGCGCACTAAGCTGGAAGGCAAGGACCTGGAGGACTATTTGGAGAAGGAGAAGATGAAGAAGGAAGCAGCCAAAAAGCTGGAGCAGGCCAAAGAGTGAGTCTGCTGTGTTTATGACATGGCCATCTCCTGTGTGTGTGTGTGTGTGTGTGTGTGTGTGTGTGTGTGTGTGTGTGTGTGTGTGTGTGTCAACAGTTTTCCGTGTTTCATAACATGAACATTTGACAATTAGAATGTGAAGACCTTTGATCTCAATGACCTAGGGCTATTAATTGTTAGTGTATATTACTGTGTGTGTGTGAGAGAGCGAGAGAGACAAAATGTGTCTGTGTGTGTGTGTGTTGGAGGCAATGTTTTTTTTGTAGTCATGCCTATCAAAACTGGTGGATTCCAATAAAGAATTAAAATGTGTGTGTGTGTGTGTGTGTTTGCCCTCCTCAGAGTGGACGTGGACTCGAGCGATGAGAGCGACATGGAGGATGACCTGGAGCAGCCGGCGGTGGTGAAGAGCAAGCACCACGACCTGATGATGAAGGGCGAGGGAGCCCGCAAGGGCAGCTTCTTCAAGCAGGCCAAGAAGTCCTACCCCATGTTCCCCACACACGAGGAGCGCATTAAGTGGGACGAGTACGGAGAGATCATCCGGTGAGTGGTGTGTGTGTGTGTGTGTGTGTGTGTGTGTGTGTGTGTGTGCGCACATGTACCCAAGAGTAGTCATGTTAATTTTAAGTGGAAAGAGTATGGGAAAATCATCCAGCGAGTGGTGGTTTGTCTGTCTGTGTGTGTGTGTTTGTATGTGTTTGCGCGAGAGTAGTCATGTTTTTGGCATGTATTTGGTTTTGTATGAGTCTGTGAAAGTGTTTTTGGGCTCCTATGCATGTAGTCATCAAGCTATAGTGTGTGTGTGTGTGTGTGTGTGTGTTTTCATATTAACACAGAGTTAGTCACCGCAGTCACCGCAGTCACCATAGCGCATTAAAGTGACTTAACGTAATTGGAATTAGCGCTGATCGCCATGTTTGTGTGTGAACTGAACCCTACCGGAGTGTAGTAGGCCTTCAGCCACGGGCCTCGTGTAGCTCTCCGTTAATCTGGAATATGGGCGGATCAGTACGAGCGTGTTGTCGGGTTATTCCCGATCATTGAATGTATTAATCTGTCTCTCGGCCTTTCGGTGCGACAGTGTGAGCAAACTAGGAGATGATCTCCCCGTGTCATCTTTTAGCATTAGCCAAAGCTGCCACTCTTATCAGGTAATTGGTGCAAACAGAGAGGAGAGGACGGAGTGCCGCTATCCACAAAACACTGAACGCTCAGCTGGCCGAGTCAATGGGTTTGGCTGCTGCTGCTTCTGCTGCTGCTGTGCTAGCTCGCTCTCTCTCTCTCGCTCTCTCTCTCTCTCTCTCTCTCTCTCTCTCTCTCTCTCTCTCTCTCTCTCTCTCTCTCTCTCTCTCTCTCTCTCTCTCTCTCTCTCTCTCTCTCTCTCTCTCTCTGAAATAGTACACCTGCAGCAGTGCACCCACACATTCATCCATATTCTTGACAGGACACAGCTTCCTTGATGTAAAGAGGCTACACTCACCTGTGTCCCACTTAAGCATAAAGTACGACGTGTTGGGCTGGAGTGTGTTCTGAGTCGGCATTTGTGCTTTCTACCTACTTTTTCTGACTTTTTGGATTTAGAGGAATAGTAAGAGGTGTGTGTGTGTGTCTTTCCTGTATACACAGATGAGTGGATGACTACCAGTAATCTCCAGAGAGAAATGATATTGTGACAGCAGCCAGACATAACATAACACAGATGTCAACATGGTCAATAAGTTGACATCAGAGAGAATGTTGGGGATGCCATGGCCTACTGGTTAGGCCTTTGGACCAATTCATTGATCGGGATAGACATAGAGAATGAATTTACTGAGATCAAAGTCATATATTTACTGTGTGTGTGTGTGTGTGTGTGTGTGTGTGTGTGTGTCTGCCCCACTCTCCCCTCAGGCCGGAGGAGTTCCTGGTGCCTGAGCTGCAGGCCACTGAGGAGGAGAAGAGCAAGCTGGAGATGGGCCTCTCTAACGGGGACGAGCCCATGGACCAGGACCTCTCCGACGTGCCCACCAAGTGCACCTCCAGCATGGAGACCTTGGAGATCAAGTGAGTGCCCTGTGTTTTTTATTTATGTCTTTTTTAAATGTGTTTACTCTACATGTGTTCCATGTACACCACCTTGTTACCTCTATGGTGACTATCATTTCTCTTAATATTTAGCTAAATCTGTACATTCATTTTGCTCAATTTCTTTAGCTGTGGGGTTAATACAGTACATGGGAATTGGATAAGCAGTGTTGTGCTCTTTTTCTCTTTCTTACCAAAGCACACACATTAATGCCAATTCAGGCTAATACACAAATGCAATTCTACACGGGTGCAGACACTCAATACACTCTTTTGGATTCTTAATTTGCATAAAACATTACACTAGGATTAGGTACGGCTAACATCCGTGAAATGACTGTATAGATAAATAACAAAATGTGTTTTATTTTCTTGTGTGTGTTTTTTGATGTGCACATCCATAGACAAATTTAGCAAAAACAAAGTAACCCAACAACTGCTTCTAGGCTTATGAGGCTGTAGGTCTCAGGTAAAGGCCTGGATTTCTCTGAATGCGTTACGCAACTGCCATTATGGGCCGATGAGTGGGACGGTATGGTGGCATTAAACTGATAGACAATCTAGTTAAACACAGAGAGATTACGCAGATTAAGTGAAAAGCAGACCAGTATCATCTGATTTTCTGTAGGCATTCACTTTTTTTTTTTTTTTTTTTACATAATACATATTTATCGTTTAGGGGATTAGAATGCTCTAATGCCGGTATGGCTTCTCTGAAGCATGATTATGAATATGAAATACAGCATAAGAGACTGACAGTAGATTGGAAATTATTATTTATGGAAATGGGCATTAAAAAAATTGTTTGTGTGTATGTGTCTATTTTGTGTTAGATGAATATTGTGTAATGTTGTTGAATATTGCGTAGTTGTGTGGTTTTTGTGTAATATTATGTCATACTGTCTATATAGTATTGTGGATAGTGATGGTGGTTATTGAGGCTTTCTCTCTCTGTTGTAAAGTGCTTTGAGTTCCTTTGAAAAGCACAAATGTAATGTGGTGTTGATGATGTTGTTTTGCGTCATGAATGTGTTTTGTCCTCCAGAGCGCGTGTGACTTACATCGACTACGAGGGTCGCTCAGACGGCGACTCCATCAAGAAGATCATCAACCAGATGAAGCCACGGCAGTTGGTGATCGTTAACGGGCCGCCAGACGCCAGCCAGGACCTGGCCGAGTCGTGCAAGGCCTTCAGCGGCAAGGACATCAAGGTGTACACGCCCAAGCTGCAGGAGACTGTGGACGCCACCAGTGAGACGCACATCTACCAGGTATGGGCTTTGGTGTCTGTGGTGCAGTGACTTTGAACAGGACAGACTAAACACAAGAGGAATGATGTTAATGTGATAGTTTGGTGGCATTCTAATCATATCACTGTTGTATTAGCTGGCTGGGTGCTGTCAATAGGAAGGAAAATGGAAACATTTGGAACTACATAAACCTGAAAGCAAATGTGCGGCTATCGCTAACTCAGTGGCACTATGATCACGCCTCCGCTTTTGTTGCTCACTTACTTAGCATTAAAGCAATATACCGGAGTAAGTTTAAGCATAGTCCTGCTGCACGAGCCTTCTAACAGCAATATATTTCGCATGAAATGAAAGATTTTCGAACAGCACTGACCTAACGCGATCGCGAAACACTTTACATTGAGTCAATGTAACCTCAGATCTTACTTTCGGTTTGCAACAGTCAGGTCCCATTGATTCAGTGTAAAGTGCCTGTTCGCTTCTGCGTTCGCGTTCGGTCTGTGCTGTACCAAATTATTTTGTTCCACTCGCTAACTAGCGCATTTAGCAAGCTCTTTCAACAGGGCTATGCTTGAATTCACTCCAGTACTCTCCTTTAACTTCTGGTTTGCTATTTGGAGAGTGCTCCGCAAGTCCATCCAACAGGGCTATGACTGGAATGAACTCAAACTATTAATTTAAGCATTTATACAAGTATAGTGTGTAATGAGGACATGGTCAAATTGTTTTGTATCCAAAATCTAGAGTTTTGTATTGACACTATGAAATATAGATATACACACATATCAGTACAGACAGTAACTGGACAAAGTAAAAACAATGAGCTTAAAAAACACCATTTTAGCAATGTAAGCACATTTAGTTTAGTTTAGTTTAGTTTATTTAGTTTTGTTTTATTTAGCTTTTGTGTGAGAGAGAGCAGTGGCAATATGTGAGCACAGGAATAGCTAGTTGGTACTCTAATGTGGTATTTGGTAGAGCTACATTATGTCTGCAGTGCTGGTATTAAAGCATCGGTTCTCAGTACGAGATACGAGCTCAGTGATGAGAGTGGCATTTAAGGTGAGCAACAATGTTGGGGTTAATGCAGGAGATGTGTTTTCAGCCATTTGATTCTCTCTATCCTTTATACCATCTCTAATCCTGGCCAGCTTTCAGGGTCAGCGCCAGGGTTCGGGGCAGAGTCAAAGGGTTAAAAACACATCCACGATATTAACCCTAACCTTTTTGCTTACCTTAAATGCCATTCACGCGCACACACACACACACGCACACACACACGTATACACTCAGAGCCAGCTTTAATCGGAATACCCACCAGCCCGCACAGACTCGTGACCTCTGACCTGGGTTACATCACTCAACGCTGCTCGTGGACAGGCTTAGAGGGCCTTGGTCAAGCACACTGGCTGAAGTGGAGTGATTTGAAACACAGCAACACAGCGGCCAAACAAATACTACACACTAACTCTTGTGCATGTCCTAGGCACTAAATGTGAAGGGCTCTACCACACTCTTATTATTAGATTATTAATGTCTAAATGTGAGTGATAGAAGTGATGTTTACACTGTTATTACTGATAATAATAGATCTATAGGCAATAATGGGTCATCTTCTGATGAGCCTGAATGCCAGTCTGTCTGTCTGTCTGTCTGTCTTGTAAAGGTTATGTCTGAGCTTTGCCTAGGGAATATGGATAGCACTGCAGCCCCAGTATAGAACACCAAGAGTCTTTCTTGCCGCATAAGCACATAATCAGTGTTTTGTTTGTTTATGTTTTGCAAACCCAAGAGGCAGCCAGTTGTTCCGCTCTGGTCCTCTATCTCCAGTTAATCATCTCTATTTGCTTTTTTTATTATTTATTCCTGTGTTATCTCTGCCACTTTATCTATTTTCCCATCACACTTCTTTTTTTTTACCTCTGTGCTCTCTTTTTACTGTCTTATCTCTTTTCTCTCTTATCAACTATCTTCCCTCGTCCTCTCTCTCTCTCTCTCTCTCCCCCCCTCTTTCTCTCTCTCACACACACACACACACA
Source organism: Sardinella longiceps (assembly GCA_027497455.2). Classification (NCBI taxonomy): domain Eukaryota; kingdom Metazoa; phylum Chordata; class Actinopteri; order Clupeiformes; family Clupeidae; genus Sardinella; species Sardinella longiceps. Next base: position 19,626,732 of record JAODXP020000025.1, read on the forward strand.
CTCTCTCTCACACACACACACTCTCACATTCCCTTTGTGAATTCTCTCCCTTCTTATCTACCTCTCCTCCTCCTCCTGTATCCCTTCTTCTCTGGTGCCTCAGGTGCGGCTGAAGGACTCCCTGGTGAGCTCTCTGCAGTTCTGCCGGGCGCGCGACACCGAGCTGGCCTGGGTGGACGGCGTGCTGGACATGCGTGTGGCGCAGGTGGACACGGGCGTGCTCCCCGAGGAGCGAGGAGGAGGCGGCACGGGGGTCGAGGAGGGCATGGAGGACGGCGAGCTGGTGGCCATGGAGACGGAGGCGTTGATCGGTGGCGGGGTGGGCATGGCCATAGGGGCCGCGGCGGTGGTGAGCGGCGGGACCAGCGAGGCGGCGCAGCAACGCGCCATGAAGTCGCTGTTCGGCGAGGACGAGCGGGAGGCGGGGGAGGAGAGCGACGTCATCCCCACCCTGGAGCCGCTGCCGCCTAGCGAGGTGAGAGAGAAAGAGAAAGTGTGTGTGTGAGAGAGAGAGAGAGAGAGAGAGAGAGAGAGAGAGAGAGAGAGAGAGAGAGAGAGAGAGAGAGAGAGAGAGAGAGAGAGAGAGAGAGAGAGAGAGAGAGTATGACAAAAGGGTGTTGGATGAAAAGAATATGTTGAACAGAGGATAGAGAGAGACACAAGAGGGCAGTTATAGATGAGTGAGTCTTTAAAAGAGAGAGAGAGGGAGTCAGGGAAGGACACAGACTTAGTCAAAGAGAAAGAGACAGAAACAGACAGCAGTAACATTAAGTGAAGGAAAGAGAGTGGAGAAAGGCATTGAAAAGGAAATGAGAAGAGTTGAATAGAAAGTTTTGAGAGAGAGAGAGGGAGGGAGAGAGAGAGAGAGAGAGAGAGAATAGGTACACCAGACAGAGAGAGAGTAGAGAAGGGGTGTTAGAGGAGAAGAACGCAAGAGAGAGAGTGAAATATCAGGAAGAGTGGCTAATGGAAAAAGCAGGGGAGGGGTGATAAAGGATTGGGGGATTATAAAGGAGGAATGGAGGGAGGGAGAGGTAGCTAGAATTTTTAAAAAACTTTGAGAAAAAAGATGAGGTGAAAGACGAAGAAGGCAAAATATGGGAAAAGAACGATGAGCGAACTGAAAAGAAAAGGGGGAAAGAGAGGGAAGAAAAAAGAAGAGAAAGAGGGCTAGAGGAGAGATGACGAAAGTATGAGTGGGCTGTGTCTATGACATAAGCAATGGAGAGGAGAGAGGGATAGAGAGGGGGAGAGAGGAGGAGAGTTAGGGGGGGTTGGGGTTGTATTTGGAAGGGAGGGGGTGGGGGGTGTCTTGTCCTCAGAACTACTGTTATCACAGAGGTGAGATCTTGCTCCAGGATACAGCATGACAGAGTTCACTCTGAGAGAGAAAAAAAGAGAGAGAGAGAGAGAGAGAGAGAGAGAGAGAGAGAGAGAGAGAGGGTGTTTTGAGAGAGGGCTGGATGGAAAATGAGAGGGTGATGAGGGATGCAAAGAAGAAGAGAGCAAGAGAAAAACAAACAGAACTAAACGGCATAACAGACAGATGGAGGGAGAGAAATGCTGAGGCAGAGAGAAAAGGGCGATAGAGAGAGCAGGAGTTGAAGAGAGAAGGAGAGAGAGATAAATGGGAGAGAGAGAGATAGAGGGAGGGAGGGAGAGAGAGAGAGATGACCTGATCTTATGACGAGAGGTGAACAAAGGCTTGGGCTCCTGGCCCCGGGACGAGAGAGATCCAGCGGGGCGGGTTTGCACTAGGACAACAGGACCAGAGATAACTATAGAATGGGATGGAGGGAGACAGAGTGACAGCAGGGACAGAGAGAGAGAGAGAGAGAGAGAGAGAGAGAGAGAGAGAGAGAGAGAGAGGAGGGAAAGGGAGGGATGAGAGCAGGGAGAAATGCTGACTAAAGAACAGCAGAGCAGAAAAGAGAAAGTGTGTGTGTGTGTGTGTGTGTGTGTGTGTGTGTGTGTGTGTGTGTGTGTGTGTGTGTGTGTGAGTGTGTGAGTGAGGCTGCTTCAGGACGCCAGAGCTCAGTGGTGATTCACAGACGTGAACAATGGTCAGCTCCCAAAATAAGAGGCAGTGAGAGAGCCAAGGCCAGCCTCAGCAGGAGCTCTGCAAACCCCCTTCAGCAGGAGCCCAGCAGGGCAGAGAGCGAGAGCGAGAGAGAGAGAGACTCTAGAGGTCACTTCAGAGTCATAGTGCAGCCGGGATCTGTGGCCAGTACCCCGGTCTAAAAGGGCTCTTCAGACAGCTGTGTGAAGCTGGCCCCCCCTCAAACCCAAAATGCTGAAATAACACTGCAGTTCGTTTGTGCTGCGTTTGTGCTGCAAATATTTTCGTTTGTGCTATTAACACTTTTGAGTAATTTAAAAATACATTTTTGGACATGTGACGTCATGCAGCCCCCCTCCACGTCCAAATCACTCCAAACCACTCCAAACAGTCTCTATCGGGACATGCCTGAGGCTGCCCACCCTCCTCAAACCCAAAATGCTGAAAAAACACTGTTCGTTTGTATTGAAAATGTGTTTCTAAATTACTCAAAAGCTTTAATACCACAAACGAAAATATTTACAGCACAAACGCAGCACAAATTAACTGCAGTGTTATTTCAGCATTTTGGGTTTGAGGGGGGGGGCAACTTCACACAGGTTCTTCAGACTTGGACTGACTTTGGAGTGACAATATAATGATGTTAGCATCCACATGGACCAACAATACCAGTAACTAGTCTCTCCTCGTGTTAGTGAAAAATATTTTATGACTTCTGACAGTTTTCTGTCATTCTTAAAATCAGGCTTTCCCAAAAGCATAGTTGCTAACCATTTAGCAACTAGTTGGTTGGCAATAGGAAATTGAATTTTCTTATCATAAATCACCTCAGCTTCTTGAGTTGGTGAGCCTTAATGTTTCATATGTTCCCATATGTATATGGTACTGTACTGAAGCGGAATACTGTTTATTTGGAATGGTATGTACTACTGTTTAGGTCACTTGAAAAAAAGCAAAACCCCTTGGCACAGGTGATAGGTGATAGGTGTTGATAGATGCTGGTGGTTTGCGGCAACTCAAAAGCACAGTAATTGATTAATTGATAGATTGATACAGCAGTGGTTTCAAGGCCCTGGTGAAATAAGACATGTAATGTATTTATAATTTTATAAAAGTATTTATAAAAGTCCCTGGCTCTTGGCATGGTAATCATATTGCAGGCAATATGTTATGGTGCTATATCATCAACTCCATGTGTATGTGTGTGTCTCTCTGTTTGTCTGTCCCCACCTTCAGATCCCAGGCCACCAGTCGGTGTTCATCAACGAGCCACGCCTGTCTGACTTTAAGCAGGTGCTTCTCAGGGAGGGCGTGCAGGCCGAGTTTGTGGGCGGTGTGCTGGTCTGCAACAACCTGGTGGCCGTCCGCAGGGTGAGTCTGTGTGTGTGTCTGTGTTTGTGTGTGTGTGTCTGTGTTTGTGTGTGTGTGTCTGTGTGTGTGTGTGTGTGCTGTCTGTGTGTGTGTGTGTGTGTGTGTTTGTGGACTGTGTTACAGCATAAAGTGTGGTGGCTCACAAATTGTTTGAGGGACTTCCCGGTGAACTTCTGTTTTGTGAACTTTTTCTCAGGCTTAGAAAAAAGCAAAAAGTCACAAACAACTTAAAAGAAAAAAAAAAAGAATTGCAATGATTTTCTGTTTTGGAAGCCCCCCCACCCCACACACAGACTCTCTGAGGTAGTTAGTAGTCCTGAAGTGAGCGCTTTGTGTGCCCTGGGTTGGACAGACCGAGTCCTGAAATGAGACTCTGTTCCTGAGAGACTCCAGTCGAGTCGAGTTGTTCTTTCTCTGAGCCGAGTCTTGCTGAGGGCCATGGCTGACCTCCCTGTGCGGTTACACACACACACACACACACACACTCTCTCTCTCTCTCTCTCTCTCTCTCTCTCTCTCTCTCTCTCTCTCTCTCTCTCTCTCTCTCTCTCTGGCTACTGCAGCCCACAAACCACAGTAAATACACATATGGCCTGAGGCCTTCACACAAACAACTACCTCTCTGATTATTCTGCCTCTTTTCTTTCTTTCTTTCTTTTTTTCTTTCCTTCTTTCCTTGATAGTGAAAAATATATTTTAATCGTATTATATAGATATTCTCTTTAAATGTGGTTGTGGGAAAAAAAAGACAATACATTGATTAAAAAATAAATAAAAAAATCACTGTGACAAATATTCTTCCCTGTTTCCTTTCTCTCTCTCTCTCTGCTCACCATGTTCTCTCCATCCCCACTCTGTGTGTTTCAGACGGAAGCGGGCAGGATCTGTTTGGAAGGCATTCAGTGTGAAGACTACTACAAGATCCGGGAGCTGTTGTATCAGCAGTATGCTGTGGTGTAGCCGGACTGCCAGTATAGAGCCCGGAGACCCCTCACGCACACACACACACACACACATCAACATTTGTCACTCCATTTGTTTATGGACACACACACACACACACACACACACACACAGAGACTTGCATATGAACTGCTACATGGATCTCTTAATTCAAACAATGAATCAAACACACACATACACACACACATACACACACTCTCGATAGCTGTAGGCAGTTGCAGCTGTTCCTGCCTCTCTGCCATGTGTGAGCGAGTGAGAGAGAGGTGTCTATTTGTTTTGGCGTTGGGGGGAGGAGAGGGGGGGTATTTTTTGTTATTTTGTTTCTTTGGTATTTTTGGATGTTCTCCCAGCAGCACGAGGCAGATGCTCCACGGACTGACCCCAGCCTCAGTTGAGACGGCCAATGTGAAGGCCCCTGAGAAAGACTTCCTGTTATAGCCTACGCATCACTTCCTCTGAACTCTGTGGACTAGCTCTAGTCAGGGGCATAAGATTTGGGGACCACCGCAGTGATGTCAATGGTTTTATTTTTTCTTACATAAAAAAAAGCTGTCTTCTGTTTTTCACTAACTGCAAAGTGTGTGTTTATTTTGTCTGTCACGTCATGTGGTTGAGAGGGGTTGTAGTGTGCAGTTGGGTGTGTGTGTGTGTGTAAACCAGTGGTGTGTATGTGCAGTCGCGTGTGTGGCAGTTTTCTTTGCAGGTTTTTGCATAGTGTTGGTCTTGGGTTCATAAACACTTTTTTCTCCCCCCAGTGTGTGAAGATGAAGTGAGATGTCTTCTCTCTCTCTCTATGTGTGTGTGTGTGTGTGTGTGTGTGTGTGTGTGTGTGTGTGTGTGTGTGTGTGTGTGTGTGTGGGGAAGAGATTTCTGGTCTGCTACTTGGAGCATATGCTGGCACCAGATGGAGACATTTTCTCCCTGCCAAATAGATCAGAGGTTGGTGACACAGTCACAGTTAGAATTTTCTGTCTCTAACAGCGAAGCATGCCACGCGGGTTTAATGAAGTTGACATTGACACACACACACACACACACACACACACACACACACACACACACACACACACACACACACACACACACACACACATCTTATCTCAACATTACACACAACTCACTTCTGCATCACTTATACAACCCCATTCAGTTGTATGCTCTCTTCACAAGTTATGCACTCACTGCGGTACCCTTTTTCTTTCACTGGCTGGAATCATGTCATTTCAAGGTTTTTGTATTCAGAAAAGTAGTTGTCTGCAAACTGTATTCTCCCAGAAGAACTTAATTTATTGAGTTAAAAACATAACGCAACATTTGACTCACCAGGGTCTTCATCAGGCAGGGGGTGTCCATAGATAAATCCATAGAGACCGACCGATATCCATATCAGATGAAGATCCTGGTGGGCCAAAATGTTGCATTATGTTTTAACTCAATATATCTAATCTTCTGGGAGAATGCTAGCCTGTCCATGACCATTCCCTTGGTCTATGCTTAGCTTCATACAGCGATCTGGGATCTCATCCATTGACAAACGATTGCAAGCTAGGGGTGTGATTGAAGCTAGGGGTGTGAAACTGTAGAAGTTTGAAACGATTGAATCTGATTTCAGATCAATTTCTAACGTTTGGATGTGACGTAGCCTATGCTATGCACCAGCTTGGTCATGAAGTAAGCTACACTAAAACCTGATCTCTCACAACTCCCATTGATTACTGCGGGATCGAATTGGTCGCAGCGAACGAGGCCAACGGCCAGAATACCTGACGGACTCATGGAGGGAGATGAAAATTGAAGAGAAGTATGTATAGTAGGAAGGCAAGGCCAGGCTAGGAGACTGCAGTATGCTAACAACTACTCTTTCTTTTGACTTTGTCTTTTTCTCCCTGCACCTGGCTTCAGTGAGGATGTGCCTACATTTATTTATTTTTTTAAACTGATGGTCCCAGTAACTGCAGTGTTTTCCTAATGGGTGACCGAGGACTTTAAACTTTTTGAACACACTCCTAAGTGTCTCCTAAACCCTCAAAGACATAACTGGTCAGCCAATCAACTCATTCACCACAAGTAATCAAGTCATTTCATGTCCAATTATTTCCTGGAGGGTTCAGGGCTTTCAAAGCTTTGGAGTGCAGCATTGGGATCCAAGCCTTGTTCTAGTTCCTCCTCTTCCTCTTCATCACGAGCCACTGGGTCCAGCAAGCGCTGGTGTTGCTGTCTGCAGTGCTGCATTTCATCATAGGGACGGAATAAGAGTGAGCGTCTCGCAGCCTCCAGAGCTCAATCTCTCTCTCTGGATGCCTGTCTGCCTCGCCTGCCTTACCTGCCTGCCTACCTTTTACGTTGGCTCTAGATCCAGCGAGCTGCCGCACTCCTGCGGTGTTCCCTGCCTGCCTGCCTGCCTGCCTGCCTCCCCCAGCCGTGCGGAGGAGTAATGACCACGTCTGATATAAAAAGCAAATAGGCTCCATAGTGGCCGGGAGGGAGCGAGAGGGCGTTTTGTGCAGTGCTGCGCACAGTTGGAGTGGAACTTGGTGTTTGTGCATGTGAGAGTATGTGTGTGTGTGTGTGTGTGTGTGTCTGTGTGAGAGAGAGAGTATGCATATGTGTGAGAGTGAGTGTGCCTGTGTGTGTGTGTGTGTGTAAGACTTGCTCGCTTACTCTGTTCCGCATTGTCCGTTGCAGTCGATTGCCCTGGTAGTGTTCTGTGAACTCCACCGAGGTTTAGAGGCTGTCGTCGGAGGTTAGATCTATGTGTGTTTGTGGAGATGCTGTTTTCCAAAAACTCTGAATTCCAAAGCCTTCAAACTGCCATCGCCCACTATATCTACACACACACACACACACACCAAACCAGTCATAGGAAAGGAAGTTTTTCAAATGGTCTGACAGAGTGTGAACCCAACAGGGAACATTCAACTATAGGAGTCTGACACAGACCAGTGCATGGAAGAACTGTTTGATGGAGAAAGAGCCTCTTACCTCAGTTCTCCGCCTCTGTTTGTCATCCAGTTGCGTAATGTCACTGTGCACTTTACCATCATTAAAGTTTAAAGGCCTTTTTTATAATCCATGGTAGCGGTGGCCCAAAAAACACAGAAGCACTTTTTTTTTTGTCTCAGTAACTGTAACTGGCACAGGACAAGTGAATAGGATGGAGAGAGATGGGCGACTTCGGCTGAATCCCAAAATCCACCTTGAGCCCTGAACCCTCAAAAACTTAACTGGCATAAACTGGCTGATCACAAGGCAGACTCATTCTAGTTAAGTCTCTGAGGGTTTAGGGTGGACATTTGGGATTCAGCCTTATAGTGCATTTTACAGGACTCTGGGAAGTGAGAAAGTTCCTGATATCAGAGGGGGTATATCACTTTTGATTGGTCAGAAAAATGTCAACAAAATCCCAATGTCACGTCTGAACCCTCAACCCTCAAAAACATGACTTGCATAAGGGAGCGCTCTGCTGCAATTGGTTGAAACAACTGTACCACTTGCCTGGTCATAACCAGCCAATCAGTCTGCTTCTTGTGGTATGAGGGTCTGGGATTCTCACTATTGAGAAATGGTTGCTCTCTGGAGGGGTTTAAATAAAAAAAAAGATTGGATTAGGCCTTGACTGAGCCTATTGTATTCTCACACTCTATCCTCAAAGTTCACTGATTGGTCAGGATGGGATGCATCCTGAGCGAAAGAGGCCAATGGGCGGAATTCCAGATGCAATAGTAGAGGGAGATGAGAATCGAGCAGAATTGCATAGGAAGGCTGCTGTGCCACAGATTCAAGGACCCTGCTTTGATTCTAACCCCAAAAACATTCTTGACCCCCTTGAAAAAGAAGACCGTGATATAGGGATGGGGTGAGTGAGTGCAGCGGAGGTAGAGGAAGGAAGAGAGGCAGAGATTCCTTTGTGCCACGGGGCATTGCCAGTCAGTCAGTCACCAGCTTTTCATTTTGATAATTGCCGGCGGGGTCCATAAGCGTCCATCAGCTAATCCTCTTACCTTTCCTAATGCTGACCGTGCCACTGAGGGCCCCTGCACTAATGTAACAAGCCACTAAGCTCAGTGGGCCAGCAGGAGGCAGGACCTGGGCATCGCCCGCCACAGCGGACCCTACTGGCTAGGGGTGGATCTCTGAAAACGTCTGATGAATTTATTTCTCCTTTGAACTGATAAGGACCGAAAGTATTTTGCAACATCATAAAAAAGTTGGTGCGTTTGCCGGGGAGAGGAATTTTGATTTTTCAGAATTTTGCAAGCCGGAGAAGACCAAAAGTTGTAGCTTCAGGGGGCACCCAGCTAGATGGTAAGTAGCTATCTGAACTCCTATCTGATTTCTCCTTTAAAGGAATAGTTCACCTCTTTATGAAAATTGGTTATTCACCCCTTACCTGGAGTTACATATGTGGGTAAGAGAATTTTGTCTTGGTGCATGTGATGTCCTAGTCTGGCAACCCCAATTTACTTTAGCTTAGCATAGGTGCTGGAAAGTAAAGTTGTCAAAGAGTTGCTATCTGGCAACATTACATTCCAGTGCCTATGCTAGCTAAAGCTAAAAATGGGGAAATTGGGGTTGCCATACTAGGAAACGCATGCACCGAGACCAAAATGCTTTCACCCACGTATGTAACTCCAGGTAAGATGATGAATAACCAATTTTCATAAAGAGGTGAACTATTCCTTTAACTGACATTGTTATAGAACAACTTCAGTCAACAAGAGCTCTATTGCTCAAGCAACTCTAACAACAAGCCCTAACAACAGTTTATTTATGCAAGCAGCCAAATCGTCCAAATTTTGATATCGGTGCTTGCACACACACTGTTTTACCTCTTTTTTTTTTCTCTTGTGTCTTCAGTACCAGTAAGTCTTGAGTATCCTAAAGTTGTCCTTTAAGGTTGTAGAACAGTTATGCTTTGCTATACACTTTTACCTGACAACACCACAGATCTATGCATGCAGATATATCTATCCTGGTGGCTTTGATGTTACAAAGATCGTTAGCTCCTTGAACATATTATAACAGGGTTTCTCCAGCCATTATCAAAGCTTTCTGAATGGCCCCCTTGCGCATCTAACTACCGTTGCTCGACTCTTTAGCCAAGTAAATGTGTATGCTGGCCATGTAGCTCCCCACTGCAGTAAAGTTGGGGGAACCGCAGTGGTAGCATTGACCTCTAATCCAACTCAGGCCCAATGCCCAGGTCTGAGGCTCGCTCCCCACGTTAACTCCCAGTTCTCTCCTCTTCCTTGCTTCCTATCTACTGTGTTAATAGCAGTGTGACAAAAAATAAGTCAGTCACATGGAAATGAAATCATATTGATATTTTATGCCCCTTTGGAATCTACATTTAGTGCCATGTATCACTGAGATAGCATCCATTAGGTCAAACTATGACTGAAAGGTCACAATCCATCCTGTTCTAATATCCAGAATTCTAAACCGATGTTGGCAATGCCAGAGACTTCATGCATAGTGTGAGTCATGCAGTGACAGAATTTAGAACTGTGAC
>JAODXP020000025.1:19641636-19644136 GCA_027497455.2 Sardinella longiceps
ATGACCGAATTTCATGCAAGGTATATAGCGAAACAGCAGCCAAAGCTAACAGATACAGCAGGCATATGAACATTTTTAGGTTTTCTTTTCCTCTGCCCACCTGTTTTCATATGATTAATTCTGTATAATTACTTTAAAGATGTGTGCATTAAGTCATCTATAAAGCCTTTTGAAGCAAAGAGCAGGGACATAAGTACACACACAAAGAATAAAATTACAATCACCCGTGCAGAGATGAGAGATAAGAAATTACACTGTACTACAAAGAAAATGTTTCTGGTTTTGAGGGTAATCATGAACAAAGAGCAAGTTTTTGACACAGTTATGCAGAAAAAAAAAGATTTTGTGAGTATATTTGACGTATTTGCATCCTTTCATCACAGCAGGTAAGCTTACATGACTGATATAGTGATGCTTGTTTATGATTTAAGATAGCTGGTTTTGACTTGCAGCCTAAGTAGCTGTAAAATACAGCATTTGTAAGCAATAGTGTCTGCAGGCTAGCCTGTGTTTGAGATGAGAGAGAACCTGCTCTGCTAGCAGTGCCCATAAAACATCAGGTCTGCCCTGTGCCGTGGCCTTGGCTCCACTCTAGGGGGCTAGGTAGGCATACATACATAATGGATCGAGGTCTGGAGGGGTCGCTCTGACATGCTGTTTGCCTCCTGTTGGTTTGAGCAGGCCACCGCTGGCTCGTTTATTTGCCCGCTGTCTCCGCGCCCTGAACACCAGTGCCAGCGAGAGCTGGTGGCATCCGTGCGGGAAAAATGAACTTGTCTTCCACCAGGCTGGATGTTTTTTCCTTTTGCTTTCCTGCTGTACACTGTGGAGAGTAAGCAGCTTCATTTGACTTGTCTGAGCCTGCCTGTGTGTGTGTGTGTGTGTGTGTGTGTGTGTGTGTGTGTGTGTGTGTGTGTGTGTGTTTGTGTTTGTGCGTGCATGGCCTTAAGGAGAACAAGTGTATGTGTGCGCATAATGGAGTTCATTCTCTCTCATTCACTCGTTCCCCTCTATCTCTCTCTCCCTCCCTCTCTCTCTCTCTCTCTGTGCTTCTCTGCCTCTGTTTCTCTCTTTCTCCTCTCGCTTTGTCTCTTTGCCCTTGCCTCTCAGACAAACGGCATAATGCTGTTATTTATGTCCTCCTCCTCCACGCTGCCAAGCACTGTTGTTGCCTCCCCAGCTCCACCAGGGCCAGCCCATCCCCATGCCCATCCCCATCCCCATGCCCCTGCCCATGCCCCTGCCCCTGCCCATGTCCAAGCCCTACCCAGCCCAGAGAGGCAGCGAGGGAGCGGGCAGCAGCGGGCAGCACACACACAGCGGGCAGAGTGGGGCCAGAGGGCAAAACTCTGGATGCCAACTCACGCACACACACAGACACAGACACATACACACACACACATGCTCTCCCGCCTGCCGTCTACCCCCTTGCTCAGGAAAACTCATTCCATCAAGCTGGTGAACTCAGCTGTGTCAGAGCAACCACTCTCTCTCTCTCTCTCTCTCTCTCTCTCTCTCTCTCTCTCTCTCTCTCTCTCTCTCTCTCTCTCTAACTCTAGCTGTCTTTTCCATCTCTGTCTCTCCTAGTACTGCAGTATGCTTAACCGACATGAACTTTTTAAATTGTTTTGCCAAAGCCGGAAATAAAAGCAATTGAACATTCTCTCTCTCCCTCTCTCTCCCTCCCTCTCTCTCTCTCTCTCTCTCTCTCTCTCTCTCTCTCTCTCTCTCTCTCTCTCTCTCTCTCTCACACACACACACACACACACACACACACACACACACACACACACACACACACACACACACACACACAGAGCCAGCATGAAGAGAGTAAATGGCCCGTTGTGCGGTGACTCTTGGCCACCTAATTAAAGGAACTGACTGGCTGGAAAAGCACCCCCCCCCCCCCACACACACACACACACACACCTCCCCCTCTGGAGCTCCCCCACAGTGAGTAAGCTGATAGAGGAGAGAGTAACAAGCAGAGGGAAGGTCAAACCAGAGTCTCACAATCTCACTGCCCCCCAACATGGACGTCTAACGAGATGAGAGGGACCTCAGTTAGGTGGATCCCACCTACCACCTGAGGGATTTATGTGATAGTGCTCCAAGGAACCCATGTTGCTCCATAGCAGGAGAACTTAAAGCAATATACCGGAGTAAGTTTATGTAGTCCTGCTGCACAAGCCTTCTAACAGCAATATATTTCGCATGAAATGAAAGACCTAACAGACCTAACGTGAACGCGAATTCTTTACATTGAGTCAATGTAACCGCAGATCTTACTTTCGGTTCCCAACAGTCATGTCCCATTGATTCAGTGTAAAGTGCCTGTTCGCTTCTGCGTTCGCGTTCGGTCTGTGCTGTACCAAATTATTTTGTTCCACTCGCTAACTAGCGCATTTAGCAAGCTCTTTTAACAGGGCTATTCTTGAATCCACTCCGGTATTCTCCTTTAAAGGAATTATTAATAGCGGAGTGAATCACATTTTCT
>JAODXP020000025.1:19651636-19668441 GCA_027497455.2 Sardinella longiceps
AGGAGGGAGGAGGATGTGAAATTTGTCATTGACTCAACTCTTGGTGAGTAAGAAGAGATCAGTTCACATTGGGTGTAAGAAGTAGCCTTAGGGGGTAAAAAAAAAAAAAAAAAACATTTTAATATCTAAGTTGTTTTAATGAAGCCTTCCCCATTTGTTTAGCTCTGAAGGCATTGGAAGGCCAGGTGGAGATGTTGACTCCAGAGGCTGGAGACCTGGTGGACAAGGCCAAAGAGAAAGTGCCTTCCTGGATGGCAGCCTGGGATGTGGCCTGGGATCCCCAGGATGAAGTGGCAGGTGGCGAGGAGCACCAATGGATGACAGAGCTTGTGTTTTGAATAGACAAATCAATAAAACCTTACCATCACAAGTTTAACTTCAGAAGTCAAATGTCCTCCTTTCCTCACACTTAGTATACATTGCACAATGTCATTACTATATTTTTAAATTTCCAGCTATGGGCTAAACTTAGGCCTTACGCAGAGTGTTACTTTCTCAGAGAATTTTATCACAGAGTATTTTTTTTTTTTTTTTTTTTAGAGGGTTGATGGGCCCCTATGTTCTGTTTGCTTGGGGCCCCAATGTATCTTGAAACGGCCCTTTTGCAACCATCCAAAACACTAAAATGACACCATAACATTCAGGGCATAACAGCAACAGTGAATGGAAGCGTCTGCTAAACTGTCTTTGTCAATGTCATTTAGTGAGGCTATCGACAAGAATAACCTTTCACTTAAAAAAATGGCCCTTACTGTGCACACTGGCATACTAAAAGAAAGGTGAATGTCAGTGTTGGCTTTTAAGGGCAAGATTATGGTGATGCATGTGAGGTGTTCTGATGCAAATGAATTCATGCTCAAGCAAGAGCAAAGATTAGATATCAAAGGAGACTACCTTTTTTTGCCCCCAGGTGAGGGGAACCATTCAACCAGGTTGTTACAGATAAAGACTCCAGTTATTTTTGAAGAGGTAACTTTTGAAGTCAATTTTCCATGCATAATGCTTCTATGCCAATGACATTTTCTGACCCACTATCCAATATTCATTTCTGTCTGAATTGTGAAACAGCCTGAGAAATGTAGCCTAGACATTAAATCAGTCTATGTAAGGTGAGCCCACATACTAAAAAAATGTAATTGTAAATGTATAAATTCATACAAACGTCCTCTTTTGACATTCATCCTCCGTAGGAATGGCTCACAGATGGTTTGAATGATGTGGTCCAAGCCCTCTACTAAAAGCAAATAGCACTGACCTCGCTAATGGCTGTTGCTAATGAAAGGTAAATGCGAAAAGATGACCTCCAAAGGTGGCATGTGACATTTCAAACCAGACAAACTGGGCCACAAGTCTAATGGAAAAAAATGGCGGTGGTAGTGGTGGTGTTGATGTGTGTATGCCACACACTGTGTGGATGCATCCATTTGTGTGTGTGTGTGTGTGTGTGTGTGTGTGTGTGTGTGTGTGTGTGTGTGTGTGTGTGTGTTTGCGCTTGGTAGCAAACTGTAATAAGTCACAAACAGTGATAGATGATGGCCACCTGTCTAGGGGTTCAAATCTACAGCACCAGCCAGCAGCCTCCACAGTATTTGGCATTTATCGCGTCCCCTCTCCAAAGCTGAGAAAACCAGTCTGGGGAAATTGCCCCCAGGCTCTACAGCTGTGGTGGCAAGTGGAAAAAAAGATGATATGCAGGCGGCTTACCAGAGCTGGTAAACAAATGTGTTTTTTTTGCATGTTGACTTGGTTATTTTAGAACATTATTTCCCACACTCCAACATCTGTGTTACTGTTTTGTTCTTGCAGAGAATACATGGATTCCCTGCAGAAATTTTATTTCACAATTTTTGATTAATCAATAAACAGCCCTACTATTGGACAGGTTTCCCTTTTCAATACAGTTTCAGGTGTGATATTCCCACATTTTGAGATGCGCCAAATCATATCAGCAGTAGTCTAGGAAACATAGAGTTCTTTCTGTTTCATCTGCACAAATTTAATATTTTATAATTATGCAGTTCACACAAGTTCACTCTTTGTATGTATGTCATTCTTACCTACTTATAATCTAAAGTGTTACAGAAAGAACCATAGTCCCCTTCAATATAGTTATAGTACTTGTACATTCAAATGTGTATGGATAATTGGATTCCCTCTCTCACATTGCAGTTGATTGTGGTGTAACTGTGCATTGTTGCTTTGTGGCAGAGCTACCAAGCACTTCATGGCTTTATAATGACACTCACTCTTAGCCAGTCCTCGTTAGCCAGTGTGTGTTGTGTTGTGTTGTGTGTGTGTCATGTGTGATGTGATAGGTGTAGAGGGCAGTTTCCTGATGACACTGCTCATGCCGAGGCTACAAGTCAAGGTGATATTCAGTTTCCAGTCCTTGTTTGCAGTTTCCAAGTGTGTCACAAGGTTGCAGGTACATGTAGCTCTGTCACACACGGCACATGTTTGTCATGCTTTCACCCAAACCACCACATAACCTCTGATAGGACGCATTGAGTCTCCCAAAGGCATGTATGACATATCACTACACTAACCAGGCAAATATAACTGTCATGAAGCTGTGCATCATGGGACCTCAGGGTGCCACTTACGACATGTAAACTATGTGACCAATCCACAAACATTCCAATAGCCTTCGGAACACATATTTCAACCGCCATGAGTCAGACATTGTTAATAAATAAATTGAACTTGGGCTTGGGCCTGGCATCACTCCATCTGAAATTGCAGCCATTTTGTCATACCATGCTGATGGCTTTACATTTGAATCGTACAAAATTCTTAAAGTAGCGGCTTATCTTACTGGTTTCACTTTGCTATCAGCAGTGTAGAGGGGAAAGGGATTGTGACAACTTCCCCATTTTCTCATGTCAGGTTAATTTGCTCTGTGTTATGAAATATTTTCTCAATGGCAAGGATGTAATCTGGCCTCATTTAATTGTATGATGTCCAAACAAACAGAAGACATGCCCACATCCCAAGCTCTATTTTTTCGATGATACTCTCACCCAATTACGGATATCAGATTTATCAGATTTAGTTTAGTTATTTCTCCGCCCAAAGGCTAGGAATGATGACATTCAAGGCAAGGCAGTGGCTGGACAGCTTCTTTCTCTTACACACTCTTCCAAATCATTATGCATATGTTTTTTTTTTCTTCATAGCAGTGTATGTGAATGACAGTTAAAATCACCTTTTAATTATCAAAAAATGTATAGGCTGTAATTGCCTTTCTTCTATAGCAGAAAAGATAACAGTAATGAAAAGAGTTTTTTTAGCCAAACAATACAGTGAAAATATCACAGTAGTTATTCTTTAATTCTTTGAACTTGTGAGTGCATGGATAGCTTCTGGCTGCATCTCCTTGGAGAATGACAAACTTGCCTCAAAGTTGCTGTTTAAATGTAGCTATACTGCCACACTCCTTCTTAGATATGTCTTTTTAGGCTGCTCTAGAAGGTCTCAATTGGATAAAGGTCAGGTTGTGGTGGCCAGTGGCCACACCATGAGCTTTTCTCCCCTTTCTACCAATAGCAACCAGAGATAGCCTAGAATGAAGACTGTTTTTCAAATGGTTTTATTGAATGAATGCTGTGCCACACTGGATGGTCCGGGTGGATGGAATTCTGGGTATCCCATCAAGTTGAAAGACATCAGCAAAGCAGACAGAGTGAGGTTTTAGAATAATGGAAAGTGAGAGGCTATGTTCCAGTAGTGTGCCTGAAAATGACTTTTGCAAATTACTGTAGGCCAACATGTACTGTCTAAAAGACTATTTCTTGCCATGATATAAAAGAAAGAACCATGTCCTCTGCAGTAAAAATCATTTTCATGCAAGACAGCTCCCCCATTCTATGCTGCAAAATACCACTTAAGCATTGCCCTGCTATTGGTATAAAAGGGGGGGAAATCATGGTGTGACTGCATTTAGACAACCAAAAATGCTGTTCACTGTGATCCCCACCAACTACAATGGAAATGTGAATTAAATCAGCATATGCATAACATTTTGGAGCAGAGTGTAAAACACTTTCCATTGTTTTCACCAGTAGATCTTAGCATAGGCTGGATAGGATGATTATTTAAAAATTCTGATTATGACCAAAATCGGAAGATCATTACTCCTCGAAAACCTAAATAAAATCAACTTTTTCCACCATATTTTGAATCTGAGAATGTCCCGTCGGAGCTTCTTGACGCAGAGGGAGTGTTGAAGTGCGCCACACTTGGCTGTGACAGAGTTCACCCAGTCGGAACGGTTGTAATGGAACACGGCGACTTTTCTCGCCAAGATCAATGCTGACTGTACGGTGTCAAGGTGGACCTCCTGTCATTTTAGTTGTAAGAAAACCGGATGAAAAAAATGATCTAATGTTATTGCTGCAAAAGATCACGTGTCTGCGCATGGCACCCACGAAAAAGTTGCAGTTGGCGTAGGAGAGAGAGCGAGGAAGGTTTATCTGGTCTAAACAGCACATAGGACACCACCTGGGAATGCGCTATGGACAATTCCCTCGTCAGACAAGCCTGATTATTTCTTTCACTGGGAATTGGAGGGGCGGGGGTGTCACCATTCCAGACTAGTGTCATGACGAAGTGCACTACCCGATCCTAACAATTAACCTTGATAAGATAAGATTGCTTTCAATTAGCGCGGCCGGGCACGTGTACACAGCCGCGCGCACTCTCTCCGGAGGATTTTGGACTTAATGAAATGATTAGAAGACAATAAGTGTCCGCAGAAGATTTTACTTCGTTTCGGTTCCAGATCGGTGCGCAGGCGTTTTGCCGGTGAAAGCCATGGGAACACGATACACCAGAGGAAATTAGAGGGTGAATCTTGGGATTTGCGACAGAAATGCCGAACTGATTGAAACATCGGAATCGCCACTCTTGTCATTTTGCTTATTTTGTAGGGAGCTACTCTTTTTTTTCACACGTTATCTTTTTTTCCTCCGCGCAAGCAGCTGCACGGCATTGTCTGGACAGCACATGCCAACCGCCCGCTACGCTTCCTCGCATCTGCAACCCGGCCACTGGAGATGAGCACCGAGTCCCGAGCCTGAGCTGTGTGGAGCGGCGAGAGAACGGGCAATTTCATCGGTTGTTTCTCCTCGTCCGCAACGTGAGCTAGGGACGAGCGAGCAGCCTAACAAGAAGAAAAGTCATCGCCGGCGCCCCATTGGAAACATGGATCAGGACGAGGAGACCATGGAGGTGTCGAAAAAATCCGTCATCGCGAAGATTTTCAAAGTTCGCAAGCGGCGGGAGATGCTTTTCGTGCAAGTGTGCTTCATCTGCAGTGTCCTCTTCATGGCGTGGTGCATGTCAGCACTCCTGACGAAGGCAGGTGAGTTCCGGGGAGGCGAGGATGGGAGAGAGGGGGGCTGCACACAGCGGAACAGCTGAGAATTCTGCAGTGCAACCTCTGAAGATAAACACCCCATGCTTTGGTAGTGGTGCCCGCTGTCATATGTGTAAGGCTATGATTTATTAGTGAGCGCTGGGTGTTTCAAGGACATGTGAGCTCACGTTTAATCTGTCTAACGTTAACGCTGCAGCTCAATCAATTATTTGACTGCTTTTAATGTCCATATTGCCTACATGAAAGTGCCCAATGTCGATGACCACGTTGACATAATCTAGTATAATTTCATATTTAGTCAGCCAGACTAAATCCTATACATATAATCTCATGATAAACACTTTAGATTTTCTTAAATTAGGCCCCTTAGACGTTGCTGATGTGCTGCTCCGATGCCGTTTTTGCAGTTAACACTCACGGCAAACTCGTGCGGGTCCAACGAGATGGCCTTGACTTGCGTGATATAGGTCAACGCAGACCGTTTTCCGTCCAGTGTAGCTCGCGCATATGTACGTCTGTCCTAGTGCCGCAGTGTGCGAGACTGCACAGCAGCCGAATCTTTTTTTTTTCCCTCGATTCACCGAAATGCAGTCTGCATGTGCTTCCTGCGTGTCTGGAGCGGGGAATATTTTGAAGTTCAGTCATTATTTCCCGCATTGCACGCGCTCTGTCACGAGCTCATCGTAATGTATCATGACAATCGGGGTGAGGTGCATGTGCTGTGTAGGGTCAACGAGAGGGATCCACTCAACCAGCACCCTGTTATCCCGGCATTAGTGTCTCGCCCAGGGTTTCGTGCGGGATCACCTCCCTAGCCACGCACCTGGGGATGGTATTCACTCACGTCCCTGTCATAAGCGCGACTGTCCACTCAAAAAACATGCAATGGCTATTGTTTATTTCGTGACATGAGAAAACATGTGACATCTAGTGTTCATGTATCGTTTCTGAACGCTCAAAATTGCGTTACAATACACAGTTCACTAATGTAAAGCTACGTTAATTAACCTTGTGTCATGTGTGATTTTTACGCATGCGTTAAAATAACAAAAAACGGTCCATTGAACTTCCATGAGGATATGACATCAGAGTCAAGCGTTTTGAGGTTATGTCAGTCGTCATTTTTCGTGCCTCTCCCCACCTCCCTCCCATTTCACCACTTCCAACACAAAAGTCCTCCAAACTGAACATTACACTCTACACCAAGTGGTCAGTGAAATCAGAAAACATCTAGCCTCATGTCATTACTGATATTCTACAGGCATGGTTTAATAACCTGCTAAGCTGACCAGGGGAATGGTGATCAACACTTAAGATGTTTGTGTCTTATCAGTTAATCATTGGGCATCAGCTTGTCTGAACTGAAGATGTATTGCCTGTAGATGTGGTTCTACCTCAGTGGGATATGACCTGATGATTCAGTTGCTTCACACAGGACTATCACATACTTTCAGACACATGCATGACATATGTAATGTATAAAGCCATGCACTAACAGCTATTCTTGTATGTGGTCACACATGTAGTTATAGTCACACACATTAAACTCCCTTGCACATGTGATTTGTCACTCTGTCTATCTATAAGCATATGCCACCACACTCACTCACTCACTCACTCACTCACTCACTCACACTCACACACACACACACACACACACACACACACACACACACACACACACACTACCCAACCCAGCTCTGCAACTTTCCCTCTGCACATATTGATAGACAATGCAGACGGATGCATCTTAGAACTATTAATTACAGTAAAAACAATCTAGGGGCTTAAAAGATTATTCTGGTATGATATCATAGAGAGAGAGAGTTGTAAATCTCTTATCTACAAAGAGCAACTTGGGGGAAGAGAAGGGTAGAGTGTATTTGTGTGTGTGTGTGTGTGTGTGTGTGTGTGTGTGTGTGTGTGTGTGTGTGTGTGTGTGTGTGTGAGGGGAGAGACTGAGCTCTTATTGTCAGTAATGGGCCTTCTCTTTATGTAATCAAGCTTGCGCACCCCATCCTCTGTGTGTGTGTGTGTGTGTGTGTGTGTTTAGGGGGAGGGGTTGAGCTGTTTATTACATGAATATGTGTGAGTGTCAGAATGCGTCTGAGTGTTTTGATGCGTTTGATTAGTTCTTGAGCACCTGATTAAAGTCTGAGACATAAAGCATGCTCCAGACATGCACATAGGCAGGGCACAATAACTCGCCCCTCGTCTCTGCCCCCACAAATATCCAAACGCACTGTACTCCACCACCCACACATAATCCTACACACACACACACACACACACACACACACACACACACACACACACTCCACACCCACAAATGCAATCTCGCCCACGCACACACCCAGTGTCATTATCCATCTTCCTCCATAACTGACGCTGTTGTCTTATTAGCAAGGAGAGGGGCTTGGGAACAGAAATCACATCTGCTGCCTTCAGTCTTGTCTCTGTGTGTGTGTGTGTGTGTGTGTGTGTTTGGGGAGGTGATTGCGTGTGCGGAAGGGGTGTGTGATTTGTGTGTGTGTGTGCTTGGGCGGGTGGGGAGGTGATTGTGTGTGTGTGTGTGTGTGTGTGTGTGTGTGTGTGTATGTGGAGGATGAAAACAGGTGGAGCAGAACAAGATGACTAGATGTGTGGCTGAGTTTAATCTGTGGCTTGTATATGGATTGGTCCAGGTGCTCTAAAGAGGCCTCAAGAGACTATAGGTGTTAGCCATGCACTGTGTACACAGGCTTGGGTGGGTCTCTTCAGCGCTTCAGTTGCGGTCGTCAGTGGTGCGGAGTGGCGTTTGCAGCAGCGGTGGCAAGCTGCGGTGTTTGCGCCCCTGTAATTTCAACCGAGGCTGGCGGTCTTGGTCAGGTGCGCTTTTACCCAGTCGGAGATCCTCTGCCATCTGTGGTCACCCAGGTAACGGCTGATTCCGTACAACAGCCCCGGCCCCCTCAGCCTTGATAAATATAGTCCATCTGTGTGCTACATTACACTTGTCCTTGCCTTCGTGCACCGGGAGCCTTACAGAAAGCTCTGTAGGGGGAAAGGGGCAACTGTTTTGTCGGATTAGGAGAGTGGAGTCAGGCTTATTTACATGAACTCTCTCACACACACACACACACACACACACACACACCAGCCTGAATGGGCTTTCAGTGTGAACAGCAACGAACAGCGTCAAATGTGCTAAGCTGTCTGTATACTTTCCGCTGTATGAAGTGCTTGGCTTTTAGTAGCTTGTGTTATGTGAAATGCTTCGTTAACAGGTATTGTACCTGATTTTTGAGGATTAAATGAAGATTTAGGAAAATACACCTTATTGTTAAATTGTTGAGTGTTAAATGCTTGAAACCCAGTCCATGACTGTAACCCCCCCCCTTCCCCTGTATTTGGTCCCTCCCTTTGTGAGGCAAATGTGTATAGTAAGCCTGGAGCAGTCAGACCCAGCTAGCTCCTGGAGCTCTGCCTCCCTCCCTCCCCACAGGTTCCATATGCAGCCCCTGATGCAGAGAGTTCACCTGGGCCCGTTCTGGAGCCCCATTTGGGACTGATGGCCTGATCCAACGTGTGCTATTAGAGGCCTGTAGCCCTTATCAATAGGTGTAGGTGTGTGTGTGTGTGTGTCTCTCTCTTCAGGAGCAGGTGTTGGTACCCCCTGTTGTTTGGCTGTCATGTACCAGGGTTGACCTAGCAGGGTAGAGGCCAGGCAGTAGTCTGCAGCAGTGGAGAGGGCACAGTGTATTTCTGGACCAGTGAACCCGACACCTGTCCTATGCTGTGTGTGTGTGTGTTTGTGCGTGCGTGTGTGTCTGTGTGTGTGTGTGCGCACGTGCGTGTGTGTGTGTGTGTGTGTGTGTGTGTTTAGATGGAAGGTATTTCTCAGATCTTGGGGAGTTGTTTGGTGATGGATGGCATAGCTTATCTATTGTATTCTATGATCTTGATTACATTTCATTAGATTAACGTAACAAGTCAGAAAACAACTGAAAAAACTCTTGGTTTCATTCAGATTGTAATCATCATGCTTGTCATCTGATATTCACTCTAGATCGACTTTCAGGGATGATTTCACAAAACAAAACAAAACAAATAATTTGGTCTAAACTTGGAGATGAGCTTAAATATAGTTCTTCCATTAGATTCAGTTGTCAGTTTTATTCCTAGATCTAGAGTCCATTACCCAAAGGCATAATTGCTAATTGGTTGGCAATGGGAAATGGCATTGCAACCGACAAAGTTGCTAACTGGTTAGGAGCTATTCTTTTGGGAAACAGAAGCCTGATCTATATGAAATATTGTCCAATCAGGTGTGTTCTTTACATACCCAGATGATGCTGTAGTCTGGTGTGATGAAGCTGAGTGTTCTATGTTGGTGTCACTTGTGCTGGGCCGTAATGAGACTGGCATAAATGGCTCCTCCTGCTGACAGAGTGAAGGCTTGTTTGGCATATTGCTTAACCAGTGAGATATTACTCATAATCCACTCATGATGGTAATGCTGGTGCGTGAACTAGAATACAGGCTGTCATTAGCGTGCATCTCATAGGGGCTTGTCAGTAGTGAGTGTGTGTGTGTGTGTGTGTGTGTGTGGAGTGAGAGAGGGGGGTCTCATTTTCCACTCTCCCTTGTTTCCACTCATGGACCATTAAAACTAAACGCTCATTTGAATGACTCCCATCATTTGTCCCAATACTGATTGCATCCCTAACCACACACACATCCACCCACCCACCCACCCACCTAGAGACAAACATACAAACACGTCGCTCATGTCCTGATGTGAAAACAAGTCTTTTCGGCCCCAATATTAGCCCCTTGTGCATGCTTCATCACACTGTTACCAGCAGGCTTGTAGTTTCCTCTGTTGCCAGGGACGATCTCAGAGAGGCACAGGCCCAAAGGCTTCCATTAAACTCACACAGCACATAGTGATGGCTTAGGCTTAATTTTCTCTCTCTCTCTCTCTCTCTCTCTCTCTCTCTCTCTCTCTCTCTCTCTCTCTCTCTCTCTCTCTCTCTCTCTCTCTCTCTCTCTCTCGTTCTTGCTCTCGCTCCTACCCTCCCCTCTTTGCTTTAAAAATAAATAAATAAAAACAAACAAATAAATAAATAAATTGATGGAATGAGTCTCAAATCGGAGCGGTCAGCAGACAGGCCCGTGGCTGTACCAGCAGCGAGTTTCTGCGCTCGCTCATTAAAAAGCTGCTATTTTGGACGGTGCTCAAGTTGTTTTGCTTGAACAAAAAAACAGGAACGAAATAGCAAGAAAGTGGGGAGGGGAGAGTTTAACTGGCATTTTTTCACCCTGTGTCTCCTGCTGAACAGCTTAGATTGAACCTTGACTTTTTTTTTTTTTGGTGGTGTCTAAATTGTGCCAGTGGAGTCCCACTGGAGAGGAGAGTTGAGCGTTTAGAGAGAGTTGGCAGTGAATGAGATTACAATTGTTTAAAAGCCTCCAATGACTAATGCCATATCACTAGGCCGTGGTGATGCTGAGTTTATGAGGCACGGATGGTGTTTATGACGCCTGCCTCACACACTCACAGGAAAACACCATATAGAGTCTATAAGTTCATGTTTTGCCAATATGTGATTGATTTAAGAATTGCAGTATGAACTGGCTGTAGATCAGAAAGTGACTACCGGTATTCCAAAGTCCAAATTGCCTATATTATGCTGTAGATGCCAGTTTCACAAGACAACCGTGCTTCATTTCTTTCAATGGTTCTGAGAAAAAGATTAGTTTTGATTTAAAAAAAAAAAAAAAAAACTTAATCTTTTCACTCATAAAATGCCATTGTTTTTTTGCACCTCATGCGCCTCATGCCTGCTCGGTAAGAATTGGCATCACCTGCTTGAGCAGGCATAGCTCAATATTGTGTTCACTGTCGTTTTATCACTTTGCTGATCATCTTGCAATTCATATGATCTTCGAGCTCTGGTTTGAACAGAGGAAGTGTTCGTTTCACCTTTAAAAAACTCTCCACCTCAACCAGGTGATATTACTTTTTACCCAAAGCAACGTAAGCATACAGAATAGGGGATTTTCAAGGTCAGTTTCAATAAAAAGTAAGCTTTTAGGTTTATAAATCTTAAATATAGCTTATGCCAACGCCAAACAAGTGTTGTGTTCAATATGGCAATGGCCTAATGGTCCTCATTCTCACCAGTCACAGGACTGGCGTTGACCCAACATCATGGGGGTCGTGAGTCAAGCATGCCCAGCTTTTTCTGCCTTTCCTTCCTCTTTACATCATGGGTTCATGACTAAGGAGACTGATTTTACGTCCTTGACTTTGTTGGATCATGTGTGTCTTCTTTTATTCTGTTTTTTTTTGTGGGTGGGTGGATATTTGTCCTGGGTCACAGGATTTGTTTTTTTTTTTTTTTTTTTTTTTTTTGTATTTTTTTATGTGTGTGTTCATGTAAACTTTGCTGCTGTTCTCTCTCTCTGTGAATGTCAATGGGTTGCTCATGTGTCTAGTCTGCAGTGCTTTGTGTGTGTGTAGTGTGTAGTGTGTAACGTTTCCTGTTCTTGTGTCTGTCCGCAGGCCATGGGATGCTGGTGGAAGGCGGCCATGAAGTGCATCACCATGACGACTGGGGGCATGACCTCTGGGGAAGGAGACTCATGGCCTCTGACTCCAACGACAACGAGACCGAGAAGAAGAACTGCACTGAGCCGGGTAAGGGGATGGAGGGATGGAGGGATGCATGATGGAGGAATGAGAGGTAGAGAAATGGGTGGGATGTATCTCTCTATAGAAGTGTAGAGAAACACTTTTGTCTTTGGTTGTTGGACACAGTCAAAATGATGAATGATCAGGTAGCAGATACGGATTTTGTTTCGATCTACATCAGAAGACCCCTGTTCACAATTCACATTCATGGCATGACAAGACATGGTGCTGGTTTAAAACGACCATTTGGGTCATGGGGAAGTAGTCTAGATGATATGAAAATGATCCAGACGTCTGTTTTATTTTTAAGAATGTAAATAATGTACTAAAGGAGTCCTTGAACATGGAAAGTGTTTTTATGTTGTGTTGTGTTGTGTTGCTTTCTTTTGTGGCCTAGTTAGACTTGGATCAGTTATCTCTTGAATATTCAAGCAAAGAATCACCATCCAGTCTATTTGGACAAATAAAAACTTGTGCACAGACAGTAACGTTAGGGAAACAAACAGTAGTATTTTATAGAGAAAAGATGTTTATGTCTGCTTGCCATGCCAGTTTGAAGTCAAATGTCCTATCCATCCAGGATTGTAGTTCTTCCTTATTGTGCCTATGGACAAGACAATAAAGACAGTCCTTCCTGTAGTGTTTTCTGCTGACTGCTTCCTGGGTTATTATTGGATGGATGTCCGTTACCAGGAAATTTAGGCGCTAGGCTAGCGCATCGATGCATTCCGCGGCCTACTTCAGTTGAGTAACGGATAGCTTAGCGCACAGTCAGCCGCCATGGGTCCCTCTGAAGGATGCGGCCCATTAATTCTGAGATGCGCGGCGTTCCCTTTGTGCTCTCTGTGGGGTTATTGATTGAGTGAGCTGCGCTGCGCTGCGGCGGCTTTGACGGCCGCGTCGCTAAGCCCTGATGGCTGTCTCCGTGTGACAAAGTGTCTTTGAACTTGACGCACGTTATACGATACCTCCAGAGATCTCCGTGGGAGAGATGGCTTTGCATGTGGATTTGAATGTTGGGGTGTTTATTTTGTTTATTCATGCATTTATTTATTTATTTATTTATTTATTTATTTATTTATTAAAAGTGTTCAAATCAATCCATTGAGTCAAGAGTGGGCAGAGGATTTAAAGATTGTAGTGGTAAAAAAAGGATGTACAGATTGATTGTGTGTGTGTGTGTGTGTGCGCTTTTCTGTGGGTGTGGGCTGTTGCAGTTGGTGTAAACATTTTGACCAGCTGTTTGGTGTCTCTAGATGTTGCATCTCCCTGACATAATTGCATGGGAACACCTGGCCCCCTCCACATAGCTTTGAATCGCATTTGCCAAGAGCATCAGTGTGACGGGTGTGCCACTGTGGCCAGCCATCCTGAACTGAGAAGGAAAGTCCTCTGTGTGTGTGTGTGTGTGTGTGTGTGTGTGTGTGTGTGTGTGTGTGTGTGTGTGTGTGTGTGGTCATGTGCAAAGGGGGTTGGAGTGACACTCCCATAAGGGTGGTGCTAGGTGACATAGGTGACGGGATGCAACGGAGAGGTGGTGCAAATGCTTACATACAGTTTATACCCAATGGCCAAGCGATTTGTCTGTTCCTGTGATTAATTGCCATGGCAGAGATGAAGGCCAGACTCTTTGTGTTTCATGGAATACATGTTGGCTTTGGGAGGGGAAAAAAACCCAAACTTTTTTAAGCACAGTTTTGAAAGGCATTTGGCGGTTATAACAGAAAAACTTTACTACAGTGGGAAATGTGTGTGTTCTCAAAGGGGAGGGTAGGGAGTGTGTGTGTGTGTGTGTGTGGGGGGGTGGGTGGGGGGGGGTGTAAAGCAAGAGAAAATAGAGAGAAATATTAATCCCTCTTAACCCCACTGATGGTTGAGTCACAGTTTGAAGGCAGATGGCCTTTTAAAATGACCGCTTTTTTTCTTACACCCCCCCCCCCCACCACACACACACACACACACACATTCCCCTCATCCCTCCAATGGGGGCTTTCTGCTTCGTCATTCAAAGTGGGTCTGAAGCCCTCAGCGAGTTTTGAAAGGCTGCAGATCATGAGTGTGTGTGTGTGTGTGTGTGTGTGTGTCTTTGTGTGTGTTTGTGTGTGTGTGTGTGTGTGTGTGTGTTGAAAAACAGATGGTGTTGCGGTTATTCCATTTTGAAAAGGCCCGTCTAATGGTGAAGTACACGAGATATGAGCTTAATGTGAGGAGGACACCATGTGCAAAAGCTAGAAACGCTAGTCGAGTAGCACAGTAGAAAAGTAGCGCAGTCACGTATGGTGTGACAATGGACTTCGTTCTCTTACCGTTCTCATGAGGAAATAAGTTCTTCAACCCCATTTTTTTCTTTGTGTCTGCTTTTATATAGATATTGTAGAACGTTCTTAAGAACAAATTTTAAGAACATTTTCGGAAGGTGTTGGTGAATAGGGCCCATTGTGTTTACTGGGTTTCAGCGAGGATGGTTCCATGTTTGTAACCTCCACCCCTCTGCATCTGTGCATGGCGGGTGGAGTAAAAGTAATTATGCAAAGCATAAGGCTCTCTACCTCCTCCCTCCCTCCCTCCTTTTCCTTCCTAAATGAGTGCAGGTTAATTTGAAAAGGGTGCCAGTTGACAAGATTATGCGGTGAAAATCTTGCTCTTAATCTCTTGAGATTACTTTTTACCCCTCCTACAGTGTCTTGCCCACCACTTCTGCATCTGCTCTCGCTCGCTCTTACACACACACACACACACACACACACACACACACACACACACACACACACACACACACTCATTTACTCTTCATTACCGAGTGCTGTCTTGCACAAACAGCATGGCATCAATCCTCACTCCTTCTTTATGACTTATTTTGGGACTGCTTCATTTTGTGAGCCAGTGGTTTCTCCAGCACATAAGCATAATGCAGTAGACGCCCACATACTACATTTTCTCTTCCTCTTGTGCCTCTCTCTCTCTCTCTCTCTCTCTCTCTCTCTCTCTCTCTCTCTCTCTCTCTCTCTCTCTCTCTCTCTCTCTCTCTCTCTCTCTCTCTCTCTCCCTACTCCTTCCCTCTCTCCCCCCATGACTCTCTCTCTCTCTCTCTCTCTCTCTCTCTCTCTCTCTCTCTCTCTCTCTCTCTCTCTCTCTCTCTCTCTCTCTCTCTCTCTCTCTCTCTCTCTCTCTCTCTCTCTCTCTCTCTCTCTCTCCATCTCTCTCTCATTCCCTCCTCTCCCATGCTCGCTCTCTCTCTCTCTCTCTCCCTCTCCCATGCTCTCTCTCTCTCTCTCTCTCCCCCTCCCTCCTCCCCCCACCTCTCACTCTTTCTTCCTCTCTTATTCTCACTCGCTTTTGCCCTCTACCCCGCTCTCTATGCAACTAATCCTTCTCTATGTATAGCGAGCGCCTCTCCCTTTAGCCTTTAACTTCTGAAGGGCTCGCTATATGTGCTGCACAAATATAGTCTTTCTGCTCGGATGTGTTGGAATGACCCTCAAAGCACCTTTTGAGTTTGATTTGCATTTCACATTTCACTCCTGTCTCTCTGGATGTACAATTCCATCTTTCTGTGGGTACAATTCCATCCTATAGAGTGTCCTCTCAATGTTATTGTTGTTTTTTTATGCCAAGGGTTTAGTTTTTATTATGATTTAGCATAATATGATTTGGCATAATACATTTTTTGTGACTATACACACACACACACACACACACACACACACACACACACACACACACACACACACACACACACACACACACATACAAAGATATCCTGTAGTGTTTTGGCACACCCAGCAGTCTGGCTGCTTGTAGATAGATAGCCATTCAATGTCATCTCTAGGTTTGCATTAGGATTCTTGTCAGCAGACAGAGATGGCTGCTCCCGGATCATGGGTTTGCGCATCATTAGCAATATCTTCATGGGCTCTGACAGGTGCTTGGGGGTTGTAGTCTTCTCTCCGAGGAATGGCTCTCTTCCTT
Organism: Sardinella longiceps; assembly: GCA_027497455.2. Lineage (NCBI taxonomy): Eukaryota > Metazoa > Chordata > Actinopteri > Clupeiformes > Clupeidae > Sardinella > Sardinella longiceps. The sequence continues at coordinate 19,667,662 of JAODXP020000025.1, forward strand.
CCTAGCATTAGCCAGGAAATGGAGGACATGTCCAAGGTTTTTCTTTTTGTATTTCTTCTCAGTGTGTTAAAGCAAGGAAGTGATGTAGTCACAGTTTTGTGATTTCAAATTCACAAGCACAATGTCTGCTCCAGTCGCTAACCGTTATGTCTGTGCTGAAACTGAAAATGCCATTGTGTGCTGAAACATTGGTAGTTGTATGGTGTTTGCCTTGCAGATTGTCACACAAAGTGACTAGAACCGTACCTGATTTTATTTTTATTTATTTTTTTTCCCCCTCCGACATAAGTCAGCACAGGGCCTCAGGAAAAGAAGGAGGTGGAGTTGAGATCATCTGTTCAATTTTTTTCAGACTTTTTTCAGACGAAAAGCCCCGAGTCTTCCCTATCCACTTCTGAGGAGGTGGATACAGAACTGGCGTTTTTAATCCTAGATTGGGAGCGGGACATCCTGCGCAGGAAGCCCAATTCTGTCACTCCTGTCTCACGGTGGCTGTGGTGGAGATGTTTGTGTTTACACATACTGGATTCAATGAGTGGCTTTCATCCAACGTGACGCCAAAGACTGAAGGGAGAACGGAAAATCCCAGTGTCGTGGGTTGGGTGTAATGCTTTTTGGATGTGACTGATGACAACAGCAAGTCTCTCAGTGCTGAAGGTGCTGCTTATACTTACACAGGCAACAGATGAGTCGTGCATTATGTTGTTGTAGAAAACATGACGCACTCATAGGAACATGTTAATATGGACCATGATATGTATATTTTTAAAGAAGAAATCC
>JAODXP020000025.1:19668541-19688541 GCA_027497455.2 Sardinella longiceps
CTATGAATCACTCAATTGCCCTGTCATTCCTTGTCCCTGAATGCTGTCGTTTAGAAAAAAGAATAAGAACATTTGGGTGGTTCATAGACCGAACTAGAAAAGCGCTCAGAGAGCGCAGACCTCCGCCAAAGCAAGACACAATATAAATTCCAGATCATGTTCGCAACCAAAATCGAATCACTTCTTGCTTGTCCCAAAATACTCATTGTCCAAAAAATTTAATCCAAATCTGTGCAGTACTTTTCGAGTTATCCTGCAGACAGACAGACAGACAAACAGACAGACAAACCAACGCTACAGAAAACATAACCTCCTTGGCCGAGGTAATAATAATAAACCGATTACCAATGCTGACTGAATGGGGCATATGAAATGAAACTGAAAGGAAGTCATTATGCCCCTTTCACTTAGTGTTAGTTGCAGGCTCACTGCTCAGTCTATGTTGTATTGAACTTTCTTATTCTTTTTCCTACCTACAGCACTTGGTGAGTTTGAACAACAGGGCTATGATTTACTCTGGATTTCTCCTTTAATTCCTCTTTTATTTTTTCATTTGGAGTTTTGAGTTGAACCCTCTTGTGGAAAAGTGTTGTCTGTAAGCCTGTGGGTGTCAATGCTACACCCCACCCCCTTCTTCTTGATGATGTAATACCCACTGCACCTCTTGTTGTTGTTGTTGTTGTTGTATGGACAGAAGCAATAGAAGAGTAAAACTCAGAGGTCAAGAGGAGTCTCCAAACATGGGCCTTTGCTTGTCTCCCTTTCATTTGACTGAAGAGAATCACCACAGGGTGTTTTGATCCAGGGGTGGAAGAGCAGCAGATTTCTTGTCTTTGCAAGGAGAACAGCGTCCATTGATTTGCATTTTAGTTAAAAGTAATCAAGGCTCTCTTCACGGTCAGATTCGTAGCTCTCTGAAAACAACACAATGATTAATTCAGCCCAAATTTAATGAGTTTCTGGACATCGGGGGCTGGCCGGCCTCCATAGTGTATTTTTCTCTCTGAAGGAGAATTTTATTTTTGCTCAGGCAGAAGTACTGCCGGGAACAAAGGATTGGGCTGTCTGTGTACGGTAGTAACGAAGTTGGCTGCAAGTTGCCGCATCCTAGCAGAAGATGAATTGGTTCAGCAGTCATGAAATATATTTTCGTACTGCTGCTTAGAGCACTTTAGTATTGCAAAGCATTTCTGTTGGACATATTGTAAAAAAAATTGCGCTCTGATTTATGTTCCTCTTATCATCTGGATGAATTCCAAGTAAAATATGACGTGTCTTCAGATTAAATTAAAAACCCTAAATAATTCACATAGAGGCATATGGTGTAATTTCATGTACCTACATACAATTACTGTGTATGCTGGATACAAAAAGAGCAGAGTTCTAGAAAGTTCTCTCGGTTCTACTTGTTATGGTATATTCAGCCAAAGAGGTAGAAAAACCCCAAGCTGCCTGTGTCACCACCAGATAAGACCTTTACAAAGAGGTGGCAGTGATGTAATAGAAAACCACCTCTCTTCTTTTGATGCTTTAAGTGTTGTTGCACCCTTTGACAAGGCAGTAGGAAGAATGGGAGGAGGACATAAAAGACTTTTCGCTCAGTGCCTGGAGGCTGATCATGGTGCGTTTACATTTCCATATATTGATCTGTCTTCGCTCTGAAACGCCCACATGATCCTTCAGGACGGCGTTGGCATGATGGTTGGCCTCGGATGATTCCGCATCGATCACCAAAAAAAAAAGGCATTGTAAATGCGCACCCTAGGTCAACATCTTCTAACATGAAGGGACACGCATCTCACACAAACACACACACACACACACACACACACACACACACACACACACACACACACACACACACACCACACCCTTTCACACTCTCCTCACCCCTCACACACACACACACACACACACACACACACACACACACACACACACACACACACAGAGCACCCTCGCTCCCTGTTCTGTATCCACATACCAGACAAACCAAATTAAATCGTTAATTCGTTGGCGCTATAACTTCAGTTTCTGTGAAGGCACCCAACCCCCTACCTTCCACCCCCGTGCACCCCCATTATTCCCTCCCCATCCATGCATCCACCCACTCACTCACCCACACATTCCCCTACTAACCCCTGTTCCAGCAAAACAGCTTTGTGTGTGTGTGTGTGTGTGTGTGTGTGTGTGTGTGTGTGTGTGTGTGTGTGCGCGCGAGTCCCGCCTCATCCACTCTATTTCAGCATCTATCCCCTCCTCTTTTGTTATGAGGCTTACTTGCATCACTTAAGCATTTGAGTGGATCAAGGCCAGTCGAGTTGAGTGTTTTTGTTTACAATTTTGGAGAGGGGGGAGAGAAACTGACACACACACACACACACACACACACACACACACACACACACACACACACACACACACACACACACGCTTGTGCCGGATGTTTTCTTTCCAAGTCTTGAGTGCAAGTTCCAAATGGACTCTCGATTGCTTTTCTTCCAATTTGGAATCCATATTCTCTCTCTCACATCTACGCACACACACACACCTTTGAACACTTGTTAATTGGGTACTGATGGATGGCAGCTGTCTGTGGTGCAGGTACAGTATGCATAGAACACACAGCCTCATATTTTAACTGTTGTCTATTGTCCAGTTGTTGTGTGCATTGTTCCGGGCTTTGTGTGTGAATATGTGATTGGTCTACTTGTCCCAGGTGTGTGATTGACGTACGTGTGTTTGTGTGTGTTTTTTGTAACTTACCAGGTGTGTGTGTGTGCGCGCGTTTTGTGTAACTTACCAGCTCATGGTGTGTGTGCGCGTTTTGTGTAACTCACCAGCTAATTGTGTGTGTGTGTGTGTGTGTGTGTGTGTGTGTGTGTGTGTGTCCATGCGCACCCTGGCTGGGGCAAGTAGAACTGAACAGTGGGGCCGTGGGCTTTTTTGCACGGCGGCCCCGTTTGCTGCATGTATTAATCTCCTCTGGGATTGTGATTACTGCGGGTTTAGATGATGTGCCATACTAATCTGCCAGGGAGTGGAGGAGCACGCTTTTTGCTTTGTTTTCCATTTTTTTTCTCTTTTTTTTTCACCAAAGTGTGGGAGTGTGTGATTCGCTCGCTCTCTCTCTCTCTCTCTCTCTCTCTCTCTCTCTCTCTCTCTCTCTCTCTCTCTCTCTCTCTCTCTCTCTCTCTCTCTCTCTCTCTGGGGTGGGGGGGAGGTGTTGTAGGAAGGCAGTGAGGGTGTCTGCTTTCTCTCTGTTGCCATAAGTCCAACTAAAGCCATTGTCATTTTGTGTGTGTGTGTCTGATTGGGGGGGGGGGGGTGATGTACAGGCTTGATATGATTTTTCCCTTCTCACTCCCCTTCCCTCTGTCTCTCGCTTCTCGGTTAGTTATGTGAGATCTATGCATTGGTGGTATTATTGCCAAAGTGTGTCTAAGGTATGTTATGAGGTTTGTGTGTGTGTGTGTGTGTGTGTGTGTGTGTGTGTGTGCACATCTCTGTATTCCTCTATTATGTGGGTGTGTGAATCTGTATACCCAGAGAAATTCCCTGGATGGGTTTGCTCACAACTGTGCCGCTTTATGATCTTACCAGGTGTGTGTGTGTGTGTGTGTGTGTGTACGCGCCGAGGCCGAGCTGGCGTGGCAAGCAGAGGCAGCAGTGGCAGCAGAAGGAGACTGTTTAAAAGGGAATTACAGCCGTGGGGATTACTGCAGCGGCCATCGCTGCTGCTGCTGCTGCTACACTCATCCCAGCAGAGGGAGGACTGTGTGTGTGTGTGTGTGTGGTGAGGGGGGGGGGCAATCTGGGCATCCAGGACTTGCATGGCACCAGCGTTTAGGAGACACACAGACTGACAACACATGCTTACCTCCTGTGTGTACACACACACACACACACACACACACACACACACACACACACACACACACACACACACACACACAAACACGGAAGATGTACAGCAGTATGCAGCCGACACACACGGATAAGTGATGTATACTGGTATGCAGAAATGATAGGGCGGACGCACACACACACAAATTATATGCACACACAGACATACTGTAAGCACAGACATATGCTCACAAATAAAGCAGACATCCGATATACCGGTATACAGAAATAATAGCACATACATACACATCAAAAGGTTATACACATTGAGAGACACACAGACATGCACACACACATGCATATACACACTCACATGTGTGTACACACACACACAGAGACACACACACACACACACACACACACACACACACACACACACACACACACACACACACACACAAACACAAACACGGAAGACGTACAGCAGTATGCAGCCGACACACACGGATAAGTGATGTATACTGGTATGCAGAAATGATAGGGGGGGCGCACGCACGCACACACACACACACACACACAATTACAGACATATGCACACAAATACAGCAGACATCCGCACAGCCAGTACACACACATTTGCAGAGAGAAGGACAGTGAGACACAGACAGAGATATACATAGACAGACCTAGAGGAAGAAATTCCCAAATAGCAGACATGCACACAGCAGGTGTACACACACACACACACACACACACACACACACACACACACACACACACACACACACACACTCTCATCGCTAGAACAGTCATACTCTGCGTGTCTGTGTGCGTGTATTATACACACATGCGTGCACACACACACACATGCCACCTCACATGCTGAGTCTATGCTGACTCACTCACTCTTGTGCTGTGCTGTGCTGTGCTGTGCTGTGCTGTGCCCAAACTAAACATGCGTGCTCTGCTCCCAAAGCACACAGTACAGGGGGGGTGCTGGGTTGGGTTGGGTCGGGTCAGGCTGTGCCTCACAGCAAAACTCTCCTTCCTATTGGTCACCAGCCCATCAGCGTCATCACTTCCTGTTATTAAATTCCACTAAAGCTATTCCCTAAGTATAGGGTCCTGCCATCGTGTGCTTGCGAAGCATTGTAACAGTAATTATTGATATCGACGGACTATTCAGGTGCGGATATAATTAAATAATGCTGTTTTAATTGATCATATATTAATAGCTATGGACCTTTAGACTGAGAGCGATGGGAACTTGGTAGGATGCTGAGGATGTCGATTCTCATTCTGTGCATGATGAGCCCTTTTTGAGCCCTTCTTCTTGTGTGTGTGTGTGTGTGTAGTTTGTGTGTGTTTGTGTGCCTAACTTTGGAGTGTGTGTGTGTGTGTGTGCCTTCTTAAGAAGTGTGTGTGTGTGTGTGTGTGTGTGTGTGTGTGTGTGTGTGTGTGTGTGTGTGTGTGTGTGTGTGTGTGTGTGTGATGCTAATTTGACCCAGTCTCTCCCCCGTGAGAGGTGCAAAAGTGCGGCCGGCTACTCTAGAGTGGCCCTTCTGTAGGATCAGGCCTTTGAAAGCAACTCCCACAGCAGTGTTTTTTTCACTAAATGGGCCACCTGCTCAGGAGTAATTATATATTTATATTGTTTATATAAATATATAATTATTGGGGAGGGTGTGTATGTGCTCTGTGTTCCATGGCAGAGAGCTCTAAAAATGGCCAGGGAAGCGTAAACCTCCCTGGGGGTTATTAAAATGCCTTCATGTTTATTTTGTAGAGGAGTAGAATGAATCTGTATGCAGCTACTGCCCTAGCCATGTTTGTCTCTCACTGTGTCCGTCTGTCAGTTTTACACTCTGCTTGCTCACTCCGCACATCACACAGACTTGCACATAAAGCATCCTAGTAGGCTATATTACAGTTACTCCTCCATATTGTCAGAATGTTTCATAATGGACTACTTTTGTGTTGTGCTGGTGTGCATTCTTTGCAGAGCTTTAGGTGCAGTTCTGTCTAATGGATTTTCAGACACACAGAGAGATGGATGCCATAGAGAAGTCCAATAGAAGCTTGTGTAAGAAATACACATTCATCATTTGAAATAAATCATTCATTGTATCTCTTGACGAGGACTCGTTTTCTATATATGTTTCCTGTTTCCACATTGATTTCATGAGCAACATCTGCAATACGGTTTTTAGACACACTGCACTGCTGGATCTCCACACCACAGATCCAGGAACAGCTCTGAACTGCTCTAGTAACAGCCTCTTTCCCACCTGTCTTGTCTGATTTTCCCAGCCTCATACGTCCACCCTCCCCTCCCGTCACCCCCCCTCCACACACACACACACACACACACACACACACACACACACACACACACACACACACACACACACACACACACACACACACACACACACTACCTCCCCAGTCTCTAGAGTTCTCCCACTCCAGGCCCTCTAATCCAGCCCATTACTTAATTATCCACCTGAACACACACCTTGGCAATTACAAAGTCACACTTGGCAATGCAGATCACACTTCTGCACAATCCCTCCAGGACGAGGGAGAGGAGGAGGAGGAGGAGGAGGGGTGAGGGAGGAGGAAGAGGTGGGTGTTGGGGTGCGGAAGCCTGATGAGCCTAATGATGAGTTCAGTTGGTTCAACACATCTCCTTTCCCACCACTGTTTCCGAGGCTTCCCCGTTGCCGCGATCACGCGCCGCTTTAATAAAGGAAGAGCTAAAAGGTGTCGGCGCTGGTGGGAGGCAGGGCGGATATGAGCGTGCTCAAAGCCTCCGGTGGTGGCGGCGGGCAGGTGCTGACGGCCGTGCCGATGTCTCCCCGCACGCACAGGTATTTTTATTTTTCTCTTCCTACTTTTTTTTTTTCTTCTTCACCCCTTTATTTTCCTTCCCCTCTGTCTCCTTCGCTCCATCTCCCCACCTTATCTTCAGCAGCCATGCCCAGAATCCCCAACTGTCCATACAGCAGCAGATGTTGGAGCTGGGAGCCAGTCGGCAGGGCTTTGGAAAAACTGATAGGCCCATTATCGAATCACACTGCCTGAATTCCCAATGTGTGGCCGAGGGCTGGAGTTGGCAGGATATGATTCTGTGTGTATGTGTGTACGTGTGTGTGCGCGCGTGTGTGTGTGTGTATTCAGTGGATGTTTGAGTCCTGGGTGTGTTTTTGAATCCTCAATGTGCGTGGGTGTGGTGAGCATATATTCAGCGGGTATGTGAATCGTGTGTGTGTGTGTGTGTGTGTGTGTGTGTGTGTGTGGAGGCTTTGGGGCATCCACTGACTGCAGTGGTGTGGTAGCTGGGGGTAGCTTGAGGAGGTGGATGGAAGGGGGGTGGGTGGGTGAGGTGCTGTGGGAAAGCGACAGCTTGCCTGGGAGATGTGGCAAGCAAAGCTCGCCAGTTTCAGGATTTTCACTGTTGACACGGCCTTTGGGCAGCCAGACATCACGGCACGAGAACGCAGCGTAAGCCCCTCTGCCCAGCTCTCTCTGCCTGCCTGCCTGCCTGCCTGCCCGCCCGCCTGCCCCACAGGACTGTGTCTGTGTGTGCCCGCCGTGTGCTGGTTGAAGATGTTTGACTTTATGTCTGTATTTGTAGAGGATTCTCTCTCTCTCTCTCACTCACTCACTCACACACACACTCACTCACTCACTCACTCACTCACTCACTCACACTCACTCTCTCACTCATCTCTCACTCACTCTCTCACACTCACACTCACACTCACACTGCACACTCGCACTCACACTCACACTCACACTCACGCTCTCACTCACTCTTGAGGCACACATGTGTGCAGTACTACAAAGAAGTGTATTTTTAAATAAATCTAGTGAGTATGGCAAAACGATTAATCATTGCAAAATTTTGTGATTAATCAGATTGTTTTTTTTAATCGTTTGACAGCACTAAATAAAGCACATGTAGCATGTAGCACAGAAAGAGTATGATGGGTAATTGAGGTGTTGTAATGGCTTTTCCATTACTCACTACAGGAGCAGTCCGCCCTTGTTGGATCAAAAAATGTTTCCAATATGTGTAGTCATTGGTCCAGCCTAATCAATTGCAATGATTCCTGATATGAATATTTGAAAATTGGAATCAGTGCATCTCTCTAGCTAAAACCATGGGTTTATATCCTCCTAGCAACCTGTGCCTGAAGCCGACAAAACCAGTCAACTAGCTCATTTGAACTGAAATGATTTTTGAAGTATTATTTTCTGGTAGAAGTAACCAGTGTAACTGGTCGGGCCATGCTACTTGTGACATGAATCTAGTAATCGACTGTGTTTGAGTTTTTTTTTATTATTATTATTTATTTATTTATTTATTTATTTATTTGTTTTTTCTATTTTCTCCCTGACTTGGTGAATGAGTCGCCTCTTTCTCTAGCAATAATTGTCTTCAATGTTGTTGTGTGGCTGTCTTATCTTTCTGCTACCGATCTTTAGATGGTAAGAGTTGGTGACCCTGGGGGTATTCCTGCAAAGTCGCTAATGATATCGGCGCTTATGTGATTAAGCCTCGTTTGAAGTAGCGTCAACTCAGCGATGAGACTGAAGCCATTCCATCAACGCAAGTTAGCTGCGCCTGCCTCTCGTTAACTTAAACAAGGCTGCGTGCACGAGCTCAACACTAGACCTAAATAGGTGATTTAGGAATACCTGATGAACTGTCGTAAAATTAAGGCAGAACTAAAGGAATTTTAAGAAAGAAACTTATATGCATACGTCATCTGTTGGATTTTGTGTGAAATAACTGAATATCACATGTTTTATAGTAGTAGCCTAATGGCAATGCAGAAAGTGGAAAAGGTGATATTTTGAATCATAATGTTTGACCATTGCTTGTTGGAACAAATTGCCAGTCTCATTGTTCTGTCACAGCAGACTTGCACCTGCGACTGAAATCAATCAATCATTCAATTAAGACGTAGCCTACAACTCAAGCCACCACGTGATGGGCCGGCATGTGACACGTCTTTGATTATGCATGCATTTGTTTTTAATTCGTAACTAAAATTATTCCTAATAGATTCTTCAAAATATCAATAGTAGCCTAGTTTAGTAAAAAGGGGAATTCATGTATGATCACAGTGTTTGCAAAACCTATCAACCTTTATTTGGTGGGAAAGATTATTAAGCAGGTGTATGGAACCTTTTTTGGTGACTTGTGTTTCTGACTGATTGCATTTTCTGAGACACCGCTTTATTAAGCCTTGCGGTTAACCTGCCACGGAGCTGGTTAGTTTGGGAGCATATGTTACCCCAGCAACTCAGCTGCGATTACTGTTAGCGAGAGTAATGGAACTGGACTCACACTAAAACTAGCGCCTCTTGCCGAAATTAGCGCGGCTTAGCGAATAGCTCGGTTGATGGAATACCCCCCCTGTGACCTTGTGATGTAAGGTTGTTGTTTTTGTTTATTTGTTTGTTTGTCTGTCTGTTGTTGGCGGCCTCGTATCTGTAGGACTCCCCACTCGCTTTCAATGAGCGGAAATTCTTTAATCAAGCATGTGAAATGTCATTCTTGTTGGTCCTCTTCAAAGCCCCAAGTGTGGTCTGATTTGCATTCCAATCCCATTACACACACACACACACACACACACACACACACACACACGCACACAGATATAGGCGCACACACACACACACACACACACACACACACACACACACACACACACACACACACACCCACACGCACACAGATATAGGCGCGCGCACACACACACACACACACCTGACCTCTCTTCATTAGCTGCTGTCTAATTAAAAGTGCTGTGAATGCCAAGAAGTCATCTGACTGTTTGTTTTTGTTGGAATTTAAAGCTGAGCTTGTGGGTTCCTTTGTGTGTTTGTATGTGGTTGAAATAATAAGACCTCTTGAACAGGTTACACACACACACACACACACACACACACACACACACACACACACACACACACACACACACACACACACACACACACACACACACACAATTCTGAGATTATTAGCAGGCATTTGTCTGTCTGCATAGTATGCATACGATATGAGGAATTGTTCCATGTGTAGGGACAATATCAGGTCCTGTTTGCCACGTCTGCATACATTTTCAGGATTAGTTGATCTGGAAATGTATTTACATACAGTGATTGGTGTGTGAGTTATTGGTGTGTGAGCGCTCTGGAGGGGTGTGTGTGTGTGTGTGCGCGCTCTCCATGCAGTGTGGGAGAGCTTTATATCATTTGATGTTAGAGGGAGCAAAATCCAGTTTTTTCCTTTTTTTTTCTTTTTCTTCTTTCTTTCATCTCCAAAACCCGCTCTAACATTCGGAAGAATGAAAGTTAAGTGTGTATGGTGTCATCCAAAAGAGTAGCTTTATTGAGGAATGTTTGATGGGTAATGCAAGCCTATGTGCAAATTAAAAGACAGACTTGGAAGAAACAGAACAAAGAAGGAAATTAAAAAAAATGATACCAAAAATGTCCAAAATGGTATTTTAAAGTGGGAACAAACCCTGTGTTTTTTTTGGCATCCTGAACACACTCCCCAGCCATAAGGTGATAACCCAGTTAACTGCGTTTGGATAGTTTTGAGGGGGAGCTTTCCCCTTGACAACTCTCCAGTGAGTCTTGGGCCAGAGCAGCCTGGACCTGGTGATTATTCTACTGCCTAGATTTTAGAGCGAGACCTTAAGTCCCTTAGGAGGGGTGTGTGTGTGTGTGTGTGTGTGTGTGTGTGTGTGTGTGTGTGTGTGTGTGTGTGTGTGTGTGTCCGCGTGCGCGCGGGTTATGGCTGTGCAGAAAAGAGGCAAATGTGGTGATGCCATTAATGTCTTGCATAAGCAAAGTAGTCAGGTGTCCAAACAGAGGCAGGTTTTATTTTTAGATGCCAGGCTTCGCTTCAGTAATGGTCTCTCTCTCTCTCTCTCTCTCTCTCTCTCTCTCTCTCTCTCTCTCTCTCTCTCTCTCTCTCTCTCTCTCTCTCTCTCTCTCTCTCTCTCTCTCTCTCTCTCTCTCTCTCTCTCTCTCTCTCTCTCTCTCTCTCTCTCTCTCTCTCGTCTCTCTCTCTCTCTCTCTCTCTCTCTCTCTCTCGTGTTCTCTCTCTCGCTTGCTTGCACTCTCTCGCTCGCTGCGTCTGACTTTTAGGAAGAGGGCGATTTGAGTGAAACTAAATGTCTGGACAGTTGAGTAACCGTCTTTGTGTCGACTGTAAACAGCAGCTAAGTAGATTATCGTTTGACCTCGGGCATCACAAGAGATCAAAATGGCAAGACGCGGTCTTATTTTTTTAAATGGGCAATCGTTTACTGCTGAAAATGATCTTGGCTTCGTACCGACACTCATAACTCGGTATGAGACACCCCATAATAATCACACAGTCTGCGCTTCAAAGCTTTGCTTATGGGAGCTCAATTTTGACACAAGGTCCTTTTCCAGGATCTATCTCTCTCTCTCTCTCTCTCTCTCTCTCTCTCTCTCTCTCTCTCTCTCTCTCTCTCTCTCTCTCTCTCTCTCTCTCTCTCTCTCTCTCTCTCTCTCTCTCTCTCTCTCTCTCTCGCTTTCTACGATCCTCTCTGATTAACGGCCTAAATAAAAATCCTGCTCCCCCCCTCCAAAAAAAAAAAAAAAAATATATATATATATCTGTGCTTACGCCCACTGAATATTGTCTGAAGTGATGGAGCAACATTTTTCCCGTAGCTCTTCCATATGCTGTGGTGTGCGGGTCTCCATATTGCTCAGGCAGGCAGGCGGGGCAGGGCAGGCAGGCGGTGCGTGATGCTGATGACTAAGTTGGGCCCCCGCTGGAGTTTGTCCTGCGTGTAAATAACTCCTGATTCATCCTCCTGCCGGTGCCAACAGCTCGTCTTCTCTGGCACCCGGGCCAAGTGCCTTTCTACGTTACTGCTTTTGTGTGTGTGTAGGTGTGTGTGTGTGTGTGTGTGTGTGTGCGCGCGCCTGTGTATGTCTGGCAGCTGGGCCAAGTGGCTTTCTATGTAAGTGTGTGTGTGTGTGTGTGTGTGTGTGTGTGTGTGTGTGTGCGCGCACACACACACGTATGACTGGGCACGGCAAGGGACACGGGAATCCATAATGAGAATATAGATTCATCAGGCGATGGGTAGCGGATGCCAAGATCCAAGTGTCACCTTCAGCCATTTGGGTGTTAATCTACACAATACTGTTCTTGGGTCACATGCAGAAATGTCATTTAATTACAGTGACAGAGGTGTGTGTGTGTGTGTGTGTGTGTGTGTGTGTGTGTGTGTGTGTGCATGCCGATGAGCACACGTACAGGACATATGTCTCTGCCAACAAGTATGCAAGTGCTAAATGCATTTAAAAAAAATTCCACACCCATATGCAGTCTTTTACATTGCACACACGCACACACACATTCATTATGTATGTAAGAACATGCTTGAAATCCCTCAACTCTTACACATTCATGCGCACACACACACACACACACACACACACACACACACACACACACACACACACACACACACACACACACACTCACACACTCACACTCTCTGCCTGCTTCTTCTAGCCCCACTCCTTTCCTTCTCTTCTGTGGGAACACTAACCCGCTGTGTTGCAGGCACCGTTTCAAGTGCGGCCCGCCCCAATCCTCGCAGACGCCGTTTCCGCCATCCAATCCCCTATTTTTACCCACAGCCCCATCCAGCAGCGAACACATCAGGAGTAGGACGGCCGTCCAACGCCGTAGAAAATTGCACAGCGAGTGGGCCAACCGGCCGGCCCTGTATTTTTAATTATTGATGCGGCCTGTGCTGATGTCTACAATAGGGAGGAAAATAGAAGATGTCAGGCAAGGACAAGACAACTGTGTGGATGTTGGTGCAAAAGGTGACTAAAAAGAATAGAGACTACAGACAGAGTGAAAAGGTGACCAAAAAGAATATAAACTAGTCAGTGTGAAAAGGTGACAAAGAATATAGACTACAGACAGTTTGAAAAGGTCATCAAAAAATATATAGACTACAGACCGTTTGAAAAGTTGACTAAAAAGAATACAGTCGACTACAGACAGTTTGAAAAGGTGACTAAAAAGAATAGAGACTACAGACAGTTTGAAAAGGTGACTAAAAAGAATATAGACTACAGACAGTTTGAAAAGGTGACCAAAAAAAATATAGACTACACTACAGGCAGAGTGAAAAGGTGACCAAAAGGAATCTAGATTACAGACAGTGGGAAAAGGTGACTAAATAGAATCTAGACTACAGTACAGACAGTGGGAAAAGGTGACTAAAAGGTATATACAGTAGACTACAGACAGTCTCACAGTGTGATTTTTCCCTCTCAGCTATTGCTTTAGGCAGTTGCCTCGACACCCCTCCCCCTTTCCATTTTTCAATGAAATTATTTTGAAGCAATAGCCTTGTACAAAATCTTGTTTCCCTTTTGTTGGACAGCGCTATTAAAATCAGATTTTAATATGGCGTGCCAAGCACTAATGCTGTCTACCCCAGTGCCCGGCTGCTATTGAAATTCCCCCTGTGTGCGCCACCAACATCCAGCCTTTACGCTTGGGCTGTGTACTTATTTTCAATTAAACAGCACGTGTGTGTGTATACACACTTTTGCCTGTGTGTGTGTGTGTGTGTGTGTGTGTGTGTGTGTGTGTGTGTGTGTGTGTTTCCCTCCTCATTTTCAATATTAATTTTAGGTGGTCACCTTGCAAGATTCATTGCGATTGGCTATGGGCTGCAGCGTTCCTGTATGACGGTTGCCGATGGTGTATAGCGCTGGTTGCAGACGGTGTTGCTGGAGCTAGCGTGACCTTGAAGGTGTTCTCCTTGGCCGCTGCTGCTGCTTGTGAGGGAGCCTTTACTGGGAGAATGATGAGTCTAACCTCCAACCCGCTGCTACCGCTGGTGTGACTCCGGCTGCCTGGGCCGCTGTTCACACTGTCAGCCTTCTGTCTTGCCGTGTGTGTGTACACACACACACACACACTCGCACGTTCTTCTTGTTCCCATCTGCATAGTTCCCTTCACTGTTTCTTCCCTTTTTTCACTGTTCCTTTCTTTCTTTTATTCCTCCTCTCTGCTCATCTCCCTGTCTGTCAATCGTTTGTGTTTCTATCTTCTGCACTGCCCCATCCTCCACACACACACACACTCTCTCTCTCTCTCTCTCTCTCTCTCTCTCTCTCTCTCTCTCTCTCTCTCTCTCTCTCTCTCTCTCTCTCTCACCCTCTCTCACTCTCTCTAGTGTGTCTTTTGTTCCCTCTCTTTCTGCCTCTCCCTCTTGTCTACTGCACCTCTCTCTCTCTCTCTCTCTCTCTCTCTCTCTCTCTCTCTCTCTCTCTCTCTCTCTCTCTCTCTCTC
This sequence comes from Sardinella longiceps, assembly GCA_027497455.2. NCBI lineage: Eukaryota > Metazoa > Chordata > Actinopteri > Clupeiformes > Clupeidae > Sardinella > Sardinella longiceps. The sequence continues at coordinate 19,682,779 of JAODXP020000025.1, forward strand.
TCTCTCTCTCTCTCTCTCTCTCTCTCTCTCTCTCTCTCTCTCTCTCTCTCTCTCTCTCTCATGGCGTGTGTCCCAGTGAAGAGGAAACTGCTGAATAAAACACTTCTGCCTGTCTCTGCTGTGCTGTCAGGGCTTCCGGGAGACGAGAGAGAGTGTGTGTGTTGGAGGGAGGGGGGTAGTACGAGCGGGAGAATGCGGTCCACCTCAGGACGGGAACAACCCAACGTTGGCGCTATCTGCTGTCGCTGCCAACCAATTACAACAAGCCCAGGTCCCCCACCCTCGTGCCAGGCAAATGTTCCCGCTACATTTATGACGAGAGATGAACTTTTTCCAAACGTTGACGTGCCGTCCCACTCGCTGTAGCATAGCATAGCATAGCATAGCATTCCTCCCCAGAACGGTGTGTTGCATAACGCCATAAACTGGCGTGCCCTGGATTTTCTCCAGCCGTCGTGCATTAAAGCGTCATTACAGTAGACAAGTGGTGGAGCCACAGAGGATGCTGGGGAAATTAATTATTTATTTATTTATTTATTTATTAAAATATTATTTATTTTATATACAGTTGGATTTCAAAGGGGAGAAAGATGATCTAAGCACAAGGAGGTGTTGATGGAGCAAACTCCCACAACAGTTTTGAATAGATGAACCAATACTAACCTACATAATTTTCATTTATGATCAAGTTCAGTCACTAGATTGCAATTGCAACACAGGATTCCTGTATAATACATTTGACTTGTGGTGCTTTACAGACAGTATAAGGAGCACCCACGAGTAACAGGGGCAAGGAAAAACTTTTTTTTAATGATCTTTTTTTTTATGAAGAAACCTTAAGCAGTACCACATCTCATGGGCCCAACTTAACGGTTGACCTCTCCAAACTGCCCTAGCAGCAAATTTGTTTGTAGTTTGTTTGTTGACAGTCTGTTTTACAAAAAGTGAACACTCTTCCATCTGCAGCTCTTTGATGGAAAAAAAAACTCCAATGCTAATGCAAATGTTTTTTTTTTTGTTTGTTTGTTTGTTTGTCAGTAGACTACAAATAAAGTCCTCAAGAAGTAAGATAAGTTTTTGTACTAAGGGAACCTTGACACCCGTTGGTTTATACTACTATACTGCTTCTGTCAGCTTTACATCCTCCCCAAATGTAGGCCTACAGGTGTATGGCTGTGGTGTATATCAGTGCAGAAGTCTCGAGGTGATGTGGTCACGGACACATTGAACCGGAGCGGGCAGTGTGACGGGCTCATCATTTGGGCAGCCACGGGGGAAGACTTTTTGTCAGTGCAATGGAGCACAGCCACAACGATGCAGAGGCGGCTCCTGTCAGACGCTGGCTGCCCACAATGGACAAGCCTGTGTGTGGCAAACGCACTTGTTAAACTAGGGCCTGTGTGTGTGTGTGTGTGTGTGTGTGTGTGTGTTCGTTCAGTGGACTCTTTTTGTGACTTGTTAAACTAGGGTGTGCGTGTGTGTGTGTGTGTGTGTGCCTGCCAGCCAGTGGACTCTTTCTGCAAGCTACTGAGGAGACTGGGTGTACAGGAGGCTCAAGTTGACCTGCCTATGCAAAGGACAGAGTGTCCATGTCAGGAATGGATGCTAATCCAGACCGGATTGTTTACGGGACATGGGAGTCTTTGAGATCTTGATATCATACCCATCTGGCTGGTGTCTGCTAGGCATCGGGACATTGGGCACATAATAGCTTGTTTATTTTGCAGAAAGAAAGAGAGAGAGAGCAAGAGAGGGAGAAAGAAAGAGGTGTACAGAGAGGGAGAGAACTAGGTAGAGTGAGATGAATAGTGTGTGGTTTTATTTTATTTTTTTATTTTATTTATTTATTTATTTTTATGTTTTGTTTTTTGTGTGTGTGTGTGATGAGTTCTTGAACAGTGGCTGGTGGTGGTGAGTGTGCCTGTCAGAGCAGTGAGGTGTCATTGTGTGGGACGAGCTCTGAGGCTGGAATGAGGCTTGAGAGCGAGAAAAAGCATGGGAAAGAGAGGGAGAGAGAAAAAAAGAGAGAGAGCGCCGTAGAGGTCCTCCAGGAGGAGGAGATGTAAAGAGGATCGGGGCCAAGGGGACAAGTGCCTGGACAACCGCTGAGAGGAGACTCTGAAACATCACTGTCAGTGAGCAAGGGAGACTGGACCAAAGGTGTGTGTGTGTGTGTGTGTGTGTGTGTGTGTGAGAGAGGGAGAATGAGCCGACAGATGGAAAGCCTGGTTGAGGACATAAGCCTGTTGTCAACATTGTCATCTACCATCTTCTCCCGACGTCGTGATGCCCGACTCCTCCACAGTCTAGATGTCTAACTTCCTGTGGAGGTTGGAGAAAATACTGAATGCAGGAAATGGATTGGATTTTATCTTTATGCTACCGCTAACCATGCTGTCATATATACCACTGCTAATCTTGACCTGTAATTAGCTATCTTATAGGAACTGTAATCCAACGGAGAGAAAAAAAAAATAGTGGATGAAAAATATGACTTTTATACTTCCTCTCCACAGCTGCCGGGAGCCGTGATCTCCATATGACATGGACATGACACCAAAGCCATACATCTGTAGGACATGAAATGCTTGTATTTGTATTGTTGTGCTGTTGGCTTCTTTTTTCCCTCTCCCTTTAAACCCCCCATAATGTTCTGAGCGGGTCACATTGTGAGTGACCTTGTTATAGAATCCACTATATGTTGGTTGCTTAATAGTGAGGCAAAGGACTGGCAGATGCCAGCCAGTGTGCACTGCACAGGCGCACACACACACACACACACACACACACAGATAGACATGCACACATGTACAGACACACACAGACGCGCACACACACAGATAGACATGCGCGCCTACACACACACACACACACACACACAGACACGCACGCAGTCCAGTGGTGGCTGGCGAGGTTGCACTAGGATAAGGTCGTGTTCCAGATGGATGTAGGCTCTGCAGTGCATTTGAGTGCCTCATTAGAGAATAGATGTAATAATACCCCTGCATATTTTATGGGTCATTTACCTTTTCTGTGAAGCGCCATATTGTAATATATTTGTATGGAAATACATCTAATACATCTTATGAATAAGTTTTCTAAATATGTATAGACCGATTTCACACGTTAACATTCTGACATTCGGGGTCTTCCCAGTTCGTTGGTTTCCCATGCGCATTACTTGAAAGAAAGTGGATGCAGATATGTTTTAAATGTTATTACCTATTTTTTTGCAAGTCAGAAAAAGGGATAAATTCAATGCATTTCAATCATAGAATGTTTACTTTATCACCACTTGATGACATAGAATGTCAGAATGTTATGGTGTGAAAGAGGCCCATCGGATCCCACTGAGGTGTGAGGTTTGGCACTCTGACCTATAAAGCGTGTTCTCTGTATGGTAGATGTAGCGGTATGTATTGCTCAAGCAGAAGATGTAGTTGTAGTTTAAAAGTGTTATGAGAGTGGTGTATGGGCATATGAATGAAAATGCTACACCCTGTTTCTCTCTCTGTCGGAAGCATACGCGTGTCTTCCTTGTCAGTAATGAGGCCTTTGAAGGGATGCCTCACGGAAACTGTGATCTCGGCGCCAGATGTTACTTTTGTTTAGTGAGAAATATCACACCGTGTGTGTGTGTGTGTGTGTGTGTGTGTGTGTGTGTGTGTCCATTTTCTTTTTTAACATTTTGGTGCATATATCTGTTTGGATGTCGAGTTTCTCTGCAACGTTACATCATACTCTTCTTGAGTGTCTTGTCATGGGATGTCTAGTGAATTATTTATCCACACTTATATAGCAAGACCTGTGTTTGTAGCGTAGAGTGGAACTTTGAATGTGCAATGCACACAAATCAAGTTCAGCTCAGCGCAGCTCAGCTCAGGGCTGGGCGGGCCCCCAAAGATAGGATGGAGGCTGTAGCTGTGTGCAAATGTAGTCAGAGGCTCCTGTGTGTGTGTGTGTGTGTGTGTGTGTGTGTGTGTGTGTGTGTCTCTGTGCTGTCTCTGTGTCGTCTCTGTCTCTGTTTGTTTGTCGTGCTGTGCTGCTCTCTGCTCTCTCTCTCTCTCTCTCTCTCTCTCTCTCTCTCTCGTCTCTGTTCTAAGAACAGATATCTGGACTCTCGTCATCTCTCTCTCTCGATCTCTCTCTCTCTCTCTCTCTCTCTCTCTCTCTCTCTCTCTCTCCCCAGCTATACATGAGTTTCCTGATGACATGTTTACCAACGCCGAAAGAAAGAGAGGCGCAGTCGCGCTACATATAACAGCGGTAGGTGTGTCTGTGGGATTTGATTTTTATGCAAAACACCCACCTTTTTTGTATTCTGCTCTCATTTGTCAAGTCTGCTGACACGCTGTTGTGTGTGTGTGTGTGTGTGTGTGTGTGTGTTTAATATATATATATATATATATATATGTATTTTTTGTGTGTGTTTGTGTGGTTTTTTGCCTGCGTGGAGTTTGTGTCGAGGTCCCAGTGTTTCTTGCTGGGAAGAACAATTGAACCCAAAGTCTATGTTTTGCCATAAATATAACTTTTCTTTTTCAAGTTAAAAGTACTTTACATCTAAAAAGATAAGTCATATTTACTTGCCTCATTTGAGGCAACGAGTTTCCACACATTTTTCAAGTAATCATTACAATATATATATATTTTTTTATTTTTTTTTTTTTTTTTTTTTTTTTGCACCATAAAACATTTTAACGAGTTTCCACACCATTTTCAAGTAACCATTACAATATATATATATTTATTTTTTTTGCACCATAAAACATTTTAATGAATTAAAAAGACTAATTTCGATGGGCTAGCTAGCTGGGCTTTTCAGCTCAGTGGTTAGAGGGCTGGAACCCCATGCTGTGGGTTTGTTGTAGCTGACGGGGTGGCGAGTTTGAGACCCATGGGCAGTTGAACTGGCCTTGGCTTGGCTGCATAAACTACTGAGTAACTAAATGGGATTTCACTATGTGGCTAAAACATTCTATTTAATTACAATGACTAATTTCAATGGGATTGGGCTTTTCATCTTCAGTGGCTACCAGGATGTCATGACGCTTAGACTTGGTGTCACTGTGGCGGTTTCCTCGCATTTTGTTGATGTTCCCAGATCAGTTTTGAATCATGTTCACGTGGCTCCTTTAACCTCCTCTGGTCCTCTCAATTTGTGTGTGTGTGTGTGTGTGTGGGTGTGTGTGTGTGATTTTGGGGTGAGCTGTCGCCCATTCACCCGAGCTGTCAGCCATCCGTTAGAGCTGAGAAAAGGCCGAGCTGGAGAAATAGTCTGACTCCCTCCCCATCATTGACCCCCGTGAGACAGAATGTCATTGGTCGATTTGCTTTCCCTGTACAAACAAAAGTCATCAAATGCCCAGCTCCTGTAAACTGAGAGGAAGTCGATAGAGACAAAGGCCAAGAGGGCTGGAACGAACTCCGGGATGGCGGTAGCAGCGGTGGTGGAGGAGGTGGTAGAGATTCTTCAAGCTGTCCGGAATAAAAGCAGGGCAGGGGGCTGCAGGAGGCTGCTGGGGCTTGTGGCCTTAGATGTGTTAATGTGCTCCTGCTGCCAGAGATCCTTGATGTTTGACCAGGAAACTCATTATTGGCCTCTGGTGAGCTCTGTGTCTCGGGGCCAAAAGATCCACCCCCCACCCATCTCTCCCTCTCTGTACACACACACATATATACACCAGACACATATACACACACACACCCACCCCCCCCCCACACACACACACACACACACACCCCCACACCCCTACCTGCAGG
>JAODXP020000025.1:19691041-19766041 GCA_027497455.2 Sardinella longiceps
TGGGTGTGTGTGTGTGTTTTGAACGATGAAGCAGAAAGTTTCTCCATGGAGAGACAAATGGCTTCAAAAAACACTGTGTTGAAAGAAAAAACAGAAAATACTGTTTATTGATTCAGTTGGGATGCACCCATCTCTGCAGGAAGGCACCCCCCCTCCATCTTTTTGAAATGGTTTGTTCTGGCCAAAAGGAGCTGGTCTGGTCTGGTCCATGGCCACATGTTTAAATGTGTTGGGAAAGTAAGACTGGTTTCCTGGACCCTGCCACTCATTATTGTAGTCAGTCAAACCACAGTAAGTGCTGCAGTCATTGCCAAACGGCTGCTGTGTGTGTGTGCTGGTCCCCCCGGTGTTCTCTCGCTATAGTGTTTGTTTTACAAAAAAAAAAGCAAAAAAAAAACATCTTAAATCCAGTCAAACGTTGATTAACAAGCAGGTCCATCTAAACTGGCTTCATCCAGTAGCTACCACGACAAGCAAACCTAAATCCTCCCCCTTAACTAAGGGCTAATTTAAACCACAACCACTGTGTGTGGCATCGGTCTTTGATCATTTTAGCGCCCATGCTAACAGGTTAGATCCTGCACACAGCCCCTGTAAAATGCTGCTCTTGGGCATGGCTCCAGCTCTGCTGTGTAATTGTCAGTCTGCTTGAGAAATGGCACCTATATCTCACACAACAAACAAGCATATTGGATGTGGTGCCGTAGAAAGACAGTGACAGTCTCTCCACAGCCGTTTGAGAAATGTCCCTGAGTGAAAAGCACACAGCTACAGTATATTGGAGCGCAGATGGAAGAATGCTCTAAAGGATAGTAGCAGGTCCACAGCAGACAGGCATCAGATCAGAGATTTATTTGGTGTGAAAAAAAACCATGTAACACATGTGGTGTGAATAAGCCCTAAAGCTGAGCTGACTATAGCTGAGTCTCTCTCTCTCTCCCCTAAGCCCAGTTGCACCTTATGTGTGTTAAATGTCATAGTTAGAGTCTAATTTCACTTTAGGAATTACTTTGCTTAAAGGTGAACTGAGTTCTTATATCCCCTTGATCTGCTAGTCAGCTGCCTGCCTTGTGAATACACTGTGGAAAAAGTCCATGCTCAGGAGAACATCACACAGTAATGTAAACATCAAACAAACACTGTGCACCAAAAAATAACAAACCACATTCCAGCCAATCACTGACAAGATGGTTGGGGTTAGTCTGTGCCTCCCAACGTTCTTGTCAGTGATTGGCCGAAACTGATTTCTTTGAGGTTTAAAAGGTGCGTGCACATGATCAGTGTTGAAAGCTCAGCTCGTGCTTGATGTGACGCTTGATCCAAAATGTCAGTGCTGCGTTTCACAAATATAGCCTGCTCGTTTGTTTTTGCTAAAAACACTTCAGCAACGCTGAAAGATCAGCTCCAATGGGGCCGAAGTTCAACGAATTTGAACTTTGAGCGTTGCGTTAAAAAGCGGTAGCATTTAATGCTTCTCCATAGAAAAAATAGCTGCCCAATGCTGGACAGAAGCATTTTGACAGTGGTCATGTATACAGTAGGTCCCTTTAGGGTTAGGAGATGGTGGCTGAATCACAGTGCACCCCTTGCCCTGAGCCCCCAAAGACTGGACTGTCATGAAATCAGTCAATCATTAAGCCAGCTGTTTTTGAGAGTTCTGGGCTTAGGGTTAGAGTGGTATGGACTTGTTTCACACCTGAACATTCCGACATTCCATGGTAGTAAACTGAACATTCTATCATTGAAATGCATTGGATTTATGCCTCTTTCTGACTTGAAAAAAATGGGTAATAACATTTCAAACATGTTTAAATTCACTTTCCTTCAAATAATACACATTTGAAGCACACAAATTGGGAGGTCCCGAATAGATCGAAGCTTCATGCACATAAATGTAAAACCACTTTTATCTACTCGGGACCTCCAAATTTGCGTGCTTCAAATGTGTATTATTTGAAAGAAAGTGAATTTAGACCTATTTTAAATGTTACTACCCATTTTTTTCAAGTCAAAAGAGGCATAAATCCAATGCATTTCAATGATAGAATGTTCAGTTTACTACCATGGAATGTTTTAGAACCTCGGAATGTTGAGGTGTGAAACAAGTCTATTGAGGGGGTGTGTGTGTGTGTGTGTGTGTGTGTGTGTGTGTGTGTGTGTGTGTGTGTGTGTGTGTGTGTGTGTGCGTGCTTGCTTCTGTACATAACCTCACCTTTTTCCAATCCCCCTGGCCACTAGGTGGTGATGTTGACCAAGTATGCAGTCTTCCGGGACTCCATCTGCTACACATTCTCTGTAGTGGCCCTCATCGTGGTGAGTCTTCCTTCTTCTCTAAGTCTCTCCTCCAACAATCCCCTTTCTCAAACCCCTCTGTCTGACATTTAACTTCTGTCTCTTTCTCCATCTTCTCTTCCTCCTCCCTCTTTCTCCCCGTCTTCAGTTCATCTACGATGAGAAGATTGTGTGGTAAGCCTCTACATGAACGTACCAAACACTCAATCATATTGTATTGAAATATTGCATTGCAACTACAACAAGCCAAACTTGCATACGCTGCCACAACTCTACTCTGTAGTGTACTCCTGCTCTCATATCAATTCCATGTTGCTATACTTTGTATTTTGTCTTAGTACTAGTCCACTCTAATCACATACGAGTTCATTGAATAGGAAATGAATTGGGAATGGGAATCATGTTTGTTGTAAATGTACATATCGCTCACTTGCACACTAAAGTGTTGTTGTTTTCCTTTAGGTGGGAAGCCCTGGTTCTTGTGATCATGTACACCATCTACATTCTCATCATGAAGTAAGTAGATACCAACCCCTTTGGGCTTCTCTTGAACTAGCACAATATAACAATCCTGCCCCCTCATATATTACAAAGCTATTGGGTGCTATGGGTGTGTCAAACTCACTGCTGTCAGCCAGCACTACGGGAGTGCCAGACTCATTTAAAACTCAAGTACTTGTATGTCAAGAAAACAAATTCAAATGAGTTTGGCTAAAGCTGCTATAGTAGGTTACATGAAGATCTTGTGGAATTATCTCAAATTTACTTCTGGATTTGATTGTCATTGGTCATTTCACACAGGGGCCTCACATGCTAGAAAGTGATATCACTTGTAAGACTGAAAGGCTGCTGGTTGTTTTGCTTTCTAACTGCAGAAGAGATCTAGCGTCTGTTTCCAAAAAGAATAAAAAAGCACCAAGTTATTTACTTGGCTATGGTAAACTGCATTGCAACTAAGTTGTACATTGTTGGCACACAAGAAATGGCAGTTTTAACGCATGCCAGTATGCCAACTGCTGGAACAGAAATGTGGGTGCTGCAGCAGCAGTCAGCAATATGCTGATTATGAGGCAGTGGTGCTGTACTGTATCTGCCTGCCTCAAATAGGAATGGAGAGGCAAGGCAACAACGTAGCAGGAGTTGTTTTTTGTCTGAGTCTGAGTGTGACTCTGAGAGGGAGAGGTTGGCAAATAAGGGATGTCTGGGCAACACAGTAACACAATATCAATATGGTCATTTGGTCCTGGACATTTTCATGTAAAAGAACTGCATTATAATTGTGTAGACTGAAAGTTGGTACTTGTGCTGGACTGTGTTTGTTTTTGTGTTTTTTTCCTCGCCGTCTAAGAAAAAGTCCTGTAGGGACAGCGTCTCCTTGCATAGCGTGCGAAGAGTGAGAGAGCTGTGCTTAAAGCTTACTGTATTTGGCACTCCAAGTTTAATTTGAGCTGGAAACGGTGTGACACACACACACACACACACACACACACACACACACACACACACACACACACACACACACACACTTACTTACACTCACACACACACACACACACACACACACACACACCCACACACACACACATACAGTACACTCTCTTACTCACGCGTGCACACATACACTCTTTCTCTCTCTCTCTCTCTCTCTCTCTCTCTCACACACACTCTCACTCTCTCTCTCTCTCTCTCTCTCACTCACACACACACACACACACACACACACACACACACACACACACACACACACACACACACACTTTGCACCCATCACAGAGGACTCCCATATTGGCACTATGGCACATCAGTCATTGCTGTTAATAATTTCATTACAACTGCCATTTCTTTGTGTCAACAATGTACATTTATCCATGTAAGCAATTTATATATTTATATTTTTAATTTACACATTCTCACCAGATGGACACAGTATTTCACAGCATCTGGCTGGGCTGACCTCTTGCAGCTAATTACAAGCTTATAATCAGTGGTATGGCTGTAAAAAATATTATTCTCTGCTGTCCTTTAAGTCAACTGTGCACCGTACCCAAATTGTGCCCTTGCTATCGCTAACAGCCAATGGCTCTGCATTATTAGATGCTAATCTTAATTGGGAAAGACCTATGCAATTTAGTGTCACTAATGATTCTGCTGACCCACAATATTATATCCCTGTTCTAATGGTCCATTAAGAGTCTCGACAGGCACTGCAGTCCAGTGATGGTTGCATGATTACTTAGGTGGTTCAGTAACTGGTATTGGTAGCGCAACTTTAATTTTGCGTGTCTCATATAAATTAGTAATAGTTCTCTCTTCACGTTTGTTTGTTTTCAAAAGGCGTTTGGCGAGCACTCATTATTATGCTCTGTTAAGTCATCTGTCTCTTGACCCTTTTGGTCCGGCACTCAAATTTTATCTGCATGATTCCTCTGGCTTGGAAATTCCTTTCAGGTTCAACAGCTCAGTGAAGCCATCAAAGATATTACAAATGGGTGAACTTTTTCTTTTTAATTGCAGAAGAGAGGGAATCAATCTGGAGTTATTTTTTTTGGCGGGGGATCCTTTTCTAGCTTGTGCTTCAGTATTTCTCTTTTATGAGTCTAATTGGATATTAGACATAAAGAACACCATTGGCTAGACACTAAACACGACTGACCTCTTTTGATCATACATTTTTTGTCAGGTTTTTCCCGATTCGTGATGACAAATTTTTCATTAATTTATTCATCTTTATTTGCAACTGTGTCTACTGTGGGGTCTTATCCAAGTTCAGATGTGTAATATTCATGTCAATACATCTAAGCAAAAATGGTTCCTTAGAAGTGATCGTTTGTGTTATTATTTATGAAGTTTTCAACTCCTTGTGATCCCGTCTTTTAAAGTCTGTGGGTACTGGCTCTTGATCTGATGCACATAATGCATCGGTCAGGCCAACCCCACTAGCTGACGGTGAGTTAGTCATGTCCTGACTCATACAGTACATATAGAGAGATGGAGGAAGGGATCAGAACTCTCTCTCACTTTCTCTCTTTCTCTCTCTCAACATGCCCCAATGCTAAACCAGAAACTCTCTGACATGGATGAGCAATAGTCAACCCAAGAGCAACCTTAAGCCTCTGTTTTAATGCACTGTTTGTTGTGACCACCCACCCCAGTAATGCCTCAGGTCAGGAGTGGGGGGGGGGGGATTCTTACGACATCTGAGGTTTTATACTGACAGGCAGGCGGTATGTTTACAGGTCATATGCGGCAAGACAAAGAAAGATTCTCATTTGTATTCCGCCTTTCTTCAAGCATATCCAAGAGCTCTCTTCCCTGACCCATAAGTAATGCATTATAAATCAAGTCGTGAGGCTGCGGATCGAGCTTGGACTGGCTCAGTATTACTGCAGGCCCTTAATGTTGAATGTTTTAGGCAGGAGTACACCTGAGAGACGCCGGTTTGGCACTTTTAAAATGCCGCAGTGCCAAGACCTAGTTTCCACAGCAGTGGGGAGACGGTGCTTTCAAAGGCTGCCTCACACTTTTCTTCTTTTGGGGTTGTGTGCTTTCGATGTTACAAAAGTTTTACAGCCATAACTGCTTAGTATTTCGTTTTAGTCTTCTACATTAGTGTGGGGAAGAGAAAGGAAATATATTTGGTCTTTGACATGTTCTAAATGAACACATTTCAGAATCATTATATTTTTTAATGTAAAAAAAAAATATTGATATAAAAATGATATGATCATACATTTATCTCTGCTTCCCTTGACAGATTTAATACCTCTTTACAGAAGTTGTTCACGGGCAAGAAGGGGAAGAAGAACGTTGCCAATGGAAACGCAGCCAGTGGCAGTGAAATGGAGGATGGTAATGGTTGCTATGACAGTGTTTGGGATGACCCCACCCTGCCTTTGCTGGGCACAGGTAAGGCTGACCAGACAGGCTGACAGAGTCTCAGTACGCAGGTGAACAGCGCCTCCGACGTTTGAGAGGATGGGTTGAGCAAAATGTGCAGTGCCATAGTGCTACAGATATCTGGAAATGGACAAGGACGCTGCTCTTTGTTTATCGTTGACTAGAGAATGATGTTTCTGAACATTGTTTAAGCTTAAAAGTAAAGCAGAACTAAACTAAATGTATTTATACAATATATACTGTACATGTTAAAATGTATGTTATATTCAATTGATAGATCATTCTTTGGTTCTTACTGTACATGTCATGGGTATAGGTGTGAAAACATCATGTTTTAAAATTGAATTTAGAGTGAGACTTTTTGAGTGAAGTTTTAGGGGTGCAGTGTTTTGGAATTCTTGAGGATTTGGGGAACAAATACTGAACACTTCAAGCATTCCTTCCTTGCCCTGTCCTGCTTCTGCCCTCTGCTGGCTTGGAGGTAAAAAAAAAACAAAACTTTCTTCCTTTTGTGCCTCATCTCATTCAGTCTCTTTATCTTTCTCTCGCCTGAGCAATTATGGGCTAAATCCCTCTCAGATTATCGCTCACTTACTTTCTTGGCCAAATCGATTCATTGTGCATAGCTCCCTTTTTCTCTCTTTCTCTCTCTCTGCCGGCTCATTGACGGCAGCTCACCCACTATCGCTGCTCTCTACTTGTATTCAGTCTGTTCTCTGTGAATGTGCTGCTGACACAAGGATCTCATTTGGGGCTCCTGCTCTGTGCTCAAGTTAATCTGACTGCCTCTGTTCTGATTTCCGCCATCTCCTCTCTGAGCTCTTCATGCCTGTCTGCACAGCCTTACTAAAGCCAGCTCAGCTTTTTTGCCTATTACTCTGTGTGTGTGTGTGTGTGTGTGTGTGTGTGTGTGTGTGTGTGTGTGTGTGTGTGTGAGTGAGAGAGAGAGAGCGTAAGAGAGTGTGCTTGTGAAGTGCAACTTCTGTCCTCTTGCTGACACTAGAAAATGATTGGTTGAAAACTGAACGGAATCAGCTCACTGCCATCATTGCACTATGAGTATAGAAAATCTTTTGTTAGATCGGCCAAGTGTTATGTTTTGAAATAGGAATTAATTCACAGCAGGCAATTATAAGAAGTAGAAGTGTAAAAGATGGAGCACTCGAATTATGACACATTGCCGTGTGACTGCTAGCACTGATGGATTATCAAGCTTAATTTGTTTGTGTTTGTTGGTGAGGGATTTCTTGTTTGATTATGTATGTGCTCAGTGGAACATCTTAAGTGTGTGTGTGTGTGTGTGTGTGTTCGTGCATATAAGTGAGAATTTGTGTTTTGACTGCTGTCCTACTCATGACACAGTGAAGCCTACTAAGGCCTACAGTCGTGGTTCGGTGGTGATGGTGGATGAGATCATCAACGCGAGCCCCCCCAAGTACCGCTTCCCTGAGGCCGGCTTGCGTGTCATGGTCACCAACCATTTTGGCCCCAAGACCCGTCTTCGCATGGCCAGTCGCCTCATCATTACTGAGGTATGAGGAAACTGGAGAAGCTCAAGACTTGAGCTATTTATGCTTTTATTCTAAATCATGTGTAGATTACAAATTACAATTCATATGCCAACATATCTTCTCACATGATTTGGATATCATATATAACTGATATAAGTTCTATTGACCATTTCGACATTGACACATTTTTGTTTTTGTGTCGTCCCTAAACTATTTACACTCCGTGGAATGCTAGAAAGGAAACGTTTGTGAACAGACTCAGTGGACATAATTACACTTTAATTTGTTTACATATATAAATGAGCTCTCTACACCAAATTTTTGTGGTAGTATTGTTCATCACAGTCTCTTGTCATTCTCTGACCTTTTCTGTGTATCTCATAATTTCTCTCTCTCTCTCTCTCTGTGGCCTCTCTGTCTGTCTGGCAGCGTCAGAAGCTGGTGCAGGCAGCCAATGGTGTGGAAACGGCCGTGGTGGACGGCAAAACTGACATTGAGAACGGCAACGTGCCCGAAGACAAGCCCAGCGAAGAGGAGGAAGTCGAGTTGACCTCGCCGTTCAGCATACCACGTGAGTCGACACACAGTGACAGGAGGCAGAAAGAGAGGGAGAGGGAAAGAGAGAGAAAGAGAGATGGATAGAAAAGGCCAGACTGGAAAAGTGATGTGGCTGTGTAGTATGAAGGGAGGCATGAGGATGTGTGGAGAGAAGAGAAGAGAAGAGAAGAGAAGAGGGAAAGATAGTCATGCTTTATGGCACAGAGGACAAACCAAAGGACAAAGAAGAGTGTGCACTGAAATTGGATGAAAGGGTGAAAATAAGAGGGAGGGAGCGAATGGGGGGATGAAAGGAACAGAATGATGAAAGGGTAGAGATTTTAGTACCATAATGGGCAAGATTTGAGGTTGAGGAGTTTCCTCCTCAATGGAATGCCTTTCAGTTGGTTATTAAAATTTCTCTATCAAACTTCTCATTCAGAACTCCCTTAGTCTATTTAATAACTTAATTTGTACTTTTGGATTGTGATAATGATAATATGGATTTTGGAATTTTTGCACACATTTCTACCAGTAGAAACAGTTTTTCAAATTTCAAAGAATGTTTTGGGGGGTTTCTGATGGCCGCCATTATGGCTATAGCACTTTTAAAAGTTGGTTTCGTAGCATGACTGGAAAAATGTCAACATTAAACACCATTTAACACTAAAACTACTATTATTAAGAGGGTCATAATCCTATCCAATCTACAAAGTTATGTTGTCCAATAATAAGTCTTTAGGCATAATATGCCTATATCTAAACATTGTCAGTGGAAATTTAAGTTGTTTTACAGTGGTGTTCAAACTTAAATTCCTGTTCAGTTGGTTACGATGGTTACGAAAGGAAAAACGCTAGAATCTGGTGAAATATATATAGACTGACTAAAGAAACAGTTAACTCTAACTGAGGGGGCCTACTTGCTCACTGTCCGTTTCTTCTCCCATAGACCCATTCATTTGGCTAAATGATATCAAATTCTCTTGTTCTTTTTCCAGCTGACAGCACTAAATGAATTTGTATGAAAGGGCTATTGGAAGTTCTCCAGACTATGGCTTTAAGATGAAGAGCTCCATGCTGTTACTATAAGGCCCCCTAAATATGTGTGTCTGTGTCTGTGTCTGTGTGTGTGTGTGTGTGTGTGTGTGTGTGTGTGTGTGTGTGTGTGTGACTGCGTGGGTGTGCAGGTGGCATAATGAACAAGCTCAAGTGGCTCATCTCGTGGCCCCTGCTGCTGCTCCTGTTCTTCACCATCCCCAACTGTGCCAAGCCTCGCTGGGAGAAGTACTTCATGCTCTCCTTCATCCTCTCCACCGTCTGGATCGCCGTCTTCTCCTACTTCATGGTGTGGATGGTGAGTGGAAGGATAGATCGATAGATGGATCGATAGTTTCTTTCTTCCTTTTTTTCTTTCTTATTCATTCTTTCTTACTGGTGCACACACGCACACACACTCTGCCTTTTTCTCCCGTAGAAAATTTAAGCCGCCATAGCATCCATAACACGACACACAACACACTACAGGTAACGGCAGCCCTGCATACCGCATCACTAAAGCTACTGGGAAGTGCTGTTGTTAAAAATGGCAGTGCCTTCCTAAGTCTTTGACTAAAAA
The DNA here is from genome assembly GCA_027497455.2 of Sardinella longiceps. Lineage (NCBI taxonomy): Eukaryota > Metazoa > Chordata > Actinopteri > Clupeiformes > Clupeidae > Sardinella > Sardinella longiceps. Next base: position 19,700,894 of record JAODXP020000025.1, read on the forward strand.
TGCCAGTGTATTTACCGGTAAGTCTTTGGCTCAAAATGCAATTTTATTTATTTTAGTATGTGGCTGAAAATGTCAGTGTGTTTACCTCCCGCAAAATGTAGGCTACACAAAAGACATCCATGGCATCATACTACTGTTTGTAATTGTCATTTAACTCCAGCGTTTATGTGTAGCCTACCAAGTCTAAAATGTGATGCTTTCTAGTATTAACCAACATCGTCGCAGAACATTTTTATTTTGAGCCTTTTTAAATGTGAAGGGATCATAAGTTCATAATGTGTGGTGTGTTTTTTTTTTTTTTTTTAGTCTGGTTGACTTCTCACACAGACTGACGCTTTTGCTCTTTTATTTTTCGGCATGATGCAACAGCCCCCAATCCCACCGTGTGTAAAGGAATTTCACAAGATTTGCCTCAAGTGGAAGTCCCTTAGAGCTTTACTCAGACAGATGTAGAAGGATCCGGATCAGTTGAAATCAGGGCATATGACTGATGTAAAGGCACATCAAAAGGAAAATGTATATAATCCATCAGTGACTCTCTTAATTCACTACACTACTACACTACAAAGAGTGTGTAGCCTTGGCGTGCTCAATAAAATCTTTAGAGGGCTTGGAGAAGGATTTATTGGTTGCAAGGGCCAAAAGACATCTGATACTGTGCTACTGTGAAGGTCTTAAGTAAGTTCCATTTAAGTAAATCACAGGGATCAAAGGGCAACTCTAGCATTAGCATTGCTAATCTTGAGCGCTATGTTTAGATGTCTTTAAATCCAAACTTTGAGTAGGGGCAAAATCAGTGAGAACTGTTAGTGTTGAATTTGCACAGTTATACCAGCACTGAAGTGAGTGGATTTATACAATGCAAGAGTTATGTCAAAGTTATTAGTAACAATTGTACAACTTAGTTAGCAACTTTAACTGTAAACAGTTAGCGACTATAATGTTGACGAGACAAACCACTTTAAATCCCTTAAAGTGTCCTTTAAACTACTGTTGTGCTGCCTTGCATGGTAGGATCTGCTGTATACATTTTGTGTGTGTGTGTGTGTGTGTGTGTGTGTGTGTGTGTGTGTGTGTGTGTGTGTGTGTGTGTGTGTGTGTGTGTGTGTGTGTGTGTGTGTTCTAACTGGTTCACAATTCTTAAGCATTTTGAATGTTTCAAAGTGAAAATGTCATTGATAAAGAAAACGTGTGTGTGATTCCAGGTGACAATCATTGGATACACACTCGGCATTCCCGACGTCATCATGGGAATTACATTCCTGGCCGCTGGCACCAGTGTTCCAGACTGCATTGCCAGTCTCATCGTTGCACGACAAGGTATGCCTTAGTCACCCCCTATCAGTTAACCCGTCACCGATGCCATCAAATATGACAAAGAATGACAAGACTTCAATGCAAAAGCTAGAGAAGTCAAAGGAAATCAAACCTGAGGCCATGAATGTTTATATCTGATGTCTCAAAAATCTGAGGAGCAAGATGAGAGGGAAATTGTGAAATGTTTGATCCTTTTGACAGTTGGGTAGATTTGACATGACTAGTGTGTGTGTTTCAGTACAGGTGTATGTGCTGTTTTGTGCAGCTGTGTCTTGTTCAAAGGCAAAGAGCTTGATAGTTGGTGGCATGCTTAAGCTTTGTTTCACAATGAATTTTAGTCAAAAGTGCATTGAGGGTTCCTGTTTTTTAAATTCTTTTTAGAACTGTTGGCAGTCGTCTACCTTAGAAGGATGAGATTCATTTCAATCTTGGCACAAGGGAATGCGGAAAGGCACACTCTTTAAAGGAAACATCTTAAATGCATATTTCTGTACACAGAGAATTTAGCCACCAATGGCAAAATATGGAACTATGATGCTATATTGTGTGACATTTTGGGAAACAGTTATTTGTCTGGCCTTACTTTTGATACACATACACAGGGGCGTCTTAGTGGGGGGAAAGGGGGACTGAGTTACCAGGGCCCTAAGAGGGGGAAGGGCCCTTGAGGAGTCTGGAATTGTATTCCAGACTGTAAGGGGGGCCCATGGCCACTGCTTGTGCACAAGGCTCAGAATTTGGTGCTACGCCCCTGCACATACACACAGGCAAACCATACTGAAAACATGTCAAAGGTATAAAAATTGTTTGAAAATTTTCAAAGTATGTTCATTTGCTGGTGGTAGAGAATGACCCCACAAAGTGTATGTGTATCTGTGAGTGTCAATGGAGTAGGCTAGTTAGTTCTCAGATACACAATCACCATATCCAACCAGGGTTCATTTATCATTTATGAAGTCTCAGAATATAAAGTAGTGCTGCATAAATGATCTCCATTTCCTGTTCTCTGTATTTCTAGAATGTCTTTTATATTTCATTCTTACGGTTTGTCTGAATAAGTATTTAATCAGATGGCCATTCTGCTTGCAGGCCTTGGCGACATGGCTGTGTCCAACACCATTGGCAGTAATGTGTTTGATATTTTAGTCGGCCTGGGTGTCCCCTGGGCCTTGCAGACCATGGCAATAAACTACGGCTCCGTGGTAAGGATAACCATCAGCTCTAAAGATTTAATCTAGGGCCAAACATAAGGCATGATTCTGAAGAGTCCAACTATGTCCATGCAGTGTTTGGGGTGCAGTAGGTCAAAGTGCCCATGCCATAATCCCTGGGATTAAATACCGACATCATTTTCTGTTCCTTCCCAGTTGCTTTCTCTCCAACTCGTATCCTGTCAATCTCTACTGTCCTATTTCAATAAAAGTCTTTAATTGTGGATATTTTAAATCAAATAAAAGGACCATAGTGGTAAAGTAGCCACATAATTGGCACACCTAGAAAATTTGTGTTGACACTGTGACTGTAAATTAAGCACATCTGAATTGGTTAGGCTTTTAACTTGAATAGCCACGACCTTCCGTATGCATCAATTACTTTTTGAGACACAAGTTTGAACTGGTCCATGGCTCCTGCACAGTAATTGCACAAAACAAATTATTAGTACATGAATCAAATTGACAGGAGGCCATAGGGTAGTTGTAAATGCTAGTGAACCTCACTTGGCATAAGTGACTAAGTATTTTTTTTGTGTGTGTGTGTGTGTGTGTGTTGTAGGTCATGATCAACAGTCGAGGGCTTGTCTACTCAGTGGTGCTACTACTAGGTTCTGTGGCATTAACAGTAAGTACTTGGACAATTTAAATACATATCAATTAATGTATTTATTCAGTTTGTTATACAAGATAGTAAGGTTGCGTATCATTTGACACATTATGTGCACTGTAAATTACACTGCAAAAATATCATTGAATAGATCATAATTGTCCCACATTCCAAAGGGCAGTTGAAGAACCTGATTATTAGATAATGTATTTGTGTGCTCCTGATTTTTTTTCTAGTTGTATACAGTTGTATAGATGTATAGTTGTAACATACTTTATTAATAAACACATTTACTGTTCTCTCATTTCCACATAAACACATGGAGATGTAAGAAACACTCATAGACCAACACGGTTGTTTTCAGGGTGTGTAGATTACTGCTGATAAATCTTTTTCACAGATGGTTCTTTTTGCAGAGAAGGAAATAATAAAGCATCATGATTGACAGCAAATGTATTTCATCAAGAATAATGTTCAAATGAATAGTCTCTAAATAAATTAGACACCCTCATTAACTACATATCTAATTTTAGGAAGGTGAATCAAGTCCTCACTTAAAATGTAAATGAGTGTTAATGTGCCAGTCAAGTCTTTTAGTCACAAGCACACATTCATTCATAAAAGTTGAATGAAAGTCTTTGGCTCAGACTTCCTCCACTACTTTGGAATTTATTAAGATGTGATTTGAAGAGAGGACAGTGGCCAGTCTCCCATTCTCTGACCTCTGCTTTCAAATGGCTGTAATTGGAAACCACTGTAGGAACATCAGGTCTAGTGTTCTCTAGCAGCGCCACTGGGCTTACAGGCTATTCTTCTAGGCTTAAGCAGTCTCACTCTGAAATTGATCTAGAGACTGTTTCAAATGGACAAGCAAACCTTTCAAAATGTATAATGTTTATGTTTGGTCTGCATTCTGCTCCAACGCAGTATTTTAAGGTTTGTTGAATCTATGTTAACCTTATAGTGCCATCAGCAATCGTTGGCAGGTCTCACACAAAAACTTTAATATATTGCTTTTGGGATGTCAAGTGCAGGGTCATGCTTAAATTTTTGTTGTGCATGTGATGACTGGATCAATAAAGATGGATAATAAACTTCTTGGTTAAGATTGAGAATTGACCTGAGCAAGCCTAGTTCTCTTTTTTTATTTCTGTTAATGAAGTGATTTAGCAAATAAAATACACATTTTATGTAAACAAATGTTTTAAATGGAGTTGGTTCCTCAATCCAAAGAGTCTTCCTTTAATACTTCCTTTATACTTTCAACCTGTTGTTCGGCTCCTAAGTTCCAAAGGTTTAGGTTTAAACTGTTGCTTAAGATGGTATTACTTTAACTATAGCTATGTTGTTCAAGCTAACTGAGTTGGGTTACTGTCGGTGTGAATATAGACTGATGGGAAAGTAAACTCACTCTCAAGCTTTAACTCTTAAGCTGCTTTTTTAATGACCACTTGTCCAAGATGGACACGTTTTAACCTATCGCAGGGGTCGGCAACCCGCGGCTCTTGAGCCGCACGCGGCTCTTTAGCACCCCCGTAAAGGCTCAATGGAGGTTTTGCAAAAATGTGTGAAAATGGAAAAATTAGGGTTTATTTTTTTATTATTTTTTTTTTTTTTTAAATATGGTTTCTTAGGGGCTAAACATGACACAAACATTCTTATGTTGTAAAAATGTATGTAGTTGTAAATATATTTCATTTTATTTCATATAAGAAATTTGCGCTTCAAATGCTGGAAGCCGTTTTTATCATTCGAGCGCAAGCTGACAGTCAGGGATAGAGCGAGGCACGCTCTCCCACCTCTCATCCCTGAGAGAGTTCAAAGACGCCCATCACAATCACACACTCAACAGTGATTTATTTGCAAGGTGCAAGGTCCGATGATGTAGCCTACGCTGAGGGGGGAAGAGAAGGATGCTGCTGCGTTTGACAGTTGCACAGACTTCGTGGCATTTGCGAACTTATGAGACGAAGATAATGCACAGAAATCGAAGTTTATCTGTCTTATTTTCGACTGACTGATGAATTTTTAAGACGGGTGCTTTTTAATCGCAAACTGCGTTACTCCTTTGCGATTGTAATTTATTTAATCTCTGACGCTGAGTAAGGGAGAGCATGAAAAGATTGTTTTATTTATTTTTCTACTTAACTTGGCATTTGACTTACCTTTTCAAAAGGCAACAGGCTGCTGCTGTTTTTTTGCGCTCTGTTGATTGTTATTGAACAGTAAGTTCTATTGTTATTGACGTTGAAGAGAACATTTAATTTCCACACGGGTTGAAAATAGCATGAGGCTATGCACTTTTTTGTTCTTGAGACCTAAAACCAGTGCAACAAAAACCAAAACACTATAATATTGTAATGGGAGTTAGGCTAAACTTGAAGCAGCAATAGGCCTATCGTACATCAGTAGTCGCGTGGTGCGTAATTCTCTCAAGGATGCACTGCTGGGAAAATAAACATTTAATCATGAATGTTCATTTTGTATTTGTAGCCTACTTAGTCATTTTAATAGTAGACATACAGCTTATGTATTGACAGTCTACGTTGCCTTATATAAGGCTTTTAGACTTTTGCGGCTCCAGACAGGTATGATTTTTGTTTTTTTTGGGCCAATATGGCTCTTTGAACATTTTCGGTTGCCGACCCCTGACCTATCGTCTCAAGATGCTGAGGACGGCATAGACCGAAACGGGTCCATCTAGGACATGTTGACATTAAAGAAGTAGCTTAAGAGTTAAAGCTTGAGAGTGAGTTTACTTTCCTATCATTCAGTATTACCCTAGCAACCAAAACGCCTTTTTACTTTAGATGTAGTTACTTTAGTTCAACGCATCTTTCTCCCTCACGGTGCGAATATAGACCAAATAAACCAGCAGCTTATGGTAACTGAATGAGGCCATGAGAAACCAAGTGATTCTATGGCACCATTCAGTCAGAAGTACTCTATTGCTTGGATTTCAGAGGGTTGTGAGGAGTCTTTTCTTCAGTGCTCTGAAGCTGCTTGAAGGTGCTTAAGTGCCTCTGCCGATGACCCACCTTCTGCTTTCTCCTACTCTCTGCAGATTGGGGGGATCCATGTGAACAACTGGAAGTTGGACTTCAAGCTGGGCATCTACGTGCTGCTGCTCTACGCAGTGTTCCTCTGCTTCTCCATCATGATCGAGTACAACGTCTTCACCTTCGTCAACCTGCCCATGTGTCAGGAGGACTTCTAGACGTCAGGGCCTCGTCATGTCACGTCACGTTGTCTCGTCTCGACTCGACTCTCATCCTCTGTCCCAACCCCACCTTTGGATGCCCCTGTAACCATCACCACATCCACCACTGGAAGTGAAGCGTCTTGGGTGTCCCCACACGCTCTTCATTCAGTCTGAGACCCCCATGGGATTCGTGTTTACCTCTCCGGCTCTGTCAGCCTCTTTGTCATAGCGTTTCTTTTATTATTTGTTCTCTCTTTTTTTCTTTTATTATTGTTTTTCTCTTTATCCTAAAATCTTAATTTCTCCTCCTTTCTTTTATTCCTAAATGAGGGGAAATGTGTATATGTTTGTGTAACCTTTGCTAGTTTTCTTTCATTATTATTTTCTCTGTTCCTGTTTTGTCTTCATGTTTGCCATGAAGAGTTTGGGAGTTCTCAGTGCCCTAACCCACACACACACACATACACACACAAATCCACTTACACTGGCATATCCTACCTGTGTTCTCCCTTGAAGGACCTGAAGAACCGGTTCCATCCCATGGAGGATGAACAACTCCTTGGCAGCTCTTCACCTCCACAGGGTCTCCTCTTCGCCCTTTTCTTCCCGTTTCCTGTTTCCTCCTCCTCATCAGTCTCTCTTTGTGACCTTGCGTCAGCCACAAGTGAACATCTTTCTTGTCAAAACAAAGAAACAAAACAAAAAAGATAAAACGGCATGCGTCCTTCTTTACTTGTCTTGTCAAAATACCCTTATCCCTGGTCAACAATGCACTTTCTCTTACATAGTGTTGAGTGATTATAATTATTTTTCTTTTCTTTTTTTTATTTTTGCTTACTTTCATCTTGCTCTATATTCCTCACAACACCTTTTTTGAATGGGAGGCTTTCTCGATAGGAAGTGTTCTCAAACGTGGTATGTGCCGCATGCTTCGGTTGGAGTGTGGATGCATTGGGCCAATCACGTATGTGTGCGCAGCACTGCACAAAGTGGAGATATAAACATATCATAAGATATCTCAACATTTTTGAATGAATACATTTGAAAATGTTATACTGTATATTTTCTTCCTCTAAACAAATAAGTTATGTACAAAAAAATATTAAAGGGGATGATTCAGTCAGAACAGATAGATCATCCATTTGCAGTTCACATGAAATTGGATGTTGGGACAATGCGATTGGCTCCATCCCTCGTCAGTCACTGAAAAGGGAGGGGCAACCTTAGCTGGCAGTGATGTTATTGGATGGTCTTTTTTTTAATGAGTTGGTGTAGATGCGTTGTGGATGCATCATCATTTGCCAGCTGCAGAACGCCATTCATTGACACATTTGGACTGAGGTGGAATCTTCTAGTGGCCATTTTTTTCCTGGGGAGAGGAGAGAGGCAGCTCAGATTTTTACAGTCCTGGTAGGACTTGTTCAGACTGACGGACTCCAAAGGGTGTAGTGTAGTACTTTCATTTTGTTCTTTTTTTTGTCTTTGTTTTACTATTTGTTGTTGTTGCTGCAATGGTTATTGTACAGCCAGTGCTTCTCGGCCTGAAGCAAGCTGCTTGAATTCCTAGCCAATTTGCGGGGAAAGTGAAGAAAATCTCCCCTAGTCTGGTTGGGCTGTTTCTTTTTCTTTTGTTTCTTTTCTTTTTTTTCTTGTCTTTTTTTCTAAGAGTTGTAAACCTGTTTTTTGGAAATCAGGGATTTATGAGCTTCAAACCCACCACCCAGTGAAAGGGTGAGGGGGAGTTTGGTGACGTTGTCTCATTGTGGAATTAACATGTAGATATTTGCACTTTAAAAAAAAAAAAAAAAAAAGAAAAACAAAACAAAAGCAAAGCAGTCCTCCCACCCAATCCGTGCTTCCTTCTGTGTGTGCACAACTGGTTGTAATGTGCGAGTGTGTGTGTGTGTGTGTGTGTGTGTGTGTGTGTGTGTGTGTCCTTTTTTATTTTATTTTGAGGGATTTCATCTTTCTACGTCTTGCTGCCACCCCGTCATTCCCACCGTGAGCACAGTCACAAAGAGCTCATCTATGTGTGTAATGCATGATGGGAACTCTTATCTTCTGGAGATGAGTTGGGAACAGTGGGGGGTGGGATGGGGTGAGGTGAGGTGCAGCGGCAACTATAGAGTTTCTCCCCCCTATTACGTCCGGAGGCGCCCACCTGGTCCTCTTGTACACACAGCGGCAGCTAGAAGCAGCACAGCGATCCAGACGTCTCGCCTCATAATGCAAAAACCAACCTTTCGAGGGACCTGGGCTGTCAGGGAAGGGGTGTGGGTTTTAGGGGCGGGGAAGGGAGGGTAGGGGGACCTGGCAAAGTCTCCAGCGCCTGGCTATTTTGGCTCTGCCCGATCCCGACTTTTTTCCATCCTGACCGCCTTAGCCCCCCACCCCACCTCTACCATTGTGTCACCAGAGGGCCGGTATGGGCCGGTGCTAGTCTGGTTTATGCAATCATACTCTGGACAGAACTGAAGGGGGAAGCGGTGGTCCACAAAATAAAAAAAAGCACGGGATTGTATTTCAGTGTATTGCGGAGAGTAAGAGTACTGGCTTCCGTTTCCAAAAAGCATAGTTGCTAAGTTAGTTGGCAATAGGAAATTACATTGCAACTAACCAAGTTGCTAACTTCCTTAGCAACTATGCTTTTGGAAGCAGACACCTGTGCCATGGTGAATACATGGTAGTGGTTTACGTGTTTGTAATTCACAGGTGGGGGTGGGTGATGGGTGTTATTCTCCTGACAACAGAGAAGAGGGCGGAAACTACTCCCAGTTGTCTCTATGCAGGTGGAGCTAACCAGCTCCTCGCCAGGCGACCTTGTACGACCTCTACTCCCTCTTCGTCTGCCTCTGCTCTTAGTCCATTGAATGGATGCATGCACTCCGCAGAGGACTCTTATTTGTGTGTGATGGAGTTGACTGTGTTGATTAGTGATGAAATTCTATTGTGTGTGTGTATGTAAATATGCATATTGATATTTATTTTATTTTTTTTTCTGGTGTGGGGGGTTTGCCTCAGCTGCTACTGATTTAGGAGGAAGTGACCACACAGGAAGTGAGGTAACAGGTGTCAATCATAGTGCTTATTTGTACTGTCCAAGCTAATCCTACGGTCTTTTGTCACTCTAATGTAAAATTACAGTACGGAGTGGATTCTTTTGTTCTCATTCTATTTGAGCAGGACTGTATTCTTTTTTTCGTGCCATTCTAGAAGTACAATCTGTAAATATCATGAGTGACGGTCATTCCTTGAAGAGTTTCTTGACATGTAAATACTGAAATTTTTTGTTAGAAAGCAAAAAAGTGACTCTTTGGGTTTCTTGAATGGTTGTCTTTACTGAATATTTGTGTGAGGTGTAGGCTGATGATTTTTTTCTTTATTTTCTGAATGCAAACTGAACCTGTGTCCAAAGGTTTGTGTGGTCACCTCCTCTGTAAATGACTTCCCACCATTTGTGTGTGAGCGTGTCATTTCTCTCCATCTGTTCACATACACACACCTACTGTACACACATGCACATACACACATGAACCAACACACACTGTAATATTTCACTTGATATTTAGCAACATATGTTGATCACTCACTTTTGAAAGAAGAGTTAAAAAAAAAATAAAAATAAAATCAAGTAGATTTCAGATGCCATAAATATTGTAGCTCTACGTATTCAGATTGTATAAAAATAAATAAAACAGTAACTATGGGGAAAAAATCCTGTGAACAGACACACACGCATACACACTTATTATAAAATACAAAGTGGGGTGTATACAGAGGGGAAAGGGATGTAATTCTGTTGAATGAATGCGACCCTATGCACTGTGAGCTCAATGTGGTGGAGTAATGTCAGTGAGAAATGATCTAATATATACATAAAACATAATGAATAATTTATTAAAATAATATATTTAATGTAAAGTTAGTTACAATAAAATAACTGAAGACATCTGTATACCTTATATGAATGTATTGTCTTGCTATAATGGACATATCCAACCAATGCATTTTACTGTTAAGCAATAATGTGGAAAAAAAATGATAATAAATCTAGTGAAAGAATTCCTGTACATTTGTAAATTCTTGTGAATGGGATGTATAGAAAAAATGTCAGATTAAATTATTCCATAGTCCTACATATTTTATTTTTTCTTTATGTTGCATGGGTGTGAAATAGTCATCTGTAAAACTGTTGCAAAAATCAGTATTTACATTTTGTCATCCTATATACTTATTCATTTTATCCAAGGAACATTGTTGAAAATTTGCTTGATCTTTCAATGTTGTAAACATCTTTTAAACACATGACAGAGACTGTGTCCTGTATTTAGTCCCACAATTTATTTCTACTGATCTCTATTGTCAAAGGTGGATTTAGCAATGCTAAACGGTTTGTAGTAGCCTGGCTTGCGCAACCACGTTCAGAAATAAACTGTGACAAAGCTAGCATTGCCCAGGAATTCCAAACGGGATTAATCTAAACGTCTATCAAATGCTATCAAACTTCTAGCAGTGTTATGGGACAGAGCTGGACGGAGTCATCATAAGCTTGCCACCTTCAGCCTGCTCGTTTCTCATTGGGTCCTGATTTTCTGGGCTTGAGAGTTGAGGAAATTGCCTCCTTGGCCATACTTACTTGATCGCGAAATTTCATGCAGCGATATGGGCGGGCCCAGGCTAGGTTTGTAGCACTTTCTAAGAATCATCTGTTCTATCTACATGATCTTTATACCAATAAGTTCGATGAAAATGGGATATTGCATTGCAACCAACAATGTATTTGGGAATCCGGCGCCTGGTGCCCTAAAATTCTGAGTTAACTCAACAAAATGCACCTTAGTTAATTATATACCGTATTTGAAAGTGAACGTATGATTATAAGTAACCAAACATAAACAAATGTGATTTATCCATCATCGTTGACTGCACTTTTAAATTACTCACATCAGAGATGGAATTTTAAATACTTATTGCCACCAAGCTTTCACAGTGCTGTACTGACAACTTGTGGTAAAATTACATGACTGGACAGTAATAACTAAGACATGACAGGGCAGAAGAAGTGTTTGCTCATGGCATAAAAACTGTATCTAGCTTTTGACCTAACTTAATATCAAGCCAAGCATCTATGCTGAACACTGTGATGTGGAATTCCAAAATGTTCAATTAAGTCATCAGCAGCCTTCTGAAGGATACAGGGCTTTGCGATGGAAATGCCTTGATTAAATTTCAGGGTTGAATAGAACGGGAGAGTGAATTGCTTGAATGCAAATGAGGGGTCCTTGTTAAATCTGATCTATTCCTATTTGGTTGCATTAATTTGATGATTGGGTGTATTATTAGCTCTTAGGGTAATGAGCCAAAAGCAGTTTATCCCGTTAACTCTCAACACAACACAATGTGAAGTCTCACATGGTCCACACAGTTAACCTCTGAACACATTGAATTGATACCAATGTCCTTTTGTGGTAGCAAATGGTTTTGCTACAAGCAGGTACCGTATGTTTAGAAAAGATCCGTATAGGGCTGCAGAGGCTGTCCTCCCAAGTTTAGTTGGTCCGATCATCTCGTTCTATGCTTTTAGAGAATCGCAAAAACGTACCTTAGTGGTAGCTTGTTTGAAAGACAACCGCTTGGACTGACCTCAGTCTATTGGTCATAGCCGATATGATGGATGGTAGTTAATGAACTTAACACATGATGAACCATATATCAAAATAAATGGGAGGACAAAATTTGAATTCAAATCAGTGTTAAAGTGGTAAATAAGGGGTTGATAAACTGAATTTTGTGATTATTGCAAGGTGGGACAAGGTAGGCCTATGAAGAAATAGATGTTTAAAAAGACATCTAGAACATGTTTGATTATGGAACATTATTGCTGTGGTTTTAACTTTTAAATTAGAATATTGCAGTGTTCTTGGCAGTATTGGGGTTATTGGGGTATATGTTGATAAACTGCGTTCACCACTACATCCCTGTGTACAATTAAGTAGAGCTATAGAAAGGGCTTTATATGGCTGTGGTCATAGCGCTATCCTGCGTGGAGAGGCAGTTTGAACGATTCCACCCCTAGGATTGAGCAGTCTATCCTTCGTTGCCAAACTATACATTATATGTTACAGTCTGGCTTGCCAGGTTACATACTCTCCACAAATCAAGGCAAAAAGATAAGGTGCAAAATTTTGATGCAACATAGACCAAATAACAAATTAGGAACTAATGATCACTAAATGGGTCATAGGAGAATTAAACTGAAAGTATGTTACTGTGCCCCATTAATCTTAGCGGCAGGTTCACTTCTATTTGAGTTTAATCAAATTTCCTCCTAAAAGAACTCAGCAACATCAGGGCAGGATTGACTCACACTGGATTTCTATTTTGTTGAGCGCTACGCATGCGCATTCACAACCACAGGCAAGAGGCTAATCGGCTAGTAATACTTGCCGTGTCTGCCACTGTGTACCATCGATAACGTCATGGAGGTGATCGACCCTTACATAATTGCACTCACACAGCAGTTTGGCATCATTCTCCAGTAGATGTCGCTGTTATACTGATTCAGAGCCATAACATAATCGCACAAAAACATATCCAGGCGTCCGTTTCCCAAAGCATAGCTAACTTGGTTGCAACTTAGTTAGTTGGCTATGGGAAATTGCATTGCAACCAACATAGTTGCTACCTTAGTTAGCAACTATGCTTTTGGGAAACAGACGCCAGGCCAGCAATGCTGAATTAGTAATAAAACTGAATAAGTTCCTGAAATTCTTTTGGTGATACATTAGCTGATAGCATTTTGTCTAATGTTTATTTTTATTTTGGTGATTATTTGATGTGGACATAGCAATTAGGCTACATGGGACAAACCAGATCCATTGTTTGAGTGTGAAGTGCTAATTTGCAAAAGTTTGTCCACAGGCAGGTTTTAAAGAACATACAGTTCTAGCTAGAGAGCAAAGGCAATATGATTAAGTAATCAACCAGTTAAGAAAATTCATGAGTTTAGACTTTGTTTGAGTTCTCTGTTAAAGAAATGATTGTTGGTCTCTAGTTTTAGCTTAGTGGGTAGAAATTCCAAAGTCCGGCTGTCAGAGATGGAAGAAAGAAGTCATCTTGGGACAAGGGAATCACCACAGGTGGATGCACATATGATCACTCAGAGCTTTGACGCCTGATGGCCACTTCAGAAATATCACATTATTATTTAAAATGTATTAAAAAAAAAAAAAAAAGAATCTAAGAAATTCATATTTTTTTTCAAAAGTGAAAAGGTTGTGTTTCCTTAATATGCAGCAGTTATGCAATTTAATTGGTTTAAATCCAAGATTTGTATTGCTTGTATATTGAAACTAGCCTGTAGGTTAGTGATTGAAGAAGCCTGTGACCATGATTTTACAACATGATTGAGGCAAAATTGCGTTCATGTAGGCCTATAGCCTGGTTTTGCAGCTTGATTTCAGTAAAAATGTAATGAGTGTTGTTTGGACAAAATAATTAAAAGCCTAAATAGCATTATCCTAACAAACAAGGTTTTCAAAATTGTTCATCTATGCTGTATTTACTGAGGAAGTATGAGGGTGACAGAGAGCTAAATGGCCCAGCGCAGTTACAAAAAAAGTTGCGTACATGACCTCGCCGCGACAGTTTGCTTCACGTCATTTTCGTGGCACAAAGGCACATTAAAAACCATTGAAAATAAAATGAAAACCTATGTCTAATGAAAAAGAGAATAAGTAGCATATACTCACACATTTGACGCAGTTATCCATATGTGAAACAGGCAGTGGAGAGCGTAAACATTGGGTAAGAAAGTTTTGTTTCCATGGCCATTTGTTAATTAACTGCATCACATAGGCTAAAACGGGCTAACTACCTTACTCCAGATGGCCTAGCCTAAACCTACATTCGCTGGTGAGGGACTGAATAGGCCTAGCCTAAGTAATGTGATGGGTATCATAGGCTACGAAGCAGCAGGTAGGTGAAGCCAGTTTGAGGTGAGTCTTTTTATGGCTCTGTGTGAAGCGTATTGGTATTAAAAGGGAGGAGTTTTCTGGGCAACCAGCAAGTGGCGCCAAAAGCTCAGTAATCATTCGGTCTCATTTCTGAGAAGTGTGTTCGTGAGTAGGCTTGGCTAGTATTGGTAGGTTGCATATTTCATGTTCATTTGACTTTAGGCCCAGCAGGCTACTCATATCCCCTTGTGAATTGACTTGAGTTAAACTATTAAGTACATGTCAAGCACCTCTCCTCATCAAGTAAAATAGGCTACTTCATGCAGTCCTTCACATTGTTCTATTGCTTAGTACCCACTCAGCACTTGACTTATCCCAGATATAGCCTAGCAAAAGCTGGTGGACAGTTCTCCGGCAGGCAGCTTGGCCTACTGTTTGTCACCATATAGAATTTTTCAGATGGCAAAAATACCTGATCAGCAAGACCATTCAGACCATCACCAGTGGACAGCTAATGTCTTGCCATCTTGGATATTTCAGTAAGGATAGGAACCATAGTGGTAGCCTACTATAGGCCTCGTCTATATGTCCCAAAGGACAGGTCATACACATAGTGTACAATTTTGTTACTATTTTGTTATTAGCCTACTGTCTTTTATGGGTGACATGCAACTCACTATCATTGCATCCACTGACCCTTTTCTAGAAGCTTTGGGGATTGAAGAGGAGTTATATCACATTAAAAACCTTATTTCCTGACACATTAAAAACTACACAGTTGGACATAAATTACGTCAAGGCATTGTAATCAAAGATTGCTGAATACCCTTTGGAATCTTTTACCCTCTCTGATTGTTACAGTTGATTATCATGCTGAGAATTAGGATAGGCTGGGCTTACTTCCCCAAAGTAAATCGAACATCAGGAAGAAAGCCTCTTAGAAGCTTTTTTAACTGCCTGCCTTTGTTTGCTTCACTGAGCATGTGCATTGTGGACATTCCATTAGCACCATTTTAATGAAAATCATTGCTTCTTTTGTTATTGAAAGTCCCATAGTAGAATGGCTTAAATTTGTCCAAGATGGCAAACAGCATGAAAGCAACTCTATTTTAAGTTGGTGTAAACACTGCCTGGATCAACAATAAACAACTTTCATTAAAAACCTAATTTTCTCACAGAAACCAGACATGTTCCCTAAAATTACAAGCCCTAGCATTCCTGTAGTCCCTGTGGGAACATGGCTGGATTCCTGTGGGACACTGCAGAGGCCAAGTATACGGAGAACACTTTTAGGAATTCATTGCCACTTTTCCACCAAATTCAATACAGCGAGAGTGCTTGACAGCCCAGAGGGGAAAGCTGATATTTCTGTCATCAGTATGAGCAAATTGGCCTTTCTGCTCTGCCCAGGAGGAGCACATCTGTCCAGGGGAATGGCATCTCATTTGCAAAAAACATGATTGAAGACATTTCTTGATGAGTGCTTGGCCAGTGGCAAACTTTCTGTGTCAGGTAGGCTAAGTCATACCGCTGTCACTTCAAGTCCTCAGCTGATGTTCTGAGCTATATTAGAAACTATACAGTACCGGTACTTCAGTAAAAGTATGTGTTAGTATGTGTTATACGGGCGGAAAAGGTAGTAGTGTTGAAGGTGGGAGAGAGGGGTGGCATAATTGAAAAAAACAAACTGAAGCTACAGTACATGCAGGGACACAATCTGAGACACCAGATTCCTTTAGATGGTAAACAGCAATGTCCCTACATCCAGACACATGGTAGCATCCACGTCTTGTGGGGAATACAACATTAGGCATCATTCACCAATAACCTTTCATAAGAATTATTTCTCTAAGAAAAAAATCCACTGTTAATTATCAGCCCATATCCCTGTTCTTTGAGACAGCTGAGTGCAGTCGGAAGGTATAAATAAGACAACAAATTCTACCATGTAGTCTAATTTTCTAACTAGCAGGCGCAGCTAAAGTGCAGTTAAATATCTTTTGGAATAGGCTATAGCCTTAAGTGCAATTGCTAATTGCATGAATGGTTGACAATGTGGCCCAGCCTCCTCTTATACGAATGTAATCAACATACAGACATACAATTTCAGATTCTATCAGAATTTCCACTTTCTTTGTTTTTAAAAAAGAAGAGAGAAAAGGAGCACAGTAATTTAAGCTTAAGTGGTGATTCATGTGATAACAGTTTAATAAATGTTGCTGGGCAACCAACCACATTTAATTAAATTTATTTGTGGAGCGCCAAGTTGCCTACAATACAATTGTCTTGTGGCGCTTTAAAGACCTATGAGTAAAAGGGGCAAGAAAAAACTCCCTTCTGTTTGCAATTTTGTTTAGAAAGAAACCATGGGCAGATTCACAACCCATGAGCCCAACTGCAAGTAAAGTACAAGTACAGTCAGTATTTTAGATGGATAGATCACAAATTGTCCATGGTTTTGACAAAGCACCATATGAACATAATAGCAGAATATTACCTCACAACATTATATGGTAGACAAAGCAAAGCTTATTGTCTGTCTGTAGTTGTGGTTGGACAGCGCAGTTACTGCCAACCAAAGATGTAAAAGTCAAGGGGTGGAATCAATAGTGGGGGATAGCATTTAGGTGGAGTTACTTTTTTGGCGGTGCCATCAACTGAGGATGCGTTTGCAGCAGGGCTTCTAAGAAGGAGTAAAGTCAGTCCTGGTATGGGTCTCCATGTGTTCTGATTGGATGGTCATGATACAGTAACTTCCCATGTTTTACCAGCATACCAGAACAACAATCCAAAGGAATACATCCCAGCAGCTGTTTGCTTTCTGTGTCATTAACTACAATATTAAGGCATACTGTATGTCCTATGTCATTAGCTAGCCTATAAAGTATGTATGTATACAGTATGACACAGGTAAGGCATATTTCAGATAGGGGGCATATCCTGGATGTGCCTTTGACTGGTACGATCACATGCTGGCATTCCTGCAATTTGTGTCAGCGAGGTTAAAGCATTTAGGAACATCACTCATCTGCTGAGTATATGCATTAGAGCTGGATTCATGCCAGCCTAGACATTTGCAGGCCATCTGTAGATTTATGAGCCGTGTGTGTGTGTGTGAGAGAGAGAGAGTGTGTACATGTGTGTGTGTGTGTGTGTGTCTGCGTGCATGTGTGTGTGAGTGTGCTGTGCATGTATGTGTCTGTGAGCATGTGTGTGTGTGTGTGTGTGTGTGTGTGTGTGCTGTGCATGTGTGTGTCTGTGAGCACATGCGTGTGTGTGTGCGTGTGTAAATACTAAAGAGTGCTGCATCTTCACTTTGCATTAGAGCAAGAGAAGTGAGTGGGAGAGATCTTGGTGTCTGATCTTTCTGAATACATTAAGCACGACTGAGACACTTTGATGGCACATTGTGATCCATAAATCACCTTCAATGGCAGATGCTCATGATGATGTCATCATTTGTCTTGAGACTTCAGCATCGGAATTGTCTGGAAGGCTTGAGAAAAAAATTGAATGAATGTGAGGGACCACAGGGGGACCGCTTGTTAGCGCAGGGTTGTGCATGTCCTTGAAATTAACACATTTCAAAGACTGTTTTTGAAATGTTAACATGTTAGTACATTGAATAATTTTTTTTTTAAAGCCTGGGGGAGAACAAGCTTAATTGTACATAAACTTTCAACGATTTTGTGAAGGCCTAGGTGTGCTCTTTACAAGCTGTGTGGGACCCTCACAAAGCAGCTAGTTTTCATTAGTAGTTTAATAAGACACAGTAAATGGGACCATGGCCTTTGAGTCGTTAATAATCGCTATTGTAAAAGCCTACCATTATGGACTCTGCAGGAGTGATCACTTGAAGTGTGAGTTCATATTATTGCAATTATTTCTGGTGACCTATAGGATGTAATATAGAAAGGCCATTACCTTCCTACATTGTTCTGCTCAATTCTGGCCATTGGCCTCATTCGATCAGGATGCATCCCATCCAGGCCAATCACCGAACTCTGAGAATGCAGCACCAGATGCATGTACACTTTTTGAATTTAAATACTTCCGCCAAGCAATAGCCGCAATCCTGGACCCTCATACGAGCAAAGCTGAGGGGCAGGCTATTAAAATACCAGTATTTGTTCAGACATGTGCGTAGGCATATACCATAGGGACCATATACTGTATATATACCATATGCTTTGATCCTCTAGATAGGATTCAAGTCTCATCTATTAATCATTTAAAGAGCAGGATTTCTGCGAAGAATGATTGTTGGCTTATGACAGCTCATCCTGTGTGGAGGCTGGTTTCTGGTAATGACCTCTGGCTGATCAAGAGAAGAAGTCTTTTCAATTGATCTGGCTCATTGGCCAGTGTTTCAGCTTGCCAAGCACTACATTACAATGCAGAATGCAGACTCCATTCAGAGAACAATTCAGTGCTGAAAGAGGCAAGGACATCACAAGGGCCTAGAATATGTAGTAGAATGTGTTCATGCCATTGTTAGGTCCTGGTTTGCATCCGTGTCCTTCCACTAAATGAATACAAGGGCGAATGTGAAACATGTTTTTAATATTAATATTTTGTAATGTATGGCCTGCGTGCACCTTGTTGTTGGCATCTAGACTTACGTGAGGTGATTCCTGTGATAGATTGTCATGAATATGATGAATACAGTGGGAATACATTATAGTGATGGATTTTAGGATACCATTATAGTGATCCAGTTGCCAACATTAAAACAATGAACGACACTACCACATAATACCCTTGGTTAAGGTAACTGTGTACTTAATGTGTTTGTTAAACATGTTTCTAAATAGACAGGTTCTAAACTGTCCCTGTGTGTGTGTGTGTGTGTGTGTGTGTGTGTTTATAGGTGGGCCTGCAGGAGTCTCAGATTTCCAACAGACACTTTTTGAAAGGCACTAACCGAGAGATAAATCATCTACATACAGATAAGGCACACACAACCCCCTTGGAATGGTGATACAGGCAGTAGGGAGGACGGCTAAGTGATTGGGCCTTTCAGGCCCAGGGAGCAATGGGGGAAAGCAGCCAAGTGGAGAAACCGTACAGTCAGCAAGCCTGCAGTTAGTCAACACCTCCCCAGGAAACTCCCCAACTCGCTTTGGCTTGTAATGCGCGAGAGCGCTGAATTACCGTTGTCGAAATTGAAAATATTTCAGGAAGTCATGGATGCTGGGTAAATCAGAGGAGCAGAGGAAAAATATGCGCTTTCACAAGCCTATTACATATGGAGGGAGCGCAATTAATTTCCTGATGGGCTCAGTTCCTCTGTGATTTATGGATGGGACGCATCGTGCTCGGCGAGGGGGTGCGGAAAGGTGAGTGCCTGCTGATGCCACTACAGGTAATTTATTCTATTCCCAAGTCCGCTATTTAGTTCCTCTGTTGCCGTCAGGTTCTGCTGACGTGTGGCGTTTGCGCATTAGCGATGCTCGCGCTGGTGTTTATCCTGACAGTAGCACAGCATGTACGATTGACAAAGGCTCACAAGGAAAGCTCACACAAACATCTTGGAATACTTAGGACAACAAAGTAAACAATTTTGCCCTTGAGGTATGAACAGTATAAAATAAACTATGGTAAGGTGAGGGTCATTCAATCACACAATTTTTTTTCCATATTTTATTAAAACACTCTTTCAACTCAAAATGTAAAAAAAAAAATCATACACCAATAATAATAATAGTAATCATAATCTTTTATAATGTATAGTTTTCAACTGAATGTTTACCTTCTCTGCTCCTTCATACTTACTCCTTCTCCTCTCAATATCCCTTTATAACATGACTTGGCTAGAGTCTCTGAGAAACATTCCCTCGTACAAAGGCGCACGCACACACGCACGTATTTATACTTTAAAGGTCCTCAGTAATCGGAGTGGAAACCTCTTGGTCAAAGGACTTTGCTGATCCTGTGTGCCTCTCTTCTTTGTTGCGTCACACAGACTTACAGGCACATCTGACAAAACTGCTTCCTCAAACCTTCCTCTCAGAGTTGTTCCAAATAGTTAATTCCGAGAGACAGGATTCTTAATTCTCTCTGTTCTCTTTCTTTCATCTCCTTTGTCTTTTACTCCAACTTCCCCCCTGATACCTGCCCCTTCCCCATTTTGCCTTTTACGATTCCTGTGTACAAGTGCGAAGAGAGTTCTGTATGTCCTGTGATTAGCATTACAAAACAAAACGGAAAACTTTCAGATAAAAGTGTCACCTTAACTTCTCACTGGACCATATAATGTCAAATAACTTGAAGTGATCATTCTGGATCAGAACAAAGTGTTTCTCTAACAAGCTTTCTTCCTCTGTTTTTCATCACAATTTTTTTGTTTTCTTTTTTTTTTAGAAAAAAAAAATGCTCACACGATTAAAAACACATCTCACATCTGTGATATATAGCAGACCTTAGTCATCTCAGTCTGGTAATGAAGTCTTTTCACAAGGAATTTGACGTAGAGATACTGAAATCACTTTTGTTTTGATACACAGTTTTGAAGGTCCATTTTAACACATACCAGGCTTATGCCTGTAGGGTGTCCTTAGTCAGAATAGATCAACCCATGCCCTCTCACTCCCTATTCAAACCTGGACCTGTCCAATCAGTGATGCTCACAGTCAGCAAGAAGAATGCCGACTGGCAACCTTGAGTGTCAATCAGTCGGCTTTGCCCCGGTCATGTGTCGATGATCTCCTGGGCGGGCGTGGGTTCGTGTGGCAGGCTGGTGGCATTGGGCAAAGCCTGACCGTGCGGCACTGAATTCTGTTGAAGCTCCAGCGCTATACCGGTGGCTCCTTGCGGTGGAAGCTCCTTCACCTGCCGTCGGTACTCCAGGAAGGTGCAGGCCTTGGTCGCGATGGCCACCACGTTTTTGCCTACGAAGATGGTGGAGACACGGCTGTCCTGGAAGAGCACCATATTGACGCCGCGGATCAGGATAGTGACCACATTGATGGTTACGAGACTCAGCACTGGGTAGAGCATCATCTTTTGGGGCGACACCTGCTCCCCTTGAACGCTGATCTCACTCAGGGAGACACAAGGCAGTATCAGCAGTAGGATGTAGCAGTAGAAGAACATCAGGCCCTCGGCCCAGATTGGCAGGCCCGTCCGTTGAGGCTCCCAAAGGTTGGCCTGGATGTCTAAGAGATCCAGGAGGTCCAGAGCAACCCAGAAGAGGCGTCCCCGCATGTCCTCTTTCTTGCGGAAGGTGCGGACGTACTCCATGCTGTCCAACGCGACCAGGATCAGATAAAGTCCCGGGACACATATGGAAAGCAGCAGTGTAAGGGCTTTGCGGGCCACCACCTCCAGGCTCTTGCGGTCAGCCTTGCAGTTCTGGAACACAAAGTAGAGCTTGATCTCCAGAACGAAAATGTAAAGGAACCAGAGGATCATGGCGTAGCCACGTCGGGCCGTCCGCACCTCAGCGCCCACCCACACCGCCACATAGCGGAGCACGATGAGGAAGCAGAAGTCGCCCACCAGCACGATGATGCAGACGCCGATCTTGCGGGGCCCCTGATTCTGCTCCACCAGGTAGGCGTCCATGAATGCCATGCTGGTCATGATGACAATGGTGGTGAGACACACGTGGCGCTTGTCTGGGGGTGGCAACACCATGACGAGGGCCACCAACCACGTCACCACGACAACAACAACCCTGGCACAAAGGTCACAGCGGTAGCAAGTGTAGCGTGTAAGTGTACGCTATTTTTTTTTCCTTTTTGCGTTCTTTCTTTCTTCCTCTCTTGATTAACCAAATTGCAGGCAAGCCATTGGACTTCAGTTACAGCAACAGACAGGCAAACATCTCAGTGACTGGAGTCTCTTATGCCTTAGAGAGACACACAAATTAATTTTATTACTGTCTCAGTCTGAAATATGTCCTCTCTTAATAAAGTTTGCCTCTAAATGACAGAGCAAAAACACACATCCATCAGAGTTGGAGAGAGAAATGGAGTGGACGAGGCACAAAGAAGGAGCCAGACGGAGAGAGAGATGCTAGTTGCTCAATGACATTGAGTCTGACTGAGCACTCGCCGATGTTCCCTCACTATAGGCAGCGTGACTGACGGAGTCCCTCCACACATTACTCAACGCAGTTCCATTGATCTCTCCAGGACGTGGAGGCTGAAGTACGAGGCATCCTGTGCCTGGCTTCTACGGATGGGCCCTCATGATCCAACCACAGACCGCGAGGTGGAATGGAGAAGATGAGCCTACTATATCTTCAGATCTGGGTGCCCGTCTGGGCGAGTTAATGTCAGCTGTCTGAGGAATTGCTTACTGAGGTGAAGTGGCTGACTGGAACTTTTCTGGGTCATATGAGGGGAAACAAAGTGAGTGAGAGATAGAGAGAGAGAGCGACGGAGGGATAAATAAGGAACAAAAGCAAGGTGGGGAAGTAAAGGGAAGAAGAGGAGGCGACTGTGGTGTTGGTGGTGGTGTTGGTGTGGCGGCGGTGCAGGAGCAGGAGTGTAGAGGCAGGGAGGAGTCCAAAGCCATTAATCACTGGGACACAGGGGTCAGTGACCGAAGGAGCCCCCGTGCCCAGCAAACGCTCCCCGTGGGGAGGCTTTTCCACAGGGCCTCAGATGCATCGTCTTGCCCACTCTGCCATGATCCATTGCCTGCAGAGAGACAGAGGAGGGGGAAAGGGGAGCATGAGAGAAAGAGATGGAGAGAGGTGGTGTTAATGAGAGAGAAAGAGAGAGAGAGAGAGAGAAAGAGAGAGAGAGGAATAGGGGGAAAGGGAGTGAGTGGAAAGAGAAAAAGACAAATAGTGAGCTGTCAGCATAAAATGGGCCATAAATTAAAGACTGTTGTGAGAGGCCAACAATTTACCAGCCAGGACCCTATCTTGCCCCGGGCCCCATCTTTCCCCCCTCTTCCCCCTCCTTCTCATCTTCCTCCCTCTCCTTATCTTTTTCATCATTGTCCACACTGTGCCCTGATCATAGCAGACAGAATCTGTTGGTGGGTCATTGTTACGGTGCCTCCTGCATGACCCACATATTCAGTATAATCCTTCTGTTCCTGTTGCGAGCCACGGTCGTTGGTCGCTCTGACAAGATTTTTTTTTTTTTTACTCTGTCCCCGGGTGCCTGAAAGCGGTGTGTGGTAATTCAGCCGGAACACTGCCGTTTGCAGTGAGGTGACAAGACTTAACGTGGGATGTCTCGGTTTTAATGTTTTAAAAGCATCAGCAGCTGTTGAGTGTGCTAAGTTCAGGCTCAGTAGGTCATGGAGGAGAGGAGCACATCCTAACGTTAGTTAAACCTAAAAGCGTCTCCTCCAAAAGGTTTGCCAGGCATTTGGTGTAAGCTGCTTAACACACCTAGAACAGAGTTATTTGGCTGACCGGACTTGGCAAAGTGCTAAAAGTTTTGAGTTTGAACTTTTAACCTGCCACAGAAATCAGTGTTTAGCACCTTTGTCAATTTATGTAACGTGTTCCCTCCTACAGGAACTTAATGGATCTTCTTACCTTACCTAACTTTCCTGAAGGAGTATAAAGCATGCCTTGAATTAATATTTAAATGTATTAATGAATATTTGAAAGGGTTAATAAGAAATTCTGACATTGTATGCACTGACTGAAAAGTTGTCTAAAGTCTAAAGCCTAACTTAATTGTGGAAATAAAATAGCATACATTATATGGAGTCTATCACAGGGGATTTATTATAATATTACTTGTAGTACTGTAAGCTTTATATGCTAATATGCTGTTTCAAAGCAATGCATAGCTATATCATTCTGTTAATGCCTTTAACATGCTGTTAATTTGTTTTTCATTGCAATGCCTCATTCATTTTTAAGCCCTTTTTGCCCATAAAAATTACAAAGGAATGTTTGCTCAATGAACAATGAGGAACAAGTCGTGCTATTTGAAGTACAGATACAACTAGTGCCCTTTGAATTCTTTTAAAAGAAATTATCATACTGTATGCAGTCAAATTGTACTCAAAGCTTCTTTATCTCAGGATGACTTGTTCGTGCACAAATTATTGGACTCCCTCCTCTCCCTAAACAGTCTACAAAACTCCCCATTTTTCCGGCCCTTGGATGCATGTCTGAGTCTGTATAAGTCCATCAGATGAAGCCGTTTAGGCACATGTCCAGAGAGCTGCCTCTGAAGGTCCCGTTCGTTGTGACCTGTTTGTAATTCAACACACGGTTACCGCCTGAGGAGGTCACCACCACTGTCACACACAGTAGGTCATGACTGGCCTGACATGGATCACATTATAGCGCTGCCACTTCTGACTGTGTCTCACAGTGGTCAGTTTTTTGTCTGGAGATTCCCTGCACAGTATAAACAAAGTCATGGAACCCCCTGACCATCAGATTAAGTTAACTACATTTTTGATGGAGTAGAAATGTGATTTCGCTAGAACACAACAGAATGGTTAACCTTAGGACCAAACATTGGCCACTGTGGGGGCACAGTCAAAATGGCACTCCAATGGCATACTGATGCCAGCTAGCCTAGCTATCTATGCATGTAGAATGCTATAGCATACCTCCCTCTCGACATCTCAAGAGCCTGCTACTTGATTGGCAGCCAGGGCTTTCTGGGTCAACTGGCTCTCCATCTTGAGATGGCCCTGAAGAACAGTTCCAGGGCCACCTCTTGTACTGTATTCACCTTATTCCGTGGGTAAACATGGGCGCTGCCATGACGATTGTCTTTCAACATCCGGTCTGGCAACGCATTGACTTAGTGTTGTGATATTTGAAGCTTTAAAGGTCTGATAAAAGTGGTCTCACTATGAAGTTGTGATCACTATATCAATCAACAAGGTTAGTACAATTCGTCGTCAGATAAAAAATGATGTTTTCAGCACTAAAACCAGTGTTTCCATGGCTACAATAAGGAGTTTTGTGATCATGGCATTTCATGAAAATTACATTGATGTGAATGAGAGGCAGCGGCTAACGGAAGTTCCAAGACAATCGGAGGACAATCGCGGAAGGAGAAGAAAAAAAAAAGGGGGCAGGCCTGAATAAGGAGCACAGACTTTATTGAGCTTAAGCGTCTTTCTCTGAACACCTACTTCACTAAGTACTGAACTACTTAGAGACATGAGCACAGAATTTAGTCAAATGAAATGAAATGCAAAAAAAGTAGCACAACTGTATGCCATTTCAGAAACACCAGAAGCCTTATAAGGGGCAGCTCTGATAACCCAGTTCACATGCAGAGGTTAGCAGCATAGCAATGAAGGAAATAAATAGCCAGACCGGCCATATGTAGAGGTTACCTCACTCACGTCAGATGATGCGCTACGTAACTTTCGTAAGGCACTTCCGCGCATCGATCTGATGTTGAAGCCCTTCAGAGCGATTTCAAGCCCAATATTTTCTAACCGAACCAATCAGGGCTGCTGGCTGCTGTAGAGGGTGTGACGTAGCGAAGAAGCAACTGTTTTGAATCCAACCAATCCAACAAACGTAACCAGCATCATCGGTTGGTTTCGATGTGATTGGCTGAAGTGTACGTCAATTAAATTGATGGACAAGCCGTTTGTCCAGTTAGATTCAAGGATTTCTGGCTCCTGAAATAACTCGTCTATCGGTGACCATCAGATGTTCGCGCGTTAGCGCTACATCTGACGTGAGTGAGGTAAATGTAGAGGCCTAACTCATAGACAAACACAGCCATTCATATATTAAGCTTGTACAATGTGCGTTCTGCCAATAAGCACTGGCACCTCACATTGCCTGTCTGCCCACTGGGTTAGGAAAGACAAAGGGCATTTATGGGCATCTTATGATCAGAGTGTCTCCTCCATAATAGGACACGCATTGGTGGTGACCCACATAATTGATTATCTGGCAGTAGGGTAATGGTGCCCTCCCCAATGATCACTACACTGTTGAGACTCTGGCTCCCTGCCTTGATGAGAAAATAGGCTAGCCTGACAATATTGTGCATACAAGGCTTTGCTATTTTGGCTAAACCGTAATTAGACTGAATATGATGTCAAAGGAAAGAATCTTTGTGAGGGAAAAAAAATGTGGTGTGGAATGGAAGCCGTCTTAATTCTAAATAGAGTTTCTGTTAGCTGTTAGCGTGGGCTTTTGGTTCAGATATGAATTAATGGAGAAAAGGAGACATAAATGAGCAAAATGAATTGAGCAAATTATGTAGCTAATGGATTGTAACTGTTCTGTTGGAGAGAGTCAAGTCCCAATGTGTTTTATGTCATGTCTGAAACCAGCTGTCATTAACATCATGGCAAAGTGACACATCAGATGGACAGTCAATCACATAATTACCCCATCCTGTCAGATTTGATGATCACATAGAGAAATACAGAGACAGAGAAAGAG
This sequence comes from Sardinella longiceps, assembly GCA_027497455.2. NCBI lineage: Eukaryota > Metazoa > Chordata > Actinopteri > Clupeiformes > Clupeidae > Sardinella > Sardinella longiceps. The sequence goes on from JAODXP020000025.1 coordinate 19,727,544, forward strand.
AGAGCGAGAGAGAGGAAAAGAAAAGAACGTTCATGGACAGAATCCAGATTAGTCTTTCTGATGGTGTCACACTAAAACCTAATTATCTGCAGCACACACTTTGTGACAGTGTTCATTGTGAGGATCATGATCTGAACACTGAATTAATTTACTTGCTAACCTTTACTAACTGGCAGGTTACATATTATCACCTGACTTAGTGTCACTCGAAAGACAAACTGAATACCCTCTCTTTTCTTCTCTCTCTCTCTCTCTGTCTATGATCATAAAATCTTTAAGGATGAGGACATGATGTCACGACTGACTGATTGTAGGTATAAGACAAGCAGAGAGTAGATCTGCCATTTTATGCCGGTGGTGGAGTTGCACGTACTGTAGCATGTACACTTACGAGCACCACTTGTGTGATGAGAATTGCATTATCATTGCAACACACACAAACGTGCGTACCTCCTAGATTTTGTGCCGTGCACATCAAACTTTATTTTCAATATTATAGGCCTATTCAGTAATATTAAACCTGTATGTCTCTCCATAGACTTTAAAGGAGAGCTCTGGCAGCCGGTCTGTGAAGGAGGCAGCAGTGGACTGCTTATGGTGTGAATACAGAAGCGTACACGCACCGTGAATGGACAGTTACAGATACCGACCGTGAGCACACACACATCTAATTCATTGGTGGATTTTCCTTGCATTTAAAAGGTCTTGCTTATTGCTTGTACATGAAGCATCACTGCTGTGAAAAAGCTCAAAAGCTTTTTTTGACAGGAAAGATTATCCTTGGAAGAAAAAAATGACTTCATTATTCAACAAATAAAGATATTAATGAAGCTGATGTGATAGTACACCACATCCAAAACACAGAATTCATCACGATGGCCTGATTATCAGCTTCTGGTGAAATCAGAGAAGCACAGAGTAAAGAACAGGCTGTGAATCTTGTTTGACATTGTCAGTGACTCCACAACCCTCAAGATCTCCCCCTCCCACACGCACACACCAAAGATGGCAATGTCAGGCCACAGGGAGTGTTTTGGCTGGCTGTGAGGTGACTTCTAGTCTGAATGAGGGAAGGTCTACCGCTGTAGGTAGGAAAAGTGCCTGCCTCAATCCAATACTCCAATCCCCCTTTCTATTCTGCCAGCTCTAGTTGTAAAGACTTGCATTGCATTGTTTAGCACTGAAATATAGGGCTTGTACACAGTCTTCTTTCTACAAAGGCATACCATTCTGCTTTTCTTTATTAAATATTTTAGTGGGAGGAAGTTTTCTCCTTTTTCTGGCAAACGCTTTTGTGCCTCACTTTCTTGTGTTTCTCCAAGCGGAGGACGACATGCCAATTTCCGGATGTTCAGGATTTTAGCAACTGCTGGAAACCGACAAGCTGAAGACATGGCTGTTTGTGTTTGTCATTTTTGAAGTCAGCTTCTCGGAGCAATCGAGGCTACAGTACTGACAGATAAGCACAGAAAGAGATAGAGAAAAAGGGGGGAGAGGGGGTGAAGAGAGAGAGGGAGGGAGGAAGAGAAGGCAAGAGCGAAAAAAAAGAATGAGATTACATTCATGAGACAGAGATTAATTGACTGATTAAGTCAAAGCCGAGGATCATTAGCATGCTAACAATGATGCTTCAGATGCATCACATCATGATTTCTGGCGATATTAATTATGATTAAAGCCAGAAACCATTCCCCAAAAGGTATTAGCGACTTTTCAAGGTCTATCTATAAATAAAAAGCCCCGGCTCAAAATGGAACAGCAGCGAGATGATTTTGCAAAGTGTAATATGTCATTTCTGTTGTGTTCTTTGGAGTTGTAGATCACTGTGGGAATTCAAAATAGGAGGGAACTTGTCAGTGATGGATAGGTGTTAATTCCCCAGTGGACTGGGACATGATGCTACCATGGAAAGCAGCGGAAGCTGAGTTAAGCCGTCTGCTTCCCTGCTTAGCAATGAAATGAATGAAGTGCCAGACTAGGGCTTGGCTTGTTGATTGGTGCAGTGAGGTGGTGTGAGTTTGAATGGCATTGCAGGATATGCACAGTTGGTAGGATTGTGGTATGACTCAGAGTTGTCAGACCTCGGTGACTCTCAGTTGATTGCTTTAATGCCGTACTTTAATGTTTATTTAGCAGAACAATAAGATCACCGTTTTATTGTATGAGTCCGTTTCAATAATCTCTTGTGTGTGTTGGTGATCTCTAACCTCCATTATACATTCTACAAATCCACGACTCATTGTCATTCAGAATGCTCCGTGTCTTTTAGAAGTTTGAATGTTACGGGTGACGGATCAGAAATGAGTCACTTGTTTTAGTTTGTTTTGATTTTTTTTTTTCTTTTTGTTTCCTAATAGGACTGCCACTGATGATGAGTCACAAGGGTTTTGCTATGTAGTCTATGTAAGTTTACTTTCTGATGAGGTCATTCTACTGTTCTCATTCACCAACAGTCAAATTATACCACAAATGAAGACTGAAGTATTTTGTTCAGGGTAGTATTCCAAGAAAGTAGTCTTGTTGTTGCATGTAATATCGAGTGATTTGCTCCCTTTAACAACTGTAGCCTATTATATGTACAAAAACACTTTTCCAATATTATTGAATAATTCTAAGAACAAAATGAAAACTTATGAATTTGTGTAGTAGGAATTTCGGCCTGGCTGATGGTTGTGGAAATCAACTTACCAATTCTCAGCAGAGTGAAAAAATATGGCATTTAACAAAGATATATAAATATGTCTTAAAACTAACTGTGAACGACTTCACCGGTCATTTCACAGTTTTTAAACTCATTTCTCTCTCACCCATGACTCACTCGCTAGGACTCAAATTTAATCAGGCAAGTAGCAATGCTGTAGCACTCATAATCCATCTTAAATCTTACGATATTGTTCAGTCCACTCAAATGGAGTCTTAACACAGCTGCTTCCCACTGGGTCATAAGAACTCTCACCCAATCAACATTCAAATAAGCTCTTGACTCTAATGAGAGGCTGGAGCTGTGGCAAAATGTGATTTTTTTTTCTGAAGGAATGGAATATAACTGTTGAAAAAAAAGGAACAAAGGTGTAAGAACACTCGGAATGGAGAATGGGTGTGTCTTGGGAGGCACACTGTAATAAAATTTTTAAGTTCTGACAGTTTCTTTCTACTCAAACCTCTTGCTGCAGTAGCACACAGGCAAATAGAGAGACTTCATGGTTAAAGTTACATTTCTTGAAACTCTACAAAAATTCCAACAACGTACATAAATGATCTACCTACCTACCTATCTATCTATCTTTTTTCTATCTGTTTATTTTCGTGCCTTTTTTAATCTTTACATCAATGTCAAATTAGTTGTCTTGCTGTATCCATTGTTGTTGCTGTTTGTCTAACTATGTGTTTACATATCCGCTTATTTTCTTGTCAGTCTCTCTGTACATACTTCATGTTTGTGTCTCTTTTGATTTGTTTACTGTACGGTTCTATCAGCCCTCTCATATGGTGTCGATTCCCATTTTCTGCGAGAACGCGCTGTTCTTCCTGACTCGCGTCTCATGTCACTACCCACCAGCCTGCGGAACCGACATGTCTGTCGGCTTAGGCACACACATTCCCCCCCTGATTCCCTCAACTCGCAAACAGCCGATGCTGTGAGGTTAATTAACTGCGGGTGTCCGTGTCAAATGCTACATGGCACACGTTCTATAGAGCTAGCATCTCACTAAGCAGAGGCTGAAGGTGGGTGTGGATAGAGAGAGGGGGGATGGAGGGAGGGAGAGAGAGAGAGAGAGAGAGAGAGAGGGAGGGAGGGATGAAGGGAGTGGTGGAGGGTAGTTCTGTCAGAACCCTTCTGGCCCAGTGCTGTCTTCATTGGTTGGAAATGGCATCCATATGTTTAGCGGGCATAATGCCAGGCCTCTAGACTACTGCAGCAGGTGTTCACTACATCCTTTTGGTTGTCAGAGGAAACTGAGAGCCTTCTGGCACATACTGTAAGAACTCTTAACACACACACACACACAGAGAGAGAGAGAGAGAGAACCATAAATGTTAACCTCCAAAAAAAAGCTACACAGAAAAAACAGGTTGATTGAAAGCCTTAATGAGTCGGAGACAAAAAAAGATGTAGACAAGCAAAGCAAAGCATCAGCGATGTGTACAGTAAGTGCTGTAATTATACACACACATACACATATCAGTCCACCCACCCTTTGTTGGAACAGACATTTTTGGTTGAAAGGTAGCATAGGTTTTGCTTTGGAGAGGGAGTGTATGGGTCTCCAAAGGATTACTTCGCCTTTGTTGCAAATCCTGTCCATGTTGTGAGGTGTGTCGTGTGCAGAGCTGCATATGACAAGGGTTGCTGTGTAATTCCCTAACAGCTGCTAAATGTTAGTCCTGTGTGTGTGTGTGTGTGTGTGTGTGTGTGTGTGTGTGTGTGTGTGTGTGTGTGTGTGTGTGAAATAGTCCTGCAAAAAAAGGGGTACACACAAACACACGCACGCACACACACACACACACACACACACACACACACACACACACAGTAAAATGCACAAAAACCTCAGGCATCAACAATCATCTTTGTGTGTGTGTGTGTCTGTGTGTGTGCATGTGTTTGGGCGGGTGTGCTTGTGTTTGTATGTGTGTATGTGTGTGTGTGTGTGTGTGTGTTTCTATGACTCAGGGCAAGATTGGTTCAGTTCTCCTGAAAGATGCCCTTTGCAAGAATATGCAACTTGCTACCTTGTAAAGCATTTCTTTTCCTCTGATTGCATTGTAAAATCATTTCACACAAAAGGCTAATTCAATAGCTTTTTGAATTATCTGGAACTGCTCTCATTCTTCCTGCCCCCCACCCCTCACCCTGTTATTTCTCAGCAGTTCACACTCAAGGCTATTTTTTCCCATCAATTTCAGAGAAGGCTCAAAATGCAGACCATAAAATTACATCATTAGTGTCATCCTTGTTGCTAGTACTAATGATATAAGTGAGTGTTTAGCTGTAATAAAATATGAAAAAAAAAATCTACCTGAACTTGCTTCAAGAATGCATGCTCAGGGTCAATATGAACTGTGGCTGTTTTTTCCTAGCCTGATTGCCATTGACTTTCAAAGCTCTGCGAGACTTTGGTCTGACCAAGAGCCGACAACAAACGTTTCCCAAAGCGCATGGTTGACCCGCCTCCCTCAAATGCCTCGATTTGCTATTGGTCGATGTCAGAAAATGTTGTGCCGAAGCTTTAAGCAATCACCACTCTTTCAGTTACAGGACTGAGTAACGTCACTGCCTTTAACACGCCTCTACTCAGGGCCGTTTGAGCTGCTCAAAATTGATTTGTTCCCAACAAAGTGGGTGGAGTTCCCGATCTTTCGGGAGCTCAGAAACGCTGTGTAGATTAGTAGCTGGCCAGACCAGCGACAAGCAACGCTGAAGGTGTTACATAACTGGGAGGGCGTGCCAGGCTAGGTGTTTCCTGGCAATAGTACCTTTTTTCAAAAGCTTTATACCTAACATAGAGCTCTCAAATAATACAATGATATTAGGTAAGCTGTTGAATTCATTGGTATATCCTATCCTGGAGCAGCTGTTATTGTTGTGCCTACTGTCGCTGCTCACCCCTGAGGGGTACGATCAACATCTCTAAAATATACATCGCAAAACATCTCAGAGGATATTTGGAATATTACTTTGAAATATGTGTTAATGTCAACCTTGATGTAAGCCAAATATACTCACACAGCGTGAGCAACATAATATATAACATACCTGAATCTCAATATTGTAAACTGTCAGACTGCATAGATGTGTAGACAATTGAGTAGACAATTTTTGCATTATGAAGTAGCGAATTCTGTCTCTTTTGACTTCCAATAGTCTTTTGTTCAACTCAACAGTCTCATTGTCTCTCCTTCTCAACTTCCCGACCTTCACACAATCTCTGCCTTGCCCCTGTTTCAGTGCCTGCCTTCCCTTTATGTCTTTGTTTGGTTCAGTCTTTTATTCATGCCCCAGGCTCTTACCATCAGAGCTTAAAAGGTATCCAGCGCAAGTTTTGGTTTTACAGCCTTGAGGTCGTTGACAAACTAACTTGTAATGGGAAGAATGTGCATGAGTGTCTTTCTTCCCATCTTATAAAGCGAGATCAGCCTAGCAGCCCAGCCCTAGTTGGCGCCCAGTCGACACTGAGCAGTGAGTTTTATAAAATCATGCTTATTACCTTGCCAGTCAAAACATATCATTGCTGATCCCTGTTGTCTGAAGGTCATTGGGAAATGAGAGGGAAACAAACTATCCAAACAAATTTCGGTAACACTTTGCTTGAAGGGTACATGAATTGTCATGAATTCATGCATGATTTCATTCATGATTCATTTGTGATTCATGCATTACTTCATCTCTGAATATCTAATGACTCATCAGGTATTAGCATGAATTCATTGTTTATCATTAATGACCTCCTGCTGAAATAGCAGATGATCTTAAGCATTAATTACTCTGGGTACATCATCATGTGTCATGACTAATTACACATGATCATGATGTTTTTGTTCAAAAGAATTTGATATAATTTGATATAATAAAAGTACTTATTTAGCCTACTTTGGCCTAGTTCCTCATATCTATCCCATACGTCAACTAAATTTTACCAATTTAACCATGTCAACACTTTAGTTGAGGGGGCACAAATATGATGAATTCATCATGATCATGCTAATCAATTATGACTCATGCTAATTAATCATGACTCATGATGATGTACCCAGAGTAACTAATAGTTAAGATCATGTGCTATTTCAGCAAGACATCATTAATGGCAAACAATGAATTCATGTTAATTCCTGATAACTCATTAGACTTTCAGAGATGAAGTAATGCATGAATCATGAATTTATCATGAATGATTTCATGCATGAATTCATGATAATTCATGTACCCTTACCGCAAAGTGTTACCCAAATTTCAAATGTACTGGCATGAATTTGATGTTAGTATAAATAATAAAAAAAAACCTGACAAAAAGTTATTTGATATAATAAACATATGTAATTAACATATTAGGTTTATTTTAGGGTCCCATGGGGACCATGTCATGTGGAAGCGTGTAGCCTACTGAGTCTGAATAACTGTCCTATACTCTAGTGGACAATTAATGTCATTTTACCAATCTCCACATTCTAATAGACACCTTAATGTGTGGTGACACAGAGTAAAACAAATTATTTTCATCACTGGGTTGGATTGGTGTGTGAGTGGGTGCGATGAGTCGTAATCGATTTGTCTATTAATGAGACATGTCTCTATTAAGATTCACATCCTGCCGTTTCAGTGGGAGATTGAGAGAAGAGAGAGGAGAGGAGAAGAGTGGTGTGTGGGCCGGCTGGTCATCTGTCACCTGAAGACAGCGATCAGCCCACACAGTCCTACCTGCCACTCACTCCCCCTGACAGGGAAAGGGTGGTGGAGGTGGGAGCTTTGGATAGAAGGTGGGGTGGTGTTGGGGTTGTGTGTGTGTGTGTGTGTGTGGGGGGGGGGGGGGGTTTGTGTGTGTCAGATGTGTGAGATAGTGCTGTCGTGCTGTGCGAACACACAGCAGGACTTCCTCCCTTGTCGTCTTCCCTTTTCTCTACGGCCAGACCACTTTTCAGTTCTCCTCAAAGAGGCAATCCATCACAAAACCCTCTGACTCGCACCACAGTGAGACAGTAGGGGGGGGGACAACCCACAGTGAGAATGAGAAAAAAAAATCTTAAAAGTCTGACCGCTATACTCGCCCCGGTGGATGTCACAAGAGACAGGTTTATGAAGAAAAAAAAGAAGAAGAAGAAGAAGAAGAAAAAAAACGGTGTGCAACTAGACTGAAACACATGATGAAATCCTGTGAAGGCAAAAGTAAAAAAAAGAAAAAAAGAAAAAAAGACCACACCACTCGGATACAAGGAATTACAAGAACGTGACGAAAGTGAGACGAAGTTAAGCTCTACTTCAAACCCCCCACAGATACATCATAAATGTAGCATAAATGTTGAATGTTATCGAGAGTCACACACAATTGCAGGGTTCGATATATGAAAGCCGACCATCTGTTAATGATGCCACTTTGCAACCAGTGCTGTCATCGAACAACACGGTACACTGTTTTGACAGGGAAGTCGGGCCCTAAATTGGCTGTTCCTGACAACCAAGTAAACAGCATGCATTTTCTCACTCGTTGCTTTTAGCAGCATGTGTCCAGCATTTCATGATTGGTAAATAAATGTAGTTGCTTATCAGCTTCTTTTATAAAGTACTATTTCCTTGATTCTGTGGTAAATGTGCTATGTTATCTTTCTTCGCTGAGGAAAAGAGTGCACACTCATTCTCCTTGTTGAAATTCAATTCAGTGTCTTGCAGAGTGGAAAACATATTGATTTGGCCGTAGCAAAAACATCCTTCATTTTTCTAATGATAATTCGGACTGTCTTTACATCCCAGCTGTGTAATGATTTTCACCCGGTGGCTACCCAGGGACGTGAGTTTAATCTTATGATGTCAATAGTTATTTTATTTAGTTATTTATTTATTTATTTCTAAATCAGGCTTGTATTTCCCTGCACTGGCCACTCTGTGCACAGCTATTAGTGCTTAGCGAGGTTTAAGACTCAGCCACCAGTGCATTGTGGATGTCCTTGTTAACAGAAGCACTCCCCAGGAGCAGAGGAATAGAAGAACGTCCTCTCTGGCCACTCTGGGGCCCCCAGAAAGTATTTTGGGCTTCGTTTGTCTCTCCTTAACCAAAAAAAAAAAAAAAAAAGTAGTTGTCATTGTTTCTCTCCAGAAAGGACTGTTGGAAGGACTCTACCTGAGGCTAACATCTAAAGGTCATTATGCATCTTAGATTGTCACTGACTTTCAATTCAACTTGGGCATAACTTGTCCTTTTTTTTTTTCAGAAAAAAAAGGAATAAAAAAAAGTGAGTCGCTCACAAATGTCATTCAGTCCTGCCACTGCCAGTCTTCATCATTATTCAAGTATTTATTTATTTACTTATTTACTTCTTTACGTATGAAGTCACAAACAGCCCCACACAGAACTCACTTCCCTCACAGTACACTAGCTCCCCTTCCTCCCTCAGCTCGGTGCCAGCCTGCATCAGTCTGGGGTTATTTATATCAGCGCGGCTGCCGGAGCGGCCGAGGAGGAGCAGGAGGCATCTGTGCTGCGCTGTGCTTCTCTGTGCTGCGCTGCCTCTTCTTGGTCATTACAGAGCCCTGGCCTGCCTTCCTGCCTGTAAGAGGAACTGTACAGGAGACTCAGGATAATGATGAGGATGATGAATCTGTCCCCAAGCCTGCATGCTTGTGCCTCTGTATTGGTGTGTGTGTGCGTGTGTGCGTGTGTGTGTGTGTGTGTGTGAGTAGCTTGATAGTGACCCTTTGACCTCTGCCATTTCCTATCTTGGGTAAAGCTTAGGGGAGATGGATGTGCAGAAGCGACACATCAGAACAGTAGAGCAAGCTGTGTGTGTGTGTGTGTTTGTGTGTGTGTAGCAAAGACATAGCAAGAGCCAAGCTACAAGGATAAAACATCATGGCATGGCTAGAGACTTTACTATAGGTGAAAACAAGACAAAGCTAAGAAGGAGGCAGACATGATAAAGCCAAATGAAAGACTAGAAAGCAGAGAATGACTTTGAGAGAGGCAGGCCGGTCACAGGTGTGCTGCACTCTACATGGAAGAGTTGTGGATATGCAGAGCTGGTAGGGCGGAGGGGGTTATGTATGAGCATAGAGGGCAAGGTAAAGAGGAGGGAGATATATGGGAAGATCTAATACTCTCAGAGTTATGAGGGAACCACAGCCAGAGCTGAGCAGAATGAGAGTGAGGGGGAGGAGAGGACACGAGAGAGAAGAAGTCACAGACGGAGGAGAAATATTCACCAGGTGAAAGAGTAATTGAACGTGTGAGACGGGGAGAGGTACACACGGAGGAATGGCAATAATCCTGAAGGAAGAATAAAAGAAATAGGAGAGAAGGAGAAAAAAGAAGGCTAACAAAGCTCCCACAGACTGGAGGTGGAGGATGGAGAGAGAGAGAGAGAGAGAGAGGGGCGTGAGAAAGAGAAGAATAGCATATAGCATAGAAAGAGAGAAGGGGGAAAAGCAAAGCTGCCAGTCTGAATCATAGATGGGAGGTTGGAGAGAGAGAGAGAGAGAGAGAACAAGTCAAGAATTGTAGATGGTAGAGAAAGGAAGAAGGGAAAAAAGACTGAAAAGCAAAGCAGCTAGTATGAATTTGAGGTGGAGGTTGGAGAGAGAGAGAATGAGTGAGAGAGAGAGAATGAATGAGTGGCAGGTAGCAGGCTGGCACAAACAAAAGGCCGGACGGGGGACAGGATAAAGAGAAAGTGATAATAGAAAAGGAGAAGGAGACAGACGGGGTGCCAAAACAGTGAGAGAGAGAACGAGAGAGAAAAAGAAAGGATGGAATGAAGGGAAGACTCTAAGCGACTTGTGAAAGAGAGGAAAAAGGGAGAGAGAGGGGGATGCATTTATCAGGCAAATGAAAGGCAAGTGATAAGGAGGCGAGGTGAGCTCTGCACACACACAGACACACAAGGGGAATTTCAGACACAGATAATGAGAGGCTCTGTACACTTCCAAGAGGCTTTTCGGCGGAATTAATGCGCCGAGTTAAATCGCTATATTCCGGAGTCGGCCGTGAAAGGAACGTGCCTGACATTGCCACACACACACAGAGACAGACACACACATACATGCATGCAGACACACACTCGTACGAATACATATTCCAACATACTGAAACACGTGTATTCAGTCACACATATCGAAAACACACACTCATAAACAAATTAATCTACACCTTTAGGTAATATGAAGATCTTAGGAGAAATGTACAATGTCAGACACACACACCAGACACACACACTCACACACACACACACACACACACACACACACACACACACACACACAGTCAAGAAGATACATAGCCAGAAACACACACACACACACACACACACACATTTTCTAAATTGTTTACAAAAATGAAATATGCATGCAATGAGGGAATGGTTTTAAATAAGTATCAGTGCAGCCCGGGAAGAGCTCTCCTTCCCAGATGGCCTCTCACAATACTACATTAGCGGTTTGCTTACTGGCTCACGCCAAATTAAATGCCAGGCATGGTAGCCTAACTTTGGCATACCCAGCCAACAAAGATGGCAACTCCCCATAGCAACCAGGAAACTTTTGAGCAGCAACCACAAAAACAAAAAAACGATTACAAATTCTGAACAAGTGCTGTGAAGAACTCAAGAGTGAGAATGAGTCAGTAGTACGTGTCGAGAGTGTGTACTGGCTTTCTCTCTTGGCACGGTCCATCTATTAACCATCTGTATTAAGTGCCAGACTTCCATTTTTATCATCCAACACGGCACAGGGCCTCTGCCAAGGACACCGTCAACACTCCCTCCACTCAAAGCTGACAAAACAAAAAGGAGAAACGAAGAGAAAAAGCGAACGCCTGGAGAACGAAATGGAGAAAAGAGGATAGCTGTCTCTGTGAAGCACTCAAACAATCGAAATCCATTATTATTATTCGACTGAAGGACGTTTTCCCCTCTAGCCCGCCCTGACTATCAGCCTCCCGTCCACAGATGGCATCTGCCTGAGCGGGTTAGACGATAAAAGACGAGTAGACACGGACTATTAGCACAGAGAGGGGGGAAAGCAGTGCGGTGATGGATCGAAAGGTGTGCAGATGGTCGTACTACTGCAGCAGGGGAGGAAGACAGAGAAAAAGAGAAGAAGAGAAGGGGGAAAAAAAGGGAGGACAAAAAAAGTGGAAACCTCCTGGGGGGCCGCCGCAGGCTCCCCAAATTACATTCTGTACACACTGATGAGAACAGAGGGATAGAGGAAGAGAGAGAAAGAGAGAGAGAGAGAGAGAGAGAGTGCAATAAGAGATAAAGACCAAACTGCTTTCTTTGAGAACACCATGTCACGGTGATGTCATGTCAATAAATCTGTACTTGATTGGGGATTTTTGAGGGGAAAGGCATAGAAGAGACAAGACAAGAAGGGAGGGAAAGAGAAGGATGAGCAGGGAGTAAAGGGATGGAGGAATAAAGAGACAAGTGAGAATGATAGAGAGAGAGGGAGAGAGAGCATGAGGGATTTGTAAGAGAAGGGCAGAGACAGAGTGAAAGAGACAGACAGAGAGAGAGAGAGAGAGAGAGAGAACATGGGGCTATCTCTGTGAGGGATGGGCAGGGAGGGAGAGAAAGAGAGAGAGAGTGATAGAACAGCTCTCTCCATCATCTCCCAGGAGTGACCAATCACTAGTGGATCAATGTTGGGGGTTTAGCGTTCGCCTGCTCGGTCTTAAAAGCTAAAGAGATACGTTGAATGGCCGCAAGAGGATTCCCCCCTCCAGTGAGCAGTCTCTGAGTGTCAGACATCCGCCCACTCCAGCCCAAGCCAGCCCAGAATCATTCAAGCTTCTGGTTGAAACCTGGTGTCCTCTCTTACCCTGCTCAGGCCCACACACTCAAACAACCATAACGATAACTGCTGTATAACGGCAAATAATTACCACTGTAGTTATTATGAATGGTGCGCTACAAGCTATAACGACAATCAGTTGTGTAGAACAATTTTGTTGAGATCACTTTTATAGCATTTTTGAGCATGGTAATAAAGCTGGCAGCCAATTAGGAGCCATCACATTTTAGATGCTTGATTTATAGACATGAGGTGCTTTCTTGGTTGGTCAGTGTGGAAACTAATATTGTTAAAGTTTGATCTATTTTTATAGTTAGAATTCCTGCTGTGATTAGCAGAAGTTTAGCCCTAAACCCCAATAGCATACAGTATGTCTCGTATAAAATGTGCTCAGAGATGGGAACTTAGATTATTGCTAAGTTATTGCCCCAAGATAGAGATTCAGCCAAAGGTTTTTCTATCTATAGTGTCTTCGTATTTATTGTAATTGAGTAATATGCACATTTATATGTATATATTTGCAGTGATGTAGGAGGCACTGTGTGTTTATGTGATTAAGCTAGAGAGGGAGCCCTTATAGTTTATTTATTATAAATATCTCTTCAGATAGGGATACGACGCTTTTGTGTTTAATGAGAAAAGCTCTTGTCAGAATGATGCGTGGCTAACAGTCCACTTGGTCAACAAACCTCTTATGGACCTCTTGACTAAGAGCCAAACTGAACCGCTACACTACTCGCTACTTATATTAATCAGCAATGCTCTTGCATGACGACAAACCATTTCCCAGAAACCATCACTCCATTTCTGCTTTGTACTGTAGTAATACTTGCATTACTGGAACGGAAGTCACGCTTGCCTGACTAGAAGAGTTAGAAGAGCTTTGGAACTGGCACTTATGCAGAGAGAGAGAGAGAGAGAGAGAGAGAGAGAGAGAGAGAGAACAGATGGTATATGTATGCCTTATTGTGACAACTGATTCACTTCCAAGCCCCACAGGCTCCAAAAGAGGAGTAGGAGGCCCAGGTTAACAAGCCGATTACAGATCACGGCTGACTGTCATGGAGACCTGGCTGACTCATTCTGCCAACATGAGGCATGGTTCATGTGAAAGTTGAAAGGGGTCGATGAGTCATGCCTGACACTCATCGTTCCCACTCTTCTCTGAGATGTTTAGATGAGGTCATGGGACTTGGCATGGTCTTACTTCCCCCTCGAAGTACTGAAGTCACAGAAATTAACCTTAAGTGAAGTTGTGTGTGTGTGTGTGTGTGTGTGTGTGTGTGTGTGCGTGCGTGTGTATGTATAGGGGGCATGTTTAGCAGCAGTCTGTGATGATGAAGGAGCAGTTGACACATTCACCACACACACATAAACATAACACATTCATGACACAAATAAACAAGGACATTGGACTACTTTCAATCAATCTGTAACAGAAACTGTTTAACCAATGTCACCTTCATTTTTTGTTTGTCCAAGAGCTTGATGAAAACACTAACCTGCCTAGGTTTTTGTGAGGCGCAGTAAGCATACCATATATGATTGTGATATGACTGTGATAGCCAGGCATGGACTGCAAAAGGGCATTGGGCTAGACCAATTAAGTCTCTCATGTCCATGCAATGTGTCCAGTGTTATTTTAGCTCTCTATGAATTTCATAGCAATCATGGCTATCATGGCAATCATGCTCAGTCCGACCCTGGTAAGATGCAAACACATTTCTTCATAGACAGATACTAGCCTAATTCTCTCTTTCATGGGATCATTGATAAGTGAACTGTATTGTAGGCTACTCTTTATCAATCATTATTATGATCCCCTAGTTTATAAGCCAGTGACTGCCAAAAGAAAGCAGAGAGGAGAAGTTTCTTGTAGTAAAATTCTTGTTTTAGGCTATCCTAACATCCTGACTCTTTTATTCATGTTATTCAGACTGTGTTTGGTGGATAGCAGTGTTGTGGCTAAGAGGTGTGTTGTGTTCACTATTTATTTATTTCACCTCAGGGAATCACCACCGTGTACCAGCAGACTACAGCATTGAAATAATACCCTTCTTTTTGCTGTTATGGAAATGGTCAGTCTAGCTAGACTACAATTGCATGCATACATATACTACACTACATACACACACACACACACACACACACACACACACACACACACACACACACACACACATCTTAAACAGCTGTAAGCAACGGAACACACAATTCATGTTCTTCTCCTGAAAGTGTCAGACCCAGCAGCCATCTCTCTCTCTCTCTCTCTCTCTCTCTCTCTCTCTCTCTCTCTCTCTCTCTCTCTCTCTCTCTCTCTCTCTCTCACACACTCACTCTCTCATGCCCTCATCCATCTTTGCCATCTGAGGAAGAGTGGTTTCCCCTCCCTCTCAATTGGTTTTGGAAATCAAAGCACTCAGTGTATAGACAGGAGACTAACCCCCCTCCCCTTTCTTTTGCTCCTGATTCATGTAGGTCACTGCACACACACGCACACACACCACCCACACACACACACACACACACACACACACACACACACACACACACACACACACACACACACACACACACACACACACACACACACACTTAACCAGGAGTGCCCTATAGCCCTGTTTTGAGAAGTTGAACGATGAGCAGAACAGAAGGGAAACAGACATAGACAAAAAGAACAGAAGCTCATAATAAGATTCTCCCTACTATTTCCTGCAGCTACACACACAGACACACACACACACACACACACACACACACACACACACACACACACACACACACACAGACAAGCCTATCACATCGCTGGCAGTAGAAGCCAGGGCTGACCTCTCCTCTTCATTTCCTCCTCACCTCTGAACTTGAACTGGAGTTTGCTCAACAATACTTACTGATAGTACACACACACACTCCTGGAGCTCAGCTGGTACATTAGGTCTTGGGTTCAGTAGTCACCGTGCTCATTGAAAGGCAATGACTGATTGTTCAGTAAGTGAAAGAATACCTAGTGTATATGGCTATGAATTTTACATAGTCCATAAAGCACATGCAGCCAATATAAGGCACTAATAATGTCTGCATACAACAGCAATCTACAGCAATAATTTGACCATATTTTGAATAGGCTGTACTATACATGCCATTGGTATTTACATGAGTTGTTTCATGTTCTGATTTATGCAACACATCAAATATCTAAAATATAATCTTTGCAACATTCGATGGTAAATTCTTGGTTATGTGTTCCTAAATAATGTGACTGTAATTGAATTATTGCTTAAGCCAACCATGACCACATGACCTTTTTCAAGCTTGGGTGGTCATAAAATGCTGTTTAGCCTACATGGCAGGGTTTTATTTGGAACATTTTCTTAAGTCATAATGATTAAATTTGCTTCCTCTTGTACACACACCCTCCCACCTACAAGGTATATTTTCTATATCAATAGAATATATATTTTCTAATCATTAAAAATGATTACTGATTAGACAATACTGGTAAGCATAATCCATTCCATCCATTTTCTATATTGGCTCTGACCAACCGCAAGCATGTCAGCAAGCATGTCTTTCTGGAGCATATATCCAATAATGGTTTAACTGCACATTACAGACTAATAGGCTATACTGACATTTCAGGGTTTGCCACAAATAACCCAAGCTCTGGTGCAGCACCACATATCTCTGAGCACCACAGATTAAGATGGATGAATTGAATCATTTCAAATGGTTGTTGTATCTTTAAAACTGTTTTAACAGGTGAAGAACAATTAGCCCTCATAAGCATACAGGTGTTTGGCAGCTCAGACAGTGTCTGTTTGAATGCTGCCCGCTGCACACACTTTGCAGCTCAATGCACAAACTCTGCAACACTGGATTCCCACCCTCACTGACAGAAGATAGCGACACAAATTGCTACCTGTTCTGTGGGAAACACTGCGTTTACCATTCATTTTTCATGTGTTACCACCTATACTTCCATTTGTCATTATTACAGATAGGAGAGTTTAGACCTTTTTATGAAGGCTACTTCCAAAAATACACGTTCAGTCTGAGCACGGCGGCCCCCTTTACAGTATGGCACAGTATCCCAGTGGTGATTAGGCTCCTCACAGCTAGCCCATGTCATTAGTTCTCATGTCCTTTCCTCCCTCTCTCTCTCTCTCTCTCTCTCTCTCTCTCTCTCTCTCTCTCTCTCTCTCTCTGTCCATCTGCGGGGGTGAAGAACATAGAGGATGTGGTTGTGGATCCACAGAGGCCTGTGCACTGACTGTACTTCATCTCTCCTACTCATTAGAGGAGCATGTATGGAGCAGGATAATAATGAAATGGCCTTGGTGTTTGACTAGCAGCTTCATGATGTGCTAGTGATCCTGCTGCTGCTGCCGCTGCTGCTGCTGCTGAAGCCAGAGAGAGATAGGGAGGGAGAGAGAGAGAGAGAGAGAGAGCTCAATAGAGCTTTGGGTGCTTTATCACCAGTGGTTACTATGGGAATGGAACTCCTCACACACACACACACACACACACACACACACACACACACACACACACACACACACACACACACACACGGTCCAAACTCTGTACTCTTCACACCACCAGAGAGGAGAAGGAGACTTGAAAACTGTGAAAGAAGCATGCAGTTCTGGGGAAGCTCGAAACCCCTCTGTGACCTCTGTCTAACAGTAAACTCACACACACACACACACACACACACACACACACACACACACACACACACACACACACACACACACACACACACACACACACAAACAAACAAACATGCAAGCATCCACTGATACAAACACACACACACACATACACACACACACACACACACCCACACACACATAAACACACACAACCACATGCTGCGCACACACACGTATACACACTGAATGAGTGAGTGTGCACTGGGACCCGCTCTGGGAAAGAAACACTCTGAAGTCATTATGGAGGTGAAAAGGAGCAGCGCGGGGAAGAGTAGAGGGGGATCTCCCCGGAGATGAGCCATTTCCCAGCCTGCATCTGGTCAAAAGAGCAACACAGAAAGACACTCAGCACCTCAGCACAAACTCTCACCGCTACTGCTGCTGCTGCTGCTACTGCTACTGCTGCTAAAAGCACAGAGTGCAGGGTCAGCACTATATCTATCTGTCTACCTGTCTGTCCACCTGTCTGCACTGTACTGTATGGCCCAATCACAGTAGTTGTAGTTTATCCATAAATAGCATAGGAGACCTTCTTTTCCCCTCTCAGTAGGCAATATGATTAGGGTTGGCACTTATGTCTGACAAGAAATCTGGACACATAATATGGACTGATAGGTTTTTTCAAATGGCCGATGCTGATTAACCTGACATAGCCCGCCCATAATATGAATGTTCATCCGTATTCATGGTCTGGGGACGGTCTTCATGGGCATGTTTACATTGGTAGAGAGACAACTGACCAATAAGTGAAGCTGATTAGACAAGCTGTCCAATCGTTTCAAACCACCAGGTTAAAGAACCTCAAGACTATGAATACGGATGAACAGAAGTATTATAGTCGGGCTATGTCAGGCTGTATGCTGATAGGCTATTGTGTCAGGATCTGATATAAAAGATTTTGAAGAATGACTCATGTAAGATATAAATATAAATTAATCTACAATTTCTAAACCCCCGTCCCCCCCATTTGTGATGTGATGTAACTCTGGAGAAGCAAAACAGAAGCACCTGTAGTCAATGACCAAGAAATAAAGGGGTTTATTAGTAAAAGCTTTATACTGCATTCTGCGTGGTTGCAACATAACTTTAATGTTGTTAAATTCATGCAATTGCAAGGGGATATTTGTGCATCTGTGCAGATAGCCTGTATAAACCTGCATGCCAGTTTTCTGTCAGTTATCAGGATGCCTTGCATAGAGAAGGATCTTAGTGCCTTTTATGCTCTCTCTCTCTCTCTCTCTCTCTCTCTCTCTCTCTCTCGCTCTCCTTCTCTCCCTTCATTCAGTCGCCCCACTGCTGCCATCCATCCCTCACACAAACATGCATTTATTCACTAGCATTCATTACCAACACACACGCGCACACACACACACATACGCATACACACATGCACACACCCGACAACTGGATGGGGAAAAAATTAGAAAAGGAGGAATGCTCGTTTCCAAGCAGCCTTTTAATGTGCGGTGGTAAAAGGGGTGCTCATAAAGCTGCCTTGATAAAAAGAAATCAATACAGCGTAAACACACACACACACACACGCACACACACACACACACACACACACACACACACACACACACACACACACACACACACACACACATCAAACATGCTAAAGCACAACCACTGCCAACATCCACACAAAGACTCACACAAAAAACCTCACTCACACACACACACACACACACACACACACACACACACACACACACACACACACACACACACACACACACACACACTTCTTCTTCACCCCCTCTGCAATCCTCTCCTATCTCCTGAGTCACTTATTTTCTCCTCGTCTCCAGATAAAGACAGGCTAGGGTTAGCTGTTAAATAGCTGCAGCCCCATTCCATATGTGAGTTATACAGTGTGTGTGTGTGTGTGTGTGTGCAAGTGAGAAAGAGAGAGAGAGAGAGAGAGAGAGAGAGAGAGAGAGAGAGAGAGAGAGAAGGGGAGAGAGGGTTGTGGGGTGAGGAAGCAGGGTGATGAGCAAGAAAGAATAGAATGTGAATGAGAAGTGAGAGCATGGACTGTTTTGAGTTATACTATGTGCGTGTGTGTATGTGTGTGTGTGTGTGTGTGTGTGTGTGTGTGTGTGTGTGTGTGTGTGTCTGTGTGTCTATGTGTGTATGCTTGCATGTGTGTCAGAAAGAGGGAGTGTGATGGGGGTAGGGGAATGCACTGAAATAATAAACTGAAGCAAGAGCATGGTGAGGACTGGTGTTCTATTCATAGTGTGCTGAATTGAATCAAATGCTTCCCTCTAAACTCCACCATTGTGCAATGGCAGAACATGCTGTGTGAACTGATGTTATCTCAGTCTCCACACACACACACACACACACACACACACACACACACACACACACACACACACACACACACACACACACACACACACACCATTTCTCTTGTGAGTCTGTGGAAAAAGAGAATGATTGTGTCTGATCTCCAGCATCCTACCAGCTTAGCTCATTCTAGACTCATGACCCTCTGTCAGTAAAACACACTCTGGCCTTGGGGCACAAAAGAGGCAGAAGAAAAAGAAACAGGCACATTTGATGGCTGATAGCGGCATCCATTGGCTATGTGTCTTCACAAAGAATGATAGAGAGAGACAGAAAGAGAGAGGGAAATGGGGGGTGTTCCATCAGGGCTTTCATGGAGGAGCCATTTTTTTTTCTACTTGCTTGCCCCTATCAGCCACCAGATGCTGACTTCAGATGATTCTTCTTTTTGACCTCCTGTTTTCAAGCAGGTTTAAGACTCAAAACCAAGGGGCCCTTTGAACAAGTTGGGCCTTTTGACCCACTTTCAAAGGTGCCTTCTGCTATGCCTGCCCAAATAGCATTAGGACCCCTGAATCACCTGAGTTTCTCATCCCCCCACTACTGCTGTGGTGAAGGAGAATGTCTGGAACTCTCATTCACTCACAGTGAAGTTCCTAGGGCTGATGGACCATGGTTTAAGGCAAATAACACTACTAAAAACAGACCGTAAAAAGTTACAACCCCCATCACTGTGGTGTAGTCTTTTATGATGAACACAGCAGGAAGAGCAAATCGTCCTAATCTTTTATCTTTACTATCTCTACTATAACTATTATTCTGTGCATGGGCAAACTCCACATGGCTAAATCCATAGAAAAAAAATTGTTTTTAATCCTGGTCGCAACCCTACCTTCAAGAATGATGATATTCTTTCCAAGGTTTCTTAGTGTTGTTTCTAAGAGTTCCTCTGCAATGCAGCGTGATTGTTATAGTAATCCCCTTTTGTGAGTCACTTCGGATAAAAGCGTCTGCCAAATGCATAAATGTAAATGTACAGTAACTATTGTGTAGTTTAGCAACAATGCTTTCAGTGTAAAACGCCACAATGAAAATGCAATGGATAGAAAAACAAACAGAAACTGAAGAGACTGAAAAATTGAAGGATACAAACTAAAAAAAAAACAAAAAAAGATTCCATCTAGCCTGCATGGCTCCGTCTGGTACATTTCCTCATTTGCAACTCACTGAGATGCTAGTCTGGCGCTGATCAATGCTTCAGCTTTTCACACAGCCTCCAGGATGGTGGGCCGATAAACGACCAGAGGGGATAATATCAGCTTTGAAATGGAAAGCAGTAGTGGTCAGCAGTCATAGCAAGTTGGAAGATTGAATGCCTTTGTAGGCTACAGCAAAGGCAAATATATTTTTACTTAGGGCTGCTTCAGTTTATTATCAGCTTACAAAGGTTAGTGCTTACAAAGGTTAGTGGCGAAGTGGGACGTAACATTAAGAATCCCTAATCAAGGCTAATAGTTGGGCTTGACCAGTAATGTCAAAGTTATTGCAAAGTCCATTATGTCCATTATGATGATTGATTGTAAACGTTTCTTAACCGAACAAGGCCAGGGGGGTACTCCTAGAGGGAATTCAGTTATGACAAACCTGGGTAAGTTAAGCTGGAAGTGGTAAACCTCGTACTAGAGGAGCCTCGACTTCTAATTCTCTTTAATAATAATTCTAAACCAAGCCAGCAGGCTCCTCTGCTATCAGGTTTGCGGATTCTTCTAGGTTAACTTACCGGTAGCCAGGTTTATCAGTTGAAGGAGAAATCCAATGTAAATCAATCCATAGCCCTGTTCTTCAAACTCACCAAGTGAGTAGGAAAAAGAATGATAAAATTTCATACAACCTAGACCGAGCAGTGAACTGCCAACTAATACCAAGTTAGTTACTCAATACTCATAACAACTCATGGGGCATAGTTTCATTTCACTATGCCCCATTCAGTCAGCGTTAGTAATCGGGTTGTAATTGTCTATATAGCATCAAACCTTCTCATTATTTTTCTTTAAGACAACATTCAGGTACCTGGAACAACATTGCTGTTGACTGATTCACACCGGATTTCTCCTTTAACCACCTATTTGGAACACCCTGATTCTCTTTACGCAGTGAGTAAGTCTGGTGAAACCAGATTGGATAACCACACCTGATAGGTAAACATATAGACTTTCTGTTCAGCATCATGGGAGTTAAAACAAAACAAAATAATAAAATAGAAAACAGCCCTTTTCTGTGACTTTAGACTGTACATGACTGCCTCCTCGACAAACACATCAGGTTTCACTCAGCCTCATCCTGTAGATGGGGGGGGGGGGTTATTACATCACTGGGAGGTCACTAATGTCAACAAATGGTGCTCAGCTCTTCTAGGTCACAAAAGCAGATGGCTGATGGGATTGATTTAAAGAGCTATATGAAAAAGGACCAACTCAGCTTTTTTTACCTTTAAAATGCCACATGGTGAATGGCACCCCTACAGATTTAAAAAATGAGATGTCGAGATCATAAAACCAATCTCTATAATTCAAACACACACACACACACACACACACACACACACACACACACACACACACACACACACACACACACATTCTCACACAGATATACACACATGTCCACAGAGTGGCTCAGATATGTACAACCCTGTCAGAAATAGAGGGAGGCTCTAAATTGCCTTTGTACAATGCTGTCGGATGAGCCATTCCGCCTTTCCAATGAGCTACCGCCTCAACCACCGACAGACACACACACACACACACACACACACACACACATGCTCACACCTCTCTTTTTGTCTCAGCGGCTTATTGCTTCATTTGGAGTGTGTGGATGTGTGTGGAAGAGGAGTGCCAGGAGATTAAAGTCATAAACTGTGTAGGAAACCTTGTCTTAGGTGACATTTCAGGAAGCCCGTTTAAAGACTTCTTTTAACACAAATCTGATCAGCTCCTTTTCAAAGGGACAGAATCTGATTTATTTTCAAGTGACATATACTGTAGACCCAAAAAGAACTGAAACATTAATACGCATTTGTACATGTTATCTGGCTTTGTGCTTGTATGCTTGTGTCAGTATCTGCCTGTGTGTGTCTTAAGGGCTATGTGTGTGTGCGTGTGTGTGTGTGTGTGTGTGTGTGTGTGTTTGTCTCTGTCTACCAGTGTGTATGTGTATACGTGTCTGTGAGACCAAAGTGTCAGAAGTTCTTTGAGGTGAATGACAACAGAAAGTCTGATGCAAGAGATTTCTGCAGCACTGTCTGCCAGTGCCAGACGACTCCCCCGCAAGGCGGCGACCCCACACATTAGGAATAAAGTGCCGATAATTACCGATGCACTTCCAGTTCAAAGGTCAACATCTATCCGCTCCATCACTCTCCTCCACTGCCACTCTCCAGGGTATGGAAGATAGTAAGATGAGAGAAGGTAAATATAGATGGCCAGAGCAAGAGAGAGAGAGAGAGTGTGAGAGAGAGAGATAAAAAGAGAGAGGGAGAGATAGGCTATTTCCTGAGGCACTCTGTCTGGGCGTCTTCTCCAAATTGAGGGGAAGAAATTGCCATGCGGCCTGAGTTCCATCATTAGGCTCCTATAATTTCATCTTTGCCGTCCTCACTCTGCCTTCATCCTCTTTCACTCAGGCCCACTCACACACACTCACACACACACACACACACACACACACACACACACACACACACACACACACGCTCCTTCCATCACCCCATGCCGACACCCTGCTGCATAATTAATCTCAGCCGTGAGTTGCGAGATGATGAGATGGAATCACTCATATATTCAACACACTCATTCACACACTCGCACGTGTACACACACACACACACACACACACACACACACACACACACACACACACACACACACACACAGAGAGAGAGAGAGAGACACACACACACTTGTGTATGTACAGACACACAGACCTGTGCTTCACTTTCTCTTTTATCTCTCTCTCTCTCTCTGTCACACACATAACACACACACACACACACACACACACACACACACACACACACACACACACACACACACACACACACACATTTAAAACATACTGTACGCACATATTCACATCTCCACACACATGTAGATGAGTGGGTGTGTTTCTCTCATTCAAAAACAAAACATACCAGTTACTATTAATGCGCTCATTATTAGTTTGAACATATCTGTCAAGAGACATGCAAACTGACTGGCAAAAACCATGTAGTCTACACAGGGTCACACTTGCAATTATAGAACCTCTGCTGCCTAGTAAACACCCCTCTCTCTCTCTCACACACACACACACACACACACACACACACACACACACACACACACACACACACACACACACACACACACACACACACACACACCTTACTAATTTACTGAATACATACTTACACACACTCTAAATAACTCACATAATCTCAGTCATACACACACACATGCATACAAACGCACAAACACACACACACATACACTCTCTCTCTCCACTTCTCCTCCCCTCTTCCACTCCTCCATCTCTCCATCTCTATATCTCTCTATTCTGCTATGCATACAGTGCACACTGAGAGTCACGTTTGTTTGCCCCATCGGGTGTTCTGCTGACTGTCTCCATAACTCCAGGGTTTGCTTTCTTGCACTCTTTCTCTCTCTTTCTTTTCTTCCTCTCTCTCTTTCTCTTCATCTTTCTCTTCCTGCACTGTATTCTGTCTATCTCTCTGCCTTCTCTCATCTCTTTTTGTGTGTGTATGTTTTATCCCCTTTACCCCTCTCCCCCCCTCTCTCTTTCTCACACACACACACGCACACACACACACATACACACATATTCTCTCCACCTCTCACCTCTCCTCCACTTTCTCCCCAGATCTCATCTCTGTGCTGCCGATGTGTGTGAGAGTAAGAGTGAGTGAGAGAGAGAGAGAGAGAGAGAGAGAGAGAGAGAGAGAGAGAGAGAGAGAGAGAGTAAGAGAGAGAGACAGAGAGTGAGTGAGTGAGTGAGTGAGTGAAAGAGCAAGCGAGAGCGAGATCTGTGCCCAGGGGTGCGGTGGACCTGGTCCTGCGTGCTCTGGGTCTCAATCACAAACACAATAAGACTCATCTTGAACACAGCCCAGGGCTCCGGGTGCCATTGTCCATACACAACCTCCCACACACACACACACACCATACTACACACACACACACACACACACACACACACACACACACACACACACACACACACACACACACACACACATACACCACACACTGAATGTGCACACACACCCCTTTCACTTTTACACATATCAATAAATAGAGACTAACCAAAATACATGCACACACACACACACACACACACACACACACACACACACACACACACACACACACACACTCTATAAATCCCTGTGAAATTGTCAGCCCATTGCCAAATCTTTGAAGGGTCAAGTCCGAGACGAGACCAAGAAAACAGAAAATAGCCTCAACTGACCATATCTATCTGACCTGTAAAGCTCCCAGCTGATAAATGTCACGGCCTGCTTCAATGACATGAAATCCCTGAGTCACCAGACCTCAGTTGTTATCATGCCAAAAATCTGTCAGGAAGTGCTCCTAATGATAACTGTTGCTGTTGTCAGTGTGGGTGTTGTCATTCATAATAAGTAGAACGATAATTATTTGCAGTTGTAATTATAGTCATCATTCTTGGTGTGAACAACCCTTAAACCCTATGGTCATACTCCCATGGTCATATACTCTGAAGGACTGATCAATGTTGATTTGATCTGGCCTACCTCTAGCCACCACACGTCCAGCACTGTTACAGTAAAACCATAATCAATCGAATCATTGCCATCATAATCAATACACAGCCACCCCATAACATATAAGATTATTAAGTAAGGGATAATGTATTGTCCGCCGGTCATTATAGAGAAATATTTCCCGAGGGGAAGAACCGGAGACCGACGCACAGCGGAGGTCTCTGATTCTTCCTCAAAGGAAATATTTCTCATAATGACCGGCGGACAAAACATTATCCCGCTTATTATACAGGTCCTTGCGAACACGACGATATAATATTTTACAGAGACGTCTTTTTCATTTAATTTGTTAACATTTCGTGGTTTCAGCGGAGAAACAAATAGTTCGCAAAGAGACTTCAACTTGAAACATTCTATAGAACGCAGCTGATGTCCTTTCACTTTCATTGTTGATCTCTATGCGCGGATTGATACGGAGACGTGAATCTCAGACAAAAAACCTGTTGCCATTGACAGCGGTCATTATAGTTTTCCAGCGGTCATTATACAAAAATAACTGACCTGCGAACGTTGAGGAGCCCCATTGAAAGTGAATGGAGCCTCCCTCAACATTCTAGAGACCCGTATAATAATTCTGTAATAATTCTCCGGTTCTTCCCCTCGGGAAATATTTCTCTATAAAGACCGGCGGACAATACATTATCCCTTACATATTATAAGTGTGTAATGTGTTAGTATTATACAGTAATATGGAAGTGGATGTCTAATTTCATATGAAACTATGGTCATTGACAGCTGAAATATATTTTTTTATTTACCGGTAGCGATTTTTGGTTGTTTTTGTGGGAAACACTTACCCTTACAGATGTACACACACACTGCTGCAACTACCAAACCATAATCTATGTAACAAGTGCAATAAATAATTATGATAATAATAAAAATCTAATCAATGCTACTAATATGCTACTGATAGCCACTAGTTTAACAATACGTCGAGCCGATATTTAGCATTTTTTAATGTATTGACATCATATAATATGGACTTGTGATTGGTCAACTCAGATGGTGGTCATTTGAATTGACTTGGCTCCTCTGATTGGTCGTAGCTCTATCCTATGGCGTACAGAGGCAGTCTGTAAGACCATCGCTGATTCCGGCCAGGATTCAAATCAGTCTATTATTCGTCGTCAGATTGTACATTTTAATGTTATAGTATGGCTTGTCAGACATAGTGGATAAAATATTTTATAGCATAAACTCAAGTAAGCTGAAGTTAAGCCATTGCTTTTAAATCTTTAAATAATTGTTTGCATTTGATAGAAGTAACTCTTGTTGGCTTGGCTCGTTAAGAAGTGCACATAACTTAGCGCATTTAGAACATTTTCCAGAGGGTGCTACTACAATGGACATTAGTGTTAATTAAGTGTTTTTGCTAATTTGAGGCTATTAATAGGGTGATATTTTAATATGCAAATAAAGGGAAAAAAACATCCAGCCCTTAAAATCATACCCCACTCAAAAAAAAAAAAAAAAAAAAAAAATTGGCAGCATATATCCACTGACTGACACTGACTCATAAATATCGTTATCGGCATAGTCCATAAAAAAACCCATATTGGTCTATATCTAATAGCGACCCCTGACTTCTTCCACATCCGGCAGGTTAGTTAGCTAAACCTGCTAAGACCCAACAAAACCCTTAACAATACTTAAGAGGCTATTAGCCGCTACATGATATACGTTTAACATGTCACTAATGCTGGGAGCAAATGACTCATTTCGAACGTAATGAGAGTTGACTGCTGTAATAATTTATTTTAATTAACGATGGTGATTTTTTGTAATCAGGAGGCCTGATGATTTTCCAGCCCTTGAAAAAGCTTGCTGGCTGAACGTGGATTAAAAATGCATGGCTGCCATGTAATGGATTACGCATGCAACTCCGAGAATTGACTAATTGAAACCATTACGTCCCTGACACCAGCTGTTAATACGACTCCTTGTGTATTTATATCGCCATCATTTTTGGTACTGGGACGTGGTTGATGGAAAGAGGGACAAGCACATGGGGGTTTTATTATGATTTCCATTAAATGCTGCCAACGCCTAATAGAGCGCAAGTTCTTGCCATGCATGGATGACGTAATTGGAGGTGTTGATCAGTAGGCAGGGTTCATGTAGTAGACACTGAAGGGTGGAAGTTTGTAAATTGTACCAGTGTTATCAGATGTGCTATGTAGCCCCACTCTCGCTTTGTCTGAATGACTCAGTGAGTGAGTGAGTAATTGTTTTGGTGTGTGTGTGTGTGTGTGTGTGTGTGTGTGTGTGTGTGTTGTGTGTTTGTGTGCCTGTTTGCCTTCCATTAGAGTCATATGATGAATAGGATTCCCAAAGAAGGCAGGCTTTACAATGCAAGAAAAGGAGTAACACGACTTTTGCTGCCACACACACACACACGCACACACACACACACACACACACACACACACACACACACACACACACACACACACTTGCATGCACACATTCACACTCTTTCTCTCCCTCACTCACTCATTTTGCCTCCATCCTCTTGAACATCAACCACCCCTGAGACACAGTCAAATACACCATCAACCACTTAACTGCCATCATCACACTTCCTCTGATTGGGACGGAAGTGCTGTAATTCTTATTTGGATGAGCTGCAGCCCAGGGGGCAAACACATCTCTCTCTCTCTCTCTCTCTCTCTCTCTCTCTCTCTCTCTCTCTCTCTCTCTCTCTCTCTCTCTCTCTCTCTCACTCTCTCTCTCCATTGGCTCTCGCTCTCTCCATAAGCCACTACAACCAGCACCCCACCCCACAACACATCCACTCCACTCTTCCCCACTCACTGACATAATTCTAATGTCCTCCCTAATGCCTGGACCCTCAAAGACTTAGCTGGCGTGAATTAGCCATTTAAAATTTACATACTCACTTATTCTTAATTTTAAGCACCATAATTCCTATTTGGATAAGTAGCAGTCTTGTGGGCTCTCTCTCTCTCTCTCTCTCTCTCTCTCTCTCTCTCTCTCTCTCTCTCTCTCATTCCATCTCTGGCTCTCCCTCTCTTCACATATAAGCCAATACAACTATTCTCCCCTCCTCCCCTCACTAACCCCTCCATTTCACTGTTTCCCACTCATTGTCTGAATCCTAATATCTTTCTAATCCTTGAAACTCTTAAAGACTTTTAACTGACATGAATTACCCAGTCATGAAGTGAACTGATGAAGAGGACTAAAGTCTTTGAGGGTTCAGGATTTAAGATTTAAAGAGAGGGCATTGGGACTCTCTCTCTCTCTCTCTCTCTCTCTCTCTCTCTCTCTCTCTCTCTCTCTCTCTCTCTCTCTCTTTCTCTCACCTGGCTCTGGGTCTCAGTTCCATGGGCTGACTGATTGCTAAGCGGTGCAGTGCTTTACCATATATGGGGCTGTGTGATTACTGTTTTGGGAGAGGTCCAGTCCTCAGAGGCTGGTTCCCAGGTCTAGGCAGGCAGGCAGGCAGGCAGGCCAGGCCAGGCTATTCATTTGCAGCGCCATATCGGAAGCCTCATCTTGTCTAATTGAATTGTCCTAAATTTAAAAAAGGCCCAACTGCTCAAGGCAAAGTGCTGGATATGACTCAGATGGTGGTACAGATAGAGTTCTTTATGTTGTTTTGAAAGGGCCTGTGTGTCTGTTGAAAGAGAGGGATACTGCATAATATATAAAGAGAAATTCTTCTAGAGAGGAATGTGGAAGGATAGTTGACAAGTTAAAAAATGTAAATAAGTAAATAAAATACCCCCCCCCCCCTCTCCCCCCCTTTTATATAAAATAAATCAATTATTTGTTTTTCTTTTTTTCTGTCCAGGAGTGTAGTGAAAGGGAAGAGATGGGATTTGTGTTGGCAGGTGTAGTTTTCACAAGACTGGTCTAAATCTTCCCTAAGCCCCTCTGGTGAGATGAAACCAAATGTCATAAGACTCTGGTGCCTTCTGTTTAATCTGTCGAGGGTTAGCACCTTGGATATGTGTGTGTGTGTGTGTGTGTGTGTGTGTGTGTGTGTGTGTGTGTGTGTGTGCGTGTGTGTGTGTGTGTGTGTGTGTGTGTGTGTGTGTGTGTGTGTGTGTGTGTGTGTTTGTGTGTGTGTGGTTGGCTAAGTTGGGCTAGAACAGCTACGCTCTATCCTCCCCGAGGAATACCAGATGCCTTTTCACTGACAGCTCTCTCTCTCTCTCTCTCTCTCTCTCGTCCTACGACGTAGCGTTCACAGAGGAGCTAGAGGGCTCGGGCATTTTGTTTTCTGCTGTTTTTTTCTTTTTGTCCTCTCCCTCAATGAGCCTAAGACAGATGGCCAGGACTGTGGCCCCTGTAGGCACACACATGCATGTGGACTCACTCGCCGGGCACAGCAGTTGTGTGGGCACTTTTTGTCGTCTGTCCACTCTTCACCCACCACCCCCGGCCCCCTTCCCCCCTGGTGCCACCCCCACTGCCATTAGATCCCATTCTGCTCTGGCACAGTTGACGTCCTACTCCAAACATCTGTGCAGTCGGGCGGGCATCACTATTGTGGAGCCGATCGTGGTGAGTCTAAAAGTGTCCACATCAGCAAACTATACTGTATAGTGTGTATATAATGTATGGTCATATTTATAGCTTATATATTAAAGAATAGACATATTAAAGAATTCAAGAAGACCTATTATTGTATTTATATTGACTTATCTGAGATGACCGATAATGTATTATCTGCAAGTGATGATGATGATGATGATGATGATGATGATCATGATGATGATATGATTAATATTTTGCAGGAAGCATACACGGACATACACATTATATCAATAAATATTTCTGTGTATTAGCATACAACAGTATGTTATAGGTCCTTCTGTATCCAGGCCTACATGCTCCCATGGATGAGAAGAAAACACTGGGATGAGCAGCAGGGATGAGTGTACAACCTGTGCTGTGTGATTGTCTAATTATCTATAACCATATGACATGTCACGCTTGAATTATCTGAATGTCATAATCATCATCATCATCATCATCATCAT
The DNA here is from genome assembly GCA_027497455.2 of Sardinella longiceps. NCBI lineage: Eukaryota > Metazoa > Chordata > Actinopteri > Clupeiformes > Clupeidae > Sardinella > Sardinella longiceps. The sequence continues at coordinate 19,757,928 of JAODXP020000025.1, forward strand.
CATCAGCAGCAGCAGCAGCAGCAGCCTCTTCCTCCTCATCATCCTCATCTTCATAATCATCATCACCATTATCAGTATTGGCATGTAATGTACGTATTCTTCTGAAGAAACTTTTCTGGATATTTGAAAAACACACACACTCTCACTCTCTCTCTCTCTCACACACACACACACACACACACACACGCATGCAGTATGCACACACAAACACACACACACAAACACACACACACACACACACACACACACACACACACACACACACACACACACACACTACTTGATCTACATAGCCTGGAGCTTTGTGTTGAAGCTCACCTCTCCAGTATAACAACACGTGCATGAAAACACAGTCTTTGAAGGAGCAGGCTGGTTGCGCATGGATTTCTCTGGGCTTGGGGGGAGGATACACAAGGCACTATAGTGCTCAGGTGGGTCTCAGCTGAGGCAAACCTCTATGGACGGACAGGGGGGAGCAGGTGTAGAATCCCTGGCACATGCAGAAATGCATGCGCTGCTGGACCGGCTGAGGCTCAACCCAACACAGGAGATGTCCGTTTCACTTAGTGGAAATGAACTAACGATGAAGTATGTCGGCTCGAACAGTGTATTTCAATTACTGTTGCACGCTAATGACTTTTATGAATTATCATTGGAACGCAAGGAAACAGCCGATTGATAACTCTGTAATTAAAATACATTGCTATTGCTGGTGCTCTCTTTGTGTCTCGCCATCATAAATGATCTCATTTTCCTCTCAGACATGGCAAAGCACATCAAAACAAACTGACAATCAAATGAAGTCTGACACCAGTCTGTATTGTTTTTTTTTTTTTGTTTCTGACTATTTGAATTCTCAGCACACCCAAGTCGTCCACAGACAACATCTAATAGAACTCCCCTGCAGAAGCTTTTAAAATATTCATCACCTTTGTTCTGCATCGGGCCAGCCCCTCTTTACCTCCCTCTCTCTCCCTCTCTCTCTCTCTCTCTCTCTCTCTCTCTCTCCCCTCCGAGAAAAATAGCTGGTCTGAATTCAAAGGGATCAATATCAGAACAGCAGAATTGCACAGTGCTGTTTTTCCATTCAGTTTAAAAGAAAAATACTACCTCTTAAGAATTTCTCTTGGAAAATGCTTCTAATGCTGTAGTGTCAGTTACAAGACAACAAGAGGGGAAGATGTGCTTTATGGAAGACCTGAAAGGGAAACGGTGCTTAAATTGTTCATACAAGAGAAGGGTGAGAGAGTCTATAGCAACTATAGCAGAATTTCATGGTGTGCTGCAGTGTTACGGAGAGTTTGAGATGAATGGCATATTATACTCTGAGACTGACTTTATGGAAGAATACTATCATATTGCCTTTCAGTGTTCACTGTCTTCTGCTGAATGTGTGTTTACTGTAAGTTTGTGTGTGAGGGTGTGATTTGTTCTGAGATGTGTTCACAAGTATACACTTGTTGTCTTACTCTTGCCTTGGTGCAGTCTGAGTGACTGTTCACTGTTTCTGAAAGTGTGTTGAGCACATCTCCCCCTTCTCTGTGTGTTTTACCACAATTTTGACCTCTTAAATCAATAAGAGGTCAAATACATTTTTAAAAATTTCAAAATAAATAACTTTGCTTTCCACATAATCGTCCCCCAATCCCATCAATCATCAATTTTTTTTTTTAAAGCTATATGGTTGATTTTCAGTAAAATTGTCAATTAAAAAATATGATGCTAAGATACATAAGGATGATGCTACACAATGTTCAAATTTTTTGCAACAACTTTTTCCACAACTTTTCAGCAAACCTGCCTCAAAATTTTAATAGCATTTTGAATAGCAAAATCCTTAAAGGACTGCAATGAAGGGCTGTAACAGAGTATAACAGAAAGAGAGCACGAGGAGGAGAGAATGAAACTAAATGGTGGTATGCATTTGTGTAAGTGCTCGGGATCAGCCGTAGTAATTCAGAAAAGCGTTTCTGAAGTGGCTGCCTTACAGTAATCAATAACCTAGACGACGTCTCTGCAATCCCTCTCCTCCACCACCCCCACCCCACACACACACACACACACACACACTACACACTCTTCCACCCTCCCTCTCTGTCTGTCTCTCTCTCTCATACCCTCTCACCCATCCTTCCTCTCTTTTTCTCCCTCTCTCTCCCTCTCTCTCCCTGTCCCTCAGCTCTGATGCAACCCTGAGTGTCCATCCAGAAACGGCACGCTACCTGCCCACAGGATGGATGGGAGTTCAGCTGCCACCCCACACGTCTGTTTGAAGTCAGCAGCAGGCAGCCCCAAAAATCCCCAGCCAAGAGAAACATTTGAAAGGCAGCATTTAGGGCCAAAGAGACAGGAAGTGTGTAAGGGGGAGGAGGGGGGAGGAGGTAGCAATCAATCAGAGTGAAAAAGAGGGGTGAAAAGTGTTGGAGCATAAAAGACAGAAAAAGGAAAACTAAACAATGTCGTAGATAGAGAGACCGGAAACTGATGCCTGCAGAAAGGTGTGTGTGTGTGTGTGTGTGTGTGTGTGTGTGTGTGTGTGTGTGTGTGTGTGTGTGTGTGTGTGTGTGTGTGTGTGTGCGTGCGTTTGTATCAGACAGGAATGCTAACAGTTTTCCATGGCAAGAGTACAACAACAAAAGGGTGAGGTGTGTATGTGTGTGTGTGTGTCCACAGAGTTTTAGGTTAATTACATCTCCTTTCTGTGTAGAGAATGCCCCCTGAGCTGCAGTCCACACACACACGAGTCACACTCAAATGGAGACAAATGTGCACACATGTATGCCCACTAGACACTCCCCCTAAACACACACCCCCACAAACACCCCCACAAACACCCCCCCACCCCCACACACACACACAAAATACACATCCACAAGCATGACATACAGACAGAGGTAGACAACAGTTCCTTTTATAGTATAATATATATGTTTTTTCCTCTCTCTCTCTTTCAACACACAAACACACACACACACACACACACACACACACACACACACACACACACACACACACTGAGATACACACACATACAGTACAGTATGGGCTGGTTTACACTGACTCATTATTCTACATGTCATGTTCACTCTGCTCTTGTGTTGACATTCTCCTCACTCTGTCTCCATGGTGAAGGTGTTGCTAAGAGTGAAGCTTTCCAAACGTTTTCAAGAGATCTTAAAGCGACTTACCCATTTATTCTATTGTGTATGTATGTGTGTGTGTGTGTGTGTGTGTGTGTGTGTGTGTGTGTGTGTGTGTGTGTGTGTGTGTGTGTGTGCATGCATGTGTTTGAGTGTTTCTTTTAGAGACCCAGTCTATGCATGAGTGGGTGAATTGTTTATGTCAGTATTAGTGTACACCATTGTTTGAGTCACATTTTCTCCCACTTTTGTGTGTGTGTGTGTGTGCGTGCGTATTTGTGTGTATTTGAGAGCCAGTGAGTGCGTATGTGTGTGCATAATTATGTGCATGAGTGTGTAAATGAGTGTGTTTGTGTGTGTATTTGAAAGCCGCTAAGCGTGTATGTGTGTGCATAACTGTATTTATATGAATGTGTATATGAAGGGTGTGTGTGTGTGTGTGTGTGTGTGTGTGTGTGTGTCAGGGCCATGTAGGGGGCAGAGAGAGCAGAGAGAGGGCAGTGAGGGGTGGCTGGCCTTCTGTTCCACTCTTAATTACAATACAGGGGAACACAGCCCTCCTAACCTATGCCATTCACTCACATCCTCTATCTCTCTTTCACACACACAAGCGCACTCACACACACACACACACACACACACACACACACACACACACACACACACACACACACACACACACACACACACACACACACACACACACACAGTTTCTCTGTTCTGAGCTAAATGACATGTTAAAAATCTAAAATCTTCACTCTCTCTCACACACCCACACCCACACCCACACACACAGATGCACACAGAGACAATTTCACACACACGCACACACACACACACACACACCCCATGCCTGAAGCTGCGATGCCAAAGGGAGACACACACACACACACACACACACACACACACACACACACACACACACACACACCCCATGCCTGAAGCTGCGATGCCAAAGGGAGACACACACATACACACACACACACACACACACACACACACACACACACACACACACACACACACACACACACAGGCTTGTTCCCTGAGCGTCACCAGGCAAACTGCTGTTGAGTACCTTGGCTGACATTCTCTGACAGCAAACATATGGTGCTACTTTGTGCCTTAAAGACAGCATTAAATCTGGAGTTGTGAGCCGTGTGTATATGCAGGAGGCTGAGGCCTTATCTTAGCTCTCTCGGCCAGGGCTTACAGGAGGGAATCAGCCGTACAAAGACTTAGAAGAAGAAAAATATATTTATATTTATAAAAGAAAAAACCCAAGCTGGAAAATAGTCATAAAGCCAAACAATGCAATCCTTACTTCATCCCACTGGCTGTCTGAAAGGAACATAACTTAAGCCCTGTCTGCATACATGCAGTCACACACACACACACACACACACACACACACACACACACACACACACACACACACACACACACACATACACAAAAGGGCCTTAATATGTGTTTGAAGGGCCTGTGTGTGTACCCTAGCCTTAGGATTAGGAGATCTCCATGCTGGAGGATAAACCCCTTTCACACACACACACACACACACACACACACACACACACACACACACACACACACACACACACACACACACACACACACACACACACACACACACACACACACACACAGAGAGAGGCACTGAGGGGCCAGCAGACAGCCTGGCCGTACAGTTACCCCTACACACAGCTGCTCTCTCAGCTGACACACACACACACACACACACACACACACACACACACACACACACGCATTTAGCACACACAAGCATTTAGCGCACACAATTATGCAAACTTGCATACACATACACATGTACACTTATGTACACATACACACACACACACACACACACACACAGAGAGAGAGAGAGAGAGAGAGAGAGAGAGAGAGAGAGAGAGAGAGAGAGAGAGAGAGAGTAGCTGACCTTACATTAACCCCAGTCTACAGCTGGTCTCAAGCCCATAGACAGACTCAACTTAGCCTCTGTTTTACCCTACCACACACACACACACACACACACACACACACACACACACACACACACACACACACACACACACACACACACACACACACACAGACACACATACACACACACCATGCCTGAAGCTGCAACGCCAAAGAGAGAGAGACACACACACACACACACACACACACACACACACACACACACACACACACACACACACACACACACACATACGCGCATTTAGCCTAGCACAAACTCAGCAAGCCCACATTGGTGAGTCATTTCCAAATGCCATAAGAACGCATTACCTACTGTTTTATCTACTGTGGGGTCAACACCTTTTGTTGTGTGTGGATGACAACACACACACACATACACACACCCACACACACACACACCATGGATATCACCTACAATAGATTCACTACAGACTTATCTATGTAAATGCATTACCTGTAATACATGCATTAAGTAGACCAAGGCTTTGACCATTATCTTAGCATACTGACTCAGTCATGACCACACACACACACACACACACACACACACACACACACACACACACACACACACACACACACTACATTCTTGAGAGTGCACATACTGCATTCAGAAACAGAGGGTATAACCAACCTGAGAAAGATTGTATTGAATTGTACGGTGATCAGCACTGATTCAGACCTCTAAGGAAGAGATGGAGAGGGAGGGAGGGCGGGAGAGAGAGTGAGAGAGAGAGATGAATAGATGGAGGGTGCAATGATGAAGGGATCGAGGGAGTGGTAGAGGATCAATGGAAGCCAGCCCTACCCACCACAGACACACACACACACACACACACACACACACACACACACACACACACACACACACACACACACACACACACAGTGAGATGCTACACTGCTCAGCCCAGAGTGAGGCCATCGCTCAACAGACTGGATCATGGAGCGCTCTCTCTCTCTCTCTCTCTCTCTCTCTCTCTCTCTCTCTCTCTCTCTCTCTCTCTCTCTCTCTCTCTCTCTCTGTCTCCCCCCCTCTGTCTCTCACATTGGGATGGAGGAAGAAAGACATCTCTAGGGAGACAGAAGATGAGACGGAAAGGGAATGATGAGAATGAGAAATATTAGGCATACAGCAGATAGATAGAGATACTGCCATGGTGAGATGGAAGGAGTAAGGAAGAGTGGGATAGATAGATAGATAGATAGATAGATAGATAGATAGATAGATAGATAGATAGATAGATAGATAGATAGATAGATAGAGTACAGTGGAATGAAGGGAGTAGAGAAATGGGAAGAGGTGAAAGAGAAGGAGAGAAAGAGAGAGATGGCAAAGGAATGGAGAACTGGAAGAATGTTCCAGGCAGAGGGGAGGAGGGGTGGAGAAAATGAGCAAGGAAAGGTAAGTATGAACAGAGAGAGCAGATGAGAGAAAGAAAAAGAGAATGAGAGATACAAAAAGAAAGGATAGGGAGAGAGGGAGCAAGTAGGCTAAAGAGGAAAAGAAGAGACAAAGAGATGGTTGTAAAAAGGGAGGACAAGAGGGAGGAAGGAAAAGACAGATTAAAGAGGAGAGGAAGAGAAAGCGGAGGATAGAGAGGAGAAGAGGAGAGGTGCGATGGTGGCGGTGCACACCACTTGATCTGATTGATTTTCCATCAGTGGACTCTCTCTGATAACTGCATGCCTAGAGGCTGCAAGGTCGCCAATATTTCACTGTTCCTCCGTGCTCTTTCCTCCGTGCCCTCAGCCTTTCTATCCCTCTCTCTCTCTCTCTCTCTCTCTCTACCCTCCTTCCTCTCCCACCCTCCATTCTTCCATTCCTTCTTCTTTTTCTGTATTCTTCTGTACTGTTCTAGTTTGAAAATATCTATGTAATTGCTTATACTGCATGTCTCACTGTGTTTGTGTGTATGTGTGTGTCTGAGAGAGAGAGAGAGAAAGAGAAAGGAGAATATGGTTGAATCCCTTTTCTGTTCTACCCTTTCCCCTTCATCCTAGATATCCACCTTCGTCTACTGTTTCCCTTATCCTTTACTGTAAAAAACAGAGACAAGTGGCAATATGTCAATTCCCTCCCTTCAGAAAATATCCTGCCTATGGATTTTAACTATGCGATCTGCAAACTCAAACCTAGCTGTTTGCAAGCTGGGAGTCCTAGCCCAAAGAGAATTGGCCCACCCCTTCACCTTGGAAAAAAGGGATAAGGGTCAAAAAGAGGTTCTCTCTCTAGAAAGGGGATTCAGCCAAAAATAGTACACGTACATGTTTTTTGTACCATTGTTGCCTTCATCCAGGGCCCCTATCAATATCATCACGAGCTCTTTTTTTCCTTCCTGCATTTTAGAATTCCTCCCATGTACAATCAACGCCACGCCATTCGATTCATATTCAAATCTGACCTTATGTGGCGCTTTGATTGAGAGATGAAAGGCGATTGTCTCTGCTCTGGTCTGTTCCCTGGCTTCCTCTGGTGAGGCACAGCCATGTTGTGCTGGGTGCATTACTGTGGGTATTGATTGCGCTTGCTGGTTGCCTATTGATTGAAATGGAAGCCATTATGTCAGTTAGGGCTTGTCTTTGGGACCAGCCTGCTATTTTAAGAGGGTGCAGCAGAACAAAAGGGGGTTTGGTAGGAGAGATGAGAGGGGTAAAAACCAAAGAGGAGATATATGTGTGTTTGTGTGTGTGTGTGTGTGTGTGTGTGTGTGTGTGTGTGTGTGTGTGTGTGTGTGTGTGATAAATGTCTGAACTGAACTGAACTGTGTGTGTGTGTGTGTGTGTGAGAGAGAGAGAGAGAGAGAGAGAGAGAGAGACAGAGAGAGAGAGAGAGAGAGAGAGAGAGAGAGAGAGAGAGAGAGAGAGAGAGAGAGTTATATGTGTGTGTTTGTGGGTCCACAGTAGATCTCCATGGGTGGTGTGTATTTTTGAAAGCTGTGTGTAGCTGAGAGGCAGAAATCGTGGGGTGCAAAGTCAGTAGGAAAA